>JAKOGI010000302.1:0-107500 GCA_029747015.1 Carnegiea gigantea | reverse complement strand
TTATTCTTTGCTTGTGGTCGAGCTCGCCTTCTTGGACCGTTTGCGGGACGTGTACACATTCCGCAGACTGCACTTCCCCGTGCGCGCAGCGGCGACGGGATTGACGTACGGCGATACTTGCACACTCACATTAAATTACCACACACTTACATTAAATTACCGCACACTCACATTCCCTACCCCATCATTCACTCAACAACATATGACATTTCTATGCAATAAGGTTCCTTCCCTTTAACACATGATTATACCATGTTTACCACAGTTCACACTTACTGCATCATAGGTTCACAACATAACCAAGTTCTAAATGTGCATCTCATTAACAGTCCACTTAGCATACACATAACTACTACATAAGCACCTCACTCCCCCTACTAGACACTACCCTCAGTACATTTAATACAACTACAATTGCCTAACAACAACCCCCCAACTACCGTGGTGTACATGACATATACTTGTGGCATACACATAGATCCATACAAATACAGTTCACAATAACATCAACTTCAACACCAAGCACACACTACTAACACCTTAATACCATTTATCACCAACTACCACGATGTGCATCTTCTACACCCAACTACTAGTCTACGTCCACCCATCTCGGTGTACACCATGTCTGCTGTACGACATAGTCATATTCTTATACATAAAAGTTAGCTTCTTATCAGTACTGTTGCTGTTGTGAATGGCAATTCACCACGTACATAGGTCTATCACGACATCATCTACTACCTACCACGGTATTACATGCAGCTTTTCGGGTATTCCAATATGCGTGCACATAAAATGAAGCACACTTTGTCAGGAAGGCAATCATACAAATTAAGACAAGTATTTCCCCATTTACATACCAGAACATCATCCACACCCCCACCAACATTATCTACTCTAATAAGATCTGCAATTCTTTTTTTTTTTGGGGGGGTAAATTTAACACAATTACAACCACAAATCACTTACCTAGAATTCCATCTTCCTTAAGCCCTTCATGGCCTCCACACGCGTTCTTCCCAGGGGTGGTGGCCCTACTGCTTCTCGTCCTCTACAAACCCTGTTCCTCTTCAACTGCCATACAACCACTACGCGATTAGCCTCCCCTCTGCTGCAATGCACTTCCTCTTCCTTCCTTTCCCACCTGTTCTTCATCTTCCTTGCTTCTTCTGCTGCTATTCTTCTTCCCACTTTCCCTCTCTACCGTGCCCTACTTTCTCTCTAGACTTTCAAATTTGGGAGAGGAATTGGGAATGCTGCAATTTCCAGTGCACAGCTCCTTCTCTCTCAAGGTATAGTGTCCACCAAACCCCCCACTTAACCAAGGGTACTTTGGTCATCTCACTTTACTTCACATTTTTCCCCAACTCATTTTCCCTCCAAATTCAATGCCAACTTGTTGCAAAAAAAATGACTTTGTTGCCCCCCATTTAAAGTATGACTACTGTATAAATTTTCCTATATTTTTCATCTCAATTCAAAAAAATTTATGTATATTATATTAGTAAAGTTGTATATAATATGCGTACAAAATATGTGTAGGTGTATAGCATTTTTAAAGAATTTGATATGTTTATCAAGAGACTGTCAAATTAAAGGAATTTTTTAACTCCAAAATTACACATTTTATAGAAAAAAACAAAAATTCTAAAAATAAAACATTAGTTTTCAACAATTTAATAATAGCCAAGAATAATACTATCGTCGCCATCGAATGACAACTCACCTTCTAAAACATGCAGTTTCTATGAACATTTATTTTATATACGTAAATATTTGATTGTGATGATTCTCATATGTGCATAGGATTTCATAAGAGTTTGAGTGTCATTTTAGGCGGTTAGTGTGCATGTTTGAGTGATTTATGCTCTCGCTATTATGGTTGTGTTTCACGTGTTTTTGTGTTTATGTTTTATTTATGCAGATTTTGAGAAACAAAACCCAAGTGTAGCTAAAAGATAGATGTGAGAGACCCAAAACCAAAAACGATATGAGGTTTATCCATGTTTACAATCCGGTCAACCTAGCTTAGCTTATACGGTCATCCCGGAATCTAAACACAGATTATGCTGCAGAGAATAAGAAACTGGGCTAGCCAGTAGCTAACACGGACTGGCTATGTGCAAGGACACCACTCATGCCTTGGGATAGGGTCAACCCATGTTTGCTAGGCACGACCCGTGGCAGTTGGAATCAGCTGAATATTTTTGTTTTCTACATGTTTGGTTGCTTGGCTATTTCTGCATATATGGAATGCATTTGACAAGTAAGTCCATTGTATATTCATCATATAATACCATTTAGATTAGGATTAGACTCCATTAGAGCCATGAAGAGCGATTGAAGTGGGGATTTTGCAAGGGTTCCACACTTGGTTTGCAACGACAGTTCAAGTACACTACTTAATTGGTTGAGCAATTCTCTTCCATTCTCTTCTCCTTCGTGTAGATTGCATGCTTTCTAGATTAGTTTGCAATTTACGTTAATTGGTAGTTTTGGATCTTGAAATTGTATTGAATTCATGAGATTGAATCAATATTTGTTTCGATCTAAAAGTGCTTGTAATTTGTTATGTTTATTCTATTAAATTTAGAGAATGAATTGCCTGGTGGGAAACTTGATCAATTTCTCGCTTGATTTATATATTTGGTGATGGAATAAACTAAGATTTGACTGAAGGGTATGCAATCTTGGGAAAGACTCATTGTTAAGAAACCCCTTGAAATTTGATAATCACATTCTTAATGATCTCAGATAAATCAAATTCTCTTGAGAAATAGTAGTTGATTAGATCTAAAAATTTCAATCTGCCTCGAAAGAAGGTTTGATATTTCAATTATCGACTTTGAAATTTCCCATCTAAGAAGAGGTGCTTGATTAATTAGCAAACTAGTGAATTGCTTGATTATTTGTCGACTAAATTACATAATTGTTTGCTCTAATTTCAATTTCAAATTTTTATTCGCTTAGCCTATCCTGATGGAACATAACCTAATAGATTGACCTAATTCTTATGGGAGACAATCTTGATTCACTCCAACGCCACTGTAGGCTTGCATGCCTATCAACCCTTAACCAAAAAAAAAAAAAAAAACAAATAAAAAACTTACAATATTTTAGACGTTGCATTCCATAGTTCATAACACTAATCTTTATTGACTGTCGCATTTTTCTTAGACCCAAGAAAATCAAATGCTTAAAGTTAAAGCTGTCACAAGTTGCCCTAAAATTGCATTTCATTTGGGTTGTAACTTGGCAACTTGCAAGTGTAGGCCCCACGTATCACATATTTAAAAGTAATTACTGTATAGTTCAGGTGTTCCCTGCCTCATTCAAGAGGTGTCCTTATCAAATTTGATTGGGTCACCACAACTAAAAATTTTTAATGTCATATCTTATACCCAATTACTATTATTTATCATTTACACATTTTTTAAAAAATTTAGTATAGTGTTGACTAATTGCCCTTCCTTTTGAGCACTAGTACAAATAGTAGTATAGTTCCATCTACCGCTAGCAAAATTTTATCCGATCTAATTATCCCTTATCCCAATTTGTTCGATCTGCAAAAAAGGATATAGTGATAAATTTTTCATTCGGATTTTAAATTCAAACATAATATTTTTGCTATTTTTGTTGTCTGAACTCGATTTTAAACCGAATTGAGACTTGTGTTTGTCCAACACAAAAAAGGGGGCACTAGACATCAATATGTCGTCTGGAGTATGACATTATCCTATTTGTCTGACTCGAATTGAGGCCAATGTTCATGTTGGAAGTATTTTATCTTGAACCTTTGTGGTCGCAATGCTGGCTCTATTTCCATCTATATGTAATTTTTTTTTTTTTGGGGTTTTTGATTGCTTCACTTTTTCAACACAAATATTGCTTATCTTGATTACAGTTGGACTTTTCGAGCTAATTTAACTATAATTTACGAAGGGTGTTAGAAGATTTGGTGAATAAATCTATAATATTTTGGAATTAGATTTCTCTCAAATGTAAAAACAAAGTATCGATTTTGGTAAAGTTGAATGATAAAAGTTGTGTTGAACAATAACATTTAGAGGATCTTTTTAAATTGTTCAGATCACTAATCATCTAAATACGAATGTTGAGTAAACTAATTCTTGACTTAATGTATGAAATGGTACTTGACATTTTAAGTAGCAATTTTGAAAAAGTTAATCAAACTAGACTCTATCCTTTCAAAAGTAATGTTTCATATTTTTTTAAGGATCAAAATACCCTTAATTAATTTTGGATTTGATAAATTATTCATATCCTTTCACTGGAATTTACAACAATGAATTTAACTAACAACTAGATTATTTTATCAAATGCACTTCCTTCATTCGTTGAGCTAAACAACTAAATTAAAACAGTTACATATTATTTAAATAGTTATCAACTATCTGAACAACTATTTATGACTCGAACAATATGTTTTGTTGAAAAAGAAACAAGTGAAATTGATCCAATATATGCAAACTTTTTATCAATCTTGACTTTAGCCTTTCGTGAAAGTTATTTGACAATTTTACCGTTTTGAACAATATATTAAATTCAAGTCAAACATAATCCAATTTTGGCAAGATGTTTGTTCTTTTCTTTGGAAAATATGGGTTGGTTAATAAGTAAAGTTGGTTGAGATTGGTTGAAGTTGGTTGAAATTGATATTTTTTTGGTTGAAGTTGGAAGAAGTTAGTATATTTTTTCTATACGATCGGTTGAAGTTGGTATTTTTTGGTTGAAGTGGGTTGAAATTGATTGAAGTGGGTTGAAGTTGGAATTATTTTGTTAAAGTTGGAATTATTTTGTTAAATTGAGATTTACTAATGAAAAGAACAGGCCCACATGTATTAATCTCATACTAGTGATGCAAATAAACATTGCTAGCATTTTAAAACAAAATTAAATCTTGCATGACAAATTCAAAGTTGAATAGTGCAAGTACAAATCACTAGCATTTTAAAGCAAGACCAAACCTTGCACAATAGATTCAAAGTAATTGAACTTGAAACGCACAAACTAATTTATATTCAAAACTAAATGACAAAAAAAGTCAACCCTGTGAACCCTAAACCAGCACTTGCAACTCAATAAGGAAATTATCAAAAATTGAGGGCTTGTGTTTTTTCAATGTTAAATTGAAGCTGGTAAAAGGGTGAAGTTGGTTGAAATAGGTTGAAGTTCATTGAAATTTGTTGAAATTAGTATTTTTTGTTGAAGTAGATTGAAATTGGTTGAAATTGGTTGAAATTGGTTGAAGTTAGTCTATTTTTTGAAGTTGGCTAAAATAATGAGAATAAAATTTTGAAGTGGTGGGTTGAAGTTGACTGAAGTTAGTTAAAGTGGGTTGAATTTAGTATTTTTTATTGAAGTAGGTCGAAATTAGTTGAAGTGAGTTGAAGTGGGTTAAAGTAGATTGAAATTAGTAAATTAAAAATGACCAACAAAAAAAACAGACCCTGATTATGTATACCATCAGTGGGGAATTGTCTTCACAGTTCATATTAGGATTTAGGGCCTGTTCTTTTTGTATGTAAATTGGGGTGGGTAAAAGAGTGAAGTAGGTTGAGATAGATTGAAGTAAGTTGAGGTAGATTGAAGTAGGTTGAAGTAGGTTGAATTTTTTTATATGATAAATTAAACTGGTTAAAATAATGAAAGTAAATTAAAATAAGTTGAAAAAACTTAAAATAAATTAAAATAAATTAAGATTAATATTTTAGAATTAATTTATGGAAAAAATAAGACCTTAGGTTCAAGGCTTCAAGCCAGCACTTTGAGTAGCAGAATCTACCGTCACTCATCGCTGGATTCAACCTCTTCATTTATTAGCCCTCACGTTACGCTCTTCTCCTCTCTTTTCTTTTCTTTTGTTTTTTTCCGTTTTCTTTTGGTGTTTAGCGTTCTGTCCGGTTTGATTTGACAAGGCTCTAAAGTTCAACATGTCATCACAACAGAATCACCCACTGCTTTTTCAACGCAAGTCAGCATAGAAAAAATATTTATAACTTCCGAATGGGACTTATTTCTATTACAACAACTTATAAGTTAACTTTTTAGCTCATAATCTTTCATTTTTTTAATCCAAGGTTCATCATTTTGACTCATTAAAAAAATAATATTCATGGACCCTCTCTATAATATACAACTTTATTTTTAAAATAAAAAAAGAAAAACTAATCAAAATTATTTAAAAATAAAAAAAGAAAAAAAGGCCCGTGAGCAGGCTCATGACCCCGAGCCTCCCTACGAGCCGTGAGTCAACCGGTGCAGCTATTCCCCCGCCTCACCCCCTTTCTCTCTCGTCCTTTTTGCCTCACGAGTCATGCGCTGCATGTGCTCTTAGATCAAGGAACATAATGAAGATGGTGGCTGTAAAATGAGGATGATTTGTTAAATATATGCTTATATGAGATTAGATAGGATTATGAATAAAGCGATTAGAGACAACGCATGAGTGACACTCATAGAAGATAGGATGAGAGTAGTTAGACTTAGATGGTTCGACCATGTAAAGAGGAGTACAGGTACACTAATGAAGAAATGTGAAAGGATTGGTCTTTTAGAGAGTGAAAGATGTGAAGGTAGACATAAGAAGAGTTGGGATGAAGTAAGTAGACAGACACGATGTGATTGATGTTTTTATTGGTAAATTGAGGTTGGTAAAAGGGTGAACTTGGTTGAGCTAGGTTGAAGTTGGTATTTAATGTACCTGTCAAGAGTCCAAGCTAAAACTCAAATTAAGAGTGAAAGTTTAAAACCAAGAGAGAATACAATCAAGGGAAAACTAAGGAAATTGGTGTGTAATAAGCTGGTTGTGAGGCAGCAAATACATGTGGAGTGATGGATGTACCAAGGATAGAAAGAAACCAAGCTAAAATCCACCAAGTGCACGAAGCAAACAAGTGATATAACTCGGCCAGAAGTGGCACGGTCGTGCTCTTAAGCACGGTGTGGCCGTGCCAGTTTACTGCTGGGCAAAGCCGGGGTTTGTCAATTTGCACGGTTGAGTTTGGCTTTGTGTTTGTGATGAAAGTTAGACCAAAGGGGGTAGCCTTAGCTCTGGTTAATCATGGTAATGGATGTGTGAAGGCTTGTGAATGTATGGAATGGAAAGAGAATCAAAGTTAAGAATTCACTAACTCAAAATTAAGCTAGCGAACTCACTTTACTCTCTTGAAACCGTGTAGGAGAACAATGAATTGGATAGAACTAAACTCAATGTTTGGATATAGAATCACCACCAAACATAAGCTTAGGGTCCCTAATCTTTGATTAAGATACAAAAACACCACTTAAACAAAGCTTAGGACTTACTTGATCACCACCTTAATCGACCAAATTAAGGATAAGCAAGTGAAGTATTTGAAGAGAGAAAGCTAGAAGCTCTCAAACTGGAATTTCATTCAATATCAAAGGTTATCAAGCTCTTTGGCCGTGTGCTCCCCTTTTGTACATGCATACAAGCAAGCTAGCAAACATACACACACCTATAGCTTTCCTTACTAGGAAGGAAAGGTATAATTAGCCTAATACAACCGGTTTGGAGCTAAGTGAGTACCAAGCAAACTTAAGCTAATCTAAATACATCCAAAGCATTAAGGAAAGCAAGACTAATGTTTATTATATAGTAATCAACTCATACTTAAGCTTAAACAAGCTGAAATCTAGCTAGAGTGCATGTGACCAGCCGAAATGCAAAGGCCACTTTACGGCTGTCCAATAGGAAACAGGAGACATGTTTGTTTGCAGCTTAGCTCCCATTGGTTGCTCTTCTCAAGGTCTTCTCTTTTTGCAGCTTGATCATTGGCCTTCTAGATGGCTAGGGACGTGTGCCTCTCAGCATTGGAAGGGAGGAAACCCTTTGGAGAAGGAAAACAAGCTGCTGCTGCCAAACCGGGTTCACAGGCAGATTCTGGCCGGTATTCTAACTTGATCTAAGTTTAGCAAAAGTGAGTATGATTGTGTTTTCAGACCATGGGGGGAAACTTTGGGATGTGTATAAACCCCCCCAAACAAAGAAATCAAGGTTAAACCATGTTTAAGTAGGTTAACTCCACTAAAATATTTTACCATGCAGTTTTGGACCAAAACTGGCAGGTTTGATAAAATGACTTGATCTCTTTGGTTTCTTTGGGTATGATTGGAATTCAAAGCTTGGACCTGAAAGTAGACATCTTGGGGATTCCAAAAAGGTAAAAATCCAAAGTTTAAACCAAAATTAAGCAAAAGAAATCATATGCCCAAAACCGGGTACATTCTGGTTGATCTGAGCAGTTTGGACACCTTGGGATTATTTGCTAATTTGAATGGGTAAATGAAGTTCAAATGGGATGAAACTTGATTTGGTGCAAAGTTAACTTCCTGAACTTCAATTCCAATGAAAAATATTAGACTTAAACCTTAAATAAGTTTAAGTAATTAAGCTCTCAAAAATTGGGTTTGCTGCTAGAAGCAAACCATGACCTACTGTTTTAGGTCTTAAACAAAATAAGGATGATTTATTCATCCTTTAATCACCAAAATGAAATTACCTAGCTTTATTTGTTTTTTTGGATCAAGGGGCATGGAGGATCTCCATCAGTATTTTTTGTTCAAGTAGGTTGAATTTGATTGAAGACTTGAAGTGGGTTAAAATTGATTGAAGTGAGTTGAAGTTGGTATAATTTTATATGATGGGTTGAAGTTGATTAAAATAGTGAGAATAAAATTTTGAAAGAGGTGAGTTGAAATTGATACTTTTTATTAAAGTGAATTAAAGTTAATTGAAGTTGGTAAATTGGAAAAGACCAACGAAAAAAACAAGCCCATAGAACTGACAGAAAACATGGTTCAGAATATGAGTCAATAGAGGTTGGGGTCTAAAGTTTCATATCTTAGGTAGCTTAGTACTTCACTTCCTTTAGCTCCTGAGAGCTTAGCCAGCTTAGGGATTGTTGATGTGTAATTTTGACTTACTACTTATCCTGTGTTTCCTGTTCTTCTACATGCTAGTGGTCTCTTGATCGTATTATTTAATATACCGCACTTATCTCTGTTACTTATGTATTGTCATTGGATTCTGTTATCTATTGTTTTTGTTATATTTTGTATCAAAAGATTTTCAACGCCAAATGTTTCCCCAAAATAAATTTTATAAGCATTTTAAAATCCATCTCTTTGTGGAAAATGGTACTCATATAGTTGTCATTATTATTAATAAAACAATGGTAAATATCATATACCAATGGCATAAAACCGAATCCTCTTGTGACCACGCCGAGGGCTAGCAGTCCTCAGTCAACAGTACTGTACAAAAATGTGCCACAACCCATGAGCCAAACTACCAAGGAGAAAATTTCCCTTGTTTGAAAAAACAGAGCTCTCCTTCTGGAACAAGTATGACCTATGATTGTATAATTTGTACTTGAGTTTCCAGGACAAACCCAGAAAACAAAATTGATGGCGCCAACTGGCCCTGGCAGCCATGTGAAAAGAACAAGAATGCACAGCTTCATCAGCTAGCTCAACTATGGCATACAAAAAGTGAGAATGTACAGGTTTCCATAGGCGAGAGTAACTATATACAAACATGTCCATACTAAATATTGGTTCCACACTCCAGAAAGTTGCGTGTCATAAAAGTGAAACCCAAGTCACTTGCAGCGAAATTCTTTCCTAAATCTTGGAAGATTTTGCATAAACTTGTCCCTGTTCCTTGAATCCAAACTCCTCGTCACATCTGCCATGAGTGTATCAAAGCACTGATGAAGACGCTGCTGTCGATCCATGGGCTGAATTGCAGTAGAAGGGCATCAGAAAATTTGGTTGTTGAGGCTCGCATTCTTTGCCTTTTTTTGAGAGAGGGTGGGCTGGGGGGCAGGGGCAGGGGGTTTGGTACTAAGAAGATGAACTTACCTGTGAAGCTATTATCTGGGATTTCAATTTTGCATACATCTGTGGAGGACAATGGCAAGCAGACACTCTAAGCACAGGCAGTGACAGTAAAATACCCAAGGCAACAACAACAACAACAAAAAATAAAAAAGAAAAATGAGGAACTGCGGTAAAGATTATTACTTCTTCACTGAGAAGTATCAAGCTCAGCATCGGTCTGCTAAGGCTCCAGTGGCTGCCAGCGTCTTCAAACAAAAGTATCTCAAAGAGAGTTTTCAATATCTGACCAGAAATATATGTTAATGCATAATCAGTTTAACCATTTATATGTTTCACAGCTACCAAGCAGCTAACTTGAAATGAAAGCATATGACATTCAGGTGGAAGATGAGAAAACAGAAGAAACAAGACTAAGATTGGAGAACTAGACCCTAAAATTTTAAGCATCTCAAAGAAGAATGCACACAAAAATCGCGAACAGACTCACCTCTAGAAAAACATCAGCACAATCTGAAACATGCTGAGCAAACACAAACAGAGCCGGTGAAGCAGGCGAATCTCCCATAATAATTTGCTCAAAATAGAATGATGCCAAATGATCGATGGCAGCAGCACACTGAAAGGAATGCATGAATTACAGTTGGTAAACAAGCATGCAAAACCTTCTTTGACAGATTAACAACCTCTCTACACACCCTCCCCACCTCACCGCAAAATAAAATGGGGAACAAAAGACGAAAAAGTTGGGACGCTCGGGGATGGCTTAATGCTCAATATATTTATCACCATTTTAGTCTATCCTTTTAGATTCTCCTTATTTTCTGGAGTGGGTTGGGAAAAAGAGAAATGGGTCTCCTGGGATTTTTTTGAAGTCCAAGTTCAACGACTTCTGTCTACATGTGGACAAGATCTATATTTATCAGGGATTCACGCTGACCAACCTGTGATGTGATATTTGAATCTAGAAGCTTAAGGCCTGAGTGAAGAGATCTGACGATATACAAGAAAGTGTTTGCATCAAGATTTATGGCAAATTTGATATACTTGCTGAGTATAACCTCCATCAAAGTGAAGTAGGCTACAGCGACCTGGAAGAGAACACAACGGAAGTGTCACATGTGTAATACTCATTAACGAAGCCCACAGTGTTGGCAAAAACTATTACAAAGACTGACATAGTCACAAATATAATTACACAACATCAAAATGCAATCAATAGGCAGATTGTTTGGAAACGAAGCCTACCCAAATCCAATAGAAAACAAGATAAATCTTAAAAGCCTTAAATGTGACAGACAATGAACATCACCATCATGTAAACGAGCATAAATCATTGAACGTTCTTTCCTCCTCACGAAACATAGTATTTGAAAGACAAATCAGCTGATATAGAATTTGGTAAATTAAGTTGAAGAACATGGCCGACCACAAAATCATACATCAAAAGAGCAAATAATTGTTTCACACCCTTCAGATTGTTCATTCGCATATGAAAGTAGTTACCATTCTCATTATCTTGTCATTGTTTATTGAGCACCTCATTACATGCCAGAGAAGCATACGGTACCTACAGATATTCGCTTTATAACCTATCGTCTAAGTCGTTCATCCCTGACAAAGTCGGAAAAAAAATAGACGGGAAGTTTTCAATCTAAATGATAACAGGAGCAAATCAAATATCTTACATTAACAGTTTTGTATTAATTCATGTCTACTCAAAAGCAAGTTGACAGCTTGGCAAGAGGAAAGCTGTGTACATCCTACCGCCAACCTCTTTAAGCAAAAGCCTTGTGACCTGAGAAGCATTGTAGACTTGAAAGTGTTGCACATGCAGAACAAAGACTGCTTGTCCCCAAAATGAAATGAATTCTAGAATGAACCTAAATGAAGATGCTACAACATGATTGAGGAGGGAGGCTGAAAGCATGCTCATAACTAACTCATAAGCATAGAGCCCTTTGGGTTTCAACTTTCAGTAGGCTAGGTGCTCCTTCAGTTGCTTCAAACTCTATTAGGAACCATATCTCAACTTAGGAAGGACTCTCTGGTAGCAAAATTTAAAAAAAGATTGCCACAGCAATACCTAATGCGATATTTTGGAGCATTTAGACAGAGAGAAACAGAAGGCCCCCCCCCCCCAAAAAAAAAAAAAAGAAAAGAAAAAAGAGGAAAGAGGATGCTCAGATTGTAAAGTGGCCGTAGTGTAGTGGGAAAATCTTCAGGATGGCATGATGGCAATGAAAATAAGCATATGGCATACCTTCCTGTACGATAATATATGAGCAGCAGGAATGGAAAGTATCATCTTCAAAGCAATATCAAGAGCATCATCAAGAGCCCTGTCACCATACAGCTCAAACACACCAAAGTTGACATAATTCCCAACCATTGCTGTCATTCACAGATTTAGGAGGGGTGTTAGAGACAGCTGAAAGAAATCCGAGAGCATAAAGTGAATGCAATTGATAATTTTGTGCAATAATCCTGAACACTTCCATATATACAATAAAACAGTTCAAAAAGAAACTCCGATTTTTTTGCTGCAGAAAAACACACATCATACTTTGTGTCTAACGTTTAAGCCACATCCTATAAGTAACGCTCAATTCACAATGAAGCGATCCTTAATACACAGGAGCAGATGCCGGACAAATGTAGAAGAAAATATTTCAGCAACTGCTAAAAGGTCAGCTGTGGACAGACTTTGGAAATCTACAGAGAAATTAAACTGATGCAGTACAGCTTGCAGTGCGTATTGAACTTGCTTCTAGTTACATCAGCAGTCTCTTCCAAATTTCAGAATACAGGTAAAACCATATGACACCATAAGCAGCACAAAACCAAAAGGCCACTATCACTTATGAGAAATGCAGTACCACCCTCAGAAATAAGTAGTGCAAGATGATAGGTGGAAATTAGTTGAAAACACCACAAAGCCTTTCAAGTTTACTCCACAAACCTTTTATCAAATATTCAAGTCCGTGTTTTATCAACTACTGAAAGCCCCATTAAATTTCAAGCCTACAATTTAGTATAATCCGGAGGACTTTTAAGTATAATAACTACAGAAGCAAGCTTTTACAAAATTGCATCCAATAATGTCTTAATCTCGAATCACGAGAGTTGGCTGTTCCTTCAGAGGCTTGCTTATGCTACACAACTCCACTTTTTAAAAAAAAAGGGGGAAAAAAGCCGAAGTTATTGAGATTCTTGATCTAATATCTTTATGGTCTAGTTTATAATGGGTCTTTGATATGTCCAAACAATATGAACATGCATGAATGAGGATCTCCACCTGTAAGAAAGACAAGTCTTTATCAAAAATAAAGCGAAGGTTTTTAAACTGGCTGAAATATGACATCTATTAATGGTTTTGAAAGCAAAAAATCATGTAGAGTTTTCAATGTCAACTTATACAGATACAGGTATTCTTCCGTAGAGGTGCTGTGGTTGTCAAACATTCAGTCAATGAACCCCCCCCCCCAAAACAAAGAAAAGGGTCAGGTCCCGGATGCTGAGTAGACATTCCAGTCAACCAAAAAAAGGCCCCTAAATGAACAACATTGATATGTGTGCATCTTTAGTTACGTGCTTCTCTCTGCAGCGAATTCAAACAGACTAACAGATAAAATATACCATTTTAATATCATTACTCAGCTGTCATTGAGTTACACAACATACACCTTGATAATTGACTGAAAGAAACTTCAGGTTCTCCCATCCCTACACTCAAGATTTATTATATACAGAATTATTGGGACAAGTTCTAAGTGACAAAGGTCACAAAGTCAATTTGCGTGCATACCTCTTGAAAGAATGAGTAAAGATAGCCAGATCCCCTTGTATTTTCTAGTGTAGACATCATCTTGCTCAGAAAGAGCAAGGTTTCTAGATCCATATGCAACAAGTAATTTGCTGACTTCCCGGAAAAGCAGTATCCCATTTGGAGATGATGGCTCAAAGGTTAAGCGTTGAGACTTATTCAGTACAAGCTCAGCAACAAATTTCAGCAGTGGAGTAGTCACCTGTAATATTGACATCATACCTACTAAGAAAAGGGAGAGAAATGACTCATCGGAGCAAATATGTAGTTCCCTTGAGTCAAGCATTGATCTGTCAGACTTGAAAACCTTCTAACATTTCAACCTAAGATTTACAAATACTGATTAAAGCATGTCTAGTTTATTCCAGCAGTATCCAATTTACCTTGGAACAGTTACAATGAATAGCAAATGTAATCTGAAGATCAAAAAATGCTTATTGAACTGATCTTTGTTTAAAGCACCATAGTTTGATAAACAATTATCAAATATTGGTATGAAGAAGAACAATTCTATAACAAAAAAAGTAACTCCCAAGCGACCACAAAATGTGACAGAAAAACTTATATCTCGCAGCATTTCATCTCTAAATAAACTCAACCCAAAAGAAAAGGCAATCACCTGGGGACTGTCAGCGCAGTTCATTATAATTTTCAAAAGAAGTGGCATATGAGCCGGATATAGCCAATCAAAGAGGAAACCAAATGTCCTGCGACTGAAAAAAAAAAGGCAAAGAGGATGTTTAGAGAGACACAAGCCGATAGGATATTCCTGAGTTTCGTAAGACAGAAAGGAACACAGCTATTAACCCAGAACCTGTTTGTAGCCATTGCAATTCCTCTAAGGTCCTTCATCAATCCAATCAAAGCACACTTTACAGTCTCGCTCAGGAACACTGGATCAGGGGTGGACTCAAGGCTCACCAAAACCTAGTGTAGAGTCATCACCAAAATATAAGTAAAAGATTAATAACAAGTCCAATATAATTAGCCAAATCATATCAAACAAGGGAAGCTCTAATTATAGGTTCCATTGAAACAAAGATATGAGATCAACTAGGAGCTCGCAAAAACAGAGTGCTTACACTCAGCATATAAAGAGAGAATTAAACAATGCAAGGCATGAATTTCATAGAGAATGCTCAGATTTCACAATCCTATCACAAAACAGTCCCACCAAAGGCATGGCTTGCAGAAGTCAAGATACACACAAACATAGCTTGACTCCAGAGATATGTCACAAGTAGTAGCACAACACCCTTGTGAAAAAAAATTTCGAGAAAAGCAAGTAAAAGTGAGACACACTAACATGGACATTGTCATCGTAAAAGGAAAAAGGTACTACTTATTATGATCATGATGATAATCATAACATATACCTGTCGAAGGGGATCCATTGATTGCCTAAACCTAGCAACACTATCTTCCATGAATACCAACGTGCCAATTATGTAATAGAATGTAGTTCTTCTGCGAGAACAATAATCTTCCAGGAAACGAAAATGCTCTCTCTGTTTCTCAAAAATAAGATATTAAGTTTGAGAAATTAGCAGAAATATCAGGCAACCACTGAAAGCATTAGCTGAAAGAAATTAACTTAGAAGGATCCTCCTAATTAGAGGAAAATTTTGAGGCTAGGCTAGTGAAAGAAACTTAGAAGGATCAAGTTACACTGTGATTTGTTGTTATATACTGAATAGTATCTAGCTTTAAAAGCAGCTTCGCTGTCATATATCTGCAGAAAGTTTGACATTTTGATTGTATCAGAATCAACAACAATCCAATTCCCACATATATAAGGCATGTCTGGTACCAAAACCACAACGGGAAAAAAGTACAAGCACAGATAATATAAATTTTAGTGGCAATGGAACAAACCCAGATGCCATCTCTAAGAATAAACGCAATGTCTGACCAAGCACCTCTTCACTCTGCAAAGAAAGGAGGGGCCCACAGAAAAAGCAAATGCTTAACATGGTTGTGTAAGCAGTACAGCAATAACTCATAATTTCTTACCCCCCCCCCCCAAAAACCAAAAAAAAAAAGAAACATTTAACAATTACCCTCATGTTCAATAATCAATTTAAAACAATTCAAATCATTACCTCTGTGCAGCACTTCAGATTTGTAGCAATCTTTCGGATCATGACGTTCAAAACCAACAGATGGTCATGAAGTCCAAGGAGTTCAGACAGTCGAACATACATCTGCTGCAAGAAAGGGGAAAATCACAAATACTGAAGCTAATCATGGAAAAATTTAATGAAGCTCCAATCATAGGATGCAATCCATAGCATTGATTACCTTAGAAGCATGCATAGCCTGGTCACCTATATAACTTTTCCTAAAGGACTCAAAGAAACTGAGAACAGCAAGTTCAAGCCTCTGTTTGCTGAGTTCACCAAATCTCTGACAAGAGAAATCAAATTAAAAAGCATCAAAACAGAAGTCAAAAGAGGATTTCAGGTTGGTAATCAACTGGGCTTATCTGACACGGTGACACTCAAAGATAGAACACTGAGAACTCTACACCTCCAGAGGAGTAAATCCCTTAACTTACTTGCATATTTCAGTGATGATAAAGACAGGAAAGGATACGCTGGAAAATGACATTTGTGATATATTAAAGAGTATGGCTGTAAAATTGGAAATAAGCTAGGATGTACCAAAAGTATAGGTGCCAACGTAGTAAATATGTCTATCTTTCCAAGAAACTACAATTCCCTGTATCAAGTGGCGACATAAAAGAATTGCACTTGGTACTAGCACCTGGGCATATGAGCCAGTGTCCATGACATTTATCAGCTGAAAAACTCGTGCCGAAAGCTCTGCATCAATTGTCTCATTTGATTCACCACTGCAAGAGGAGCAAAAGAAGATTGTTTGTCATACATATTACTCTTGAATGGAATATACAGTAATAAAATGGAACACCATATAAAGTTCTAACTTCAATCCATACCCAGAATATTGCTTGACTTTCAGAATAGCACCCACTATATGCACCATCCATGCAAGTTTGGTCTCAAGGATTGCAAGATTGCTGGTAAACACATGATCCTGGAGTTTTGCACCTTCCTATAGATATCAGATCAAATATTTGAGAATCACCTTAAGTTCTGAAATTTAGGAAGAGTTCAATCTATGTTCCAGTATACCATGTATGCCTGTACAAAAGGATCCAAAACATTCAATATGTATGTGCTGCAGCTCCCATACTGCAATAAAAAAGACAAGACATAAGCCATCAAGAATCCAATATTCAGAGACTGTGGTTTGATGTACTCGCCATATGCGCATAGGGAATTATTCAACTCATAGCAAATCAAGCAGACTGTCTTAACACAACTAGGAAAAAGGATAAGCAACATAATAGTTTGGGACAATTGGTAGTTCAAATATCATAATTGGAATCAATGGAAAAAGAGGAGAATCCTTCAACAATGATTTCATCATCTAAGCATTCATTACTAATGCCTGACAAATTGTTTGATTAAAAAGATGTCTGACATATGGTTGTCCATATTGTAATTATTGAAATTGTTTACATATTAGCCAGAAAAAAGTTCTCTGTTCTTGCATCTCTAGGCACATCCATTGTCAATGTACAGGTGCTAATCATTTTTTTAATAATTTAGAAGAAAAAAGACACCCTACCCATAGGTTGCAATATGAAGCCCCAGTATGAAGTATCACATTCTGTCCAAAAAATTTTCAAATTTTCAATATGTCCCAAAATAATTTCAAATTTTCGATCAGCAACTTTTTTAACCAAACAGGAAATAACTCTCTGAACAGAATTCAATGACTTTGACTCATATATATTATGGCCACAAAATACAATTATTCTTTGGTAGTTATTCCATGTGTTGCTTGACGTAAAACAGATAGTGGATTTGTTTTTGTCTTTTGTTGAATCTTTTTGACGGCTTGATCCTGATGCTAAGTAGCAGGCTATTTATTTTTCTTTATATTATGCATTTATGCACAAATCATGGCTAATTCTTTAAAAAAATGGTTTCAACAGAAGACAGAATCAAATCCACTATCTGTTTTACATCAACCAATACATGGAGTAACATGCTACACATAGGTCATTGTGAGTGTGACTGAACAAAATAAGCAATCATAGAAAACATGAAGTGAGCAACTTCAGACAACCGTCTTGTAGGCAAACCTGAAATCTGCACAGATATGGAAAAAAATCAAGCTGATCCTGCATCAGCTCAATCTTATCTAGAGGATCTTCTGAAAGGTCATCCAAGGGCCCAGCCTGTTGCAACCATAAAAACATATGTGAAGAAACCATAAGGGAAACTGAATGAGTGGTCAACATGCCTGTCTCAGAAAAAATTTAAACCTGAAGAGAATCAAATCGTGAAGAAATAAATCCTTCCAAAATCTTGGGCACAAACTCATCTAGGCGGACAGGTGCAGGAATATCACCCTTCACATATGGTAGAGATGTCACCATTCTGGACCACAATCCCAGGAGGCAATAGATGCTGCTGCTAGCCCACTAGGAGAAAAGAAAAGGGAGAAATTCAATACTCTCATACTAGACCCAGCTGTCCTTGGTGAACTAAGATATTGAAAATTTAGCATCATGTCATATGTTTTGACAAAAGTTTGAAATCATTTACCTTCCAGGATTGCAGAGACTTCAATGTAAAGTCTGATACCAGCTTTATCCAAGAACCATAGCCCTCGATGCTCACCAACTCTGACAGCTGTTACAAACCAATTCATCAGCATCTTGAACTAGCATAGCTCGTTCTCAACATTTATAGCATGCAAGTCAATTGGGGGGAAGAGAAACGTAAACGGCAATAAACAGACATTCCTGAATCTGGAAGTTTGCTTCACAGATTCGACTCATACTGTAAAACAGAACACCCTACTCTTCTCTACTTTTGGGGGGTAGAGGCGCTTGTTCTGCTTCCTTTTAGAACCTGTATCTTCAGTAGAAACTGATGAATCCTGGAAAGCATCTATTTTTTCTTAGATTAGAATCACTTTGCTCCAATCTCATTTTTAATATTTTGTTGAATTACCTCTAATCAACCACAATAACAGCCAGCGTGGACCCCACCTGGGATTTCTTGTCTTTACCATTGCAAACAGAGAGGCTAGAAGCCTGCAAAAAGAATTTGCAGAAAACATATTTTTCCCTTTGTCCTTGCAGTACCTTTCTCGTAGAGTATTCTACTTATTGTGGATAAAAGGCAACCAAGGTTGATGAGGAATTTTGTAAAATCCAAGATTAGAGATGTGGTTTCGGTGGTAAGACAAGAAATCATGTTGGCATTTCATAGTACCTTATTTTAAGCCCAAGGCAAAAGGAGAGTTCGGTTCCAATTTTGACAACTTAGTGTCTATTAGGGAACCAAAAAACCGGCAGCATCGAAAAGCTTTAGAAGCTGTCTGAACTGAACTTAACTGCATTTTTCTTCTTAGTCATGTTTCACATATGAATGGCCATGATGACCGTTCTGGAACTGAGAACAGCAGCAAGGACAATAGCATTTACACTTCCAGTTTATCAACTCTTTAGCTAACGTGTTAGAATGATATATTTTACTATTTACATTTATTCGTTGCAAACTTTGGTGCATTATGCTAATGTAAGGAATATAGAGTCAATATTGCCAAGAATAATACATTGCGGCAAATTTACAACTGCAATGCAATTCCCGTATCAGCAAGCTTCCACGATACCACACCTGCTACTCCAATCATGACCATTGCTGTTTTAGCGCACTTCCATGATACTACACCCCTTAGCCCAATCGTGACCAAAACAACATTTTAGACCCTAGTGTCTAGAAACATCATATTAGTGAAGTGACTATATTCAGCCCCAAATCTTATAATTCCAAGGAATAAGGAGTAACATAGCCATCAACGACCGTTGGGAATCACAGGATGCTCTCATCACCAATGCTTTCCCCAAAAAATGCACGTCAAGACCAAGGCAATCTATTATTGCCCTTGGTCAAGTTCACAGTAGGGAATGGTCAAAATGTTAGGACTTGTGACCAGTAACCTATGTTACCAGGACTTTGAGTTGTGACACAGGTATCCAATCCAGGTATGGATCCCCAAGTGTCCAACTCATCAAGTCTAAACATTTAGGACAACGGAACCCTATCCAAAAACTTGGATACCGGTTCCCTTTCAAAATTGGGATATGAAACATCCTTTTCATTAAAATCAGTAAATTATATTAGCCCATATCATTTAAGACAGTCCATTTTTTTTAATAGTTACATTAGCGGATTAGCCCATGTTATAGATCTAGAACTTACCACTTTTAATATAAAAGGACACTTCCGATCCAAATAATTGGTACAATCAATTTCAAACATCCAGCTCCTTCTAAACAGCACACCATGTCTGACCAGCCCACTATCAACCATCATTTAAAAAAGAGCCAAAAAGAAGAAAAAAAGGGGGAAAAAAAATCTCCTAAGCGGTAACAACACTGCAGCTGGAAGGGGAAAACCGACGCATCTCTTGACGTGCACACCCACTTTGTGAAAAATCGGTCTCTAGCATCTATATTTATTGGCTACCACCGGTCCCGGCGGATTCAGGCAAGTCTGATCCTTATCCCATGTCTGAATTCACGTTGGATCGTGCCGATACGGATACCACAGGCCCAAATACCTATTCCAGATAACTTAGCCGGTAGTACCTACTAGATCACCTCACTTGGAACACAGATCGTAGCTAAATGCACAAATTTAGTCCAATTTTGGCTTCTTGCTTTCGCTCGGAAATAGATCGCTGGGCATGGTGAGATCTCAATAACTATGGGTGAATCCCAACACCATTGCTCATGTGCAACCTAGCTATGATACCGCAGGCCCAAATGCCTATTCCAGATTACTTAGCTAGTAATACCCCCTAGATCACCTCTCTTGGGACACAGATCGTAGCTTAATACACAGACTTAGTCCAATTTTGGCTTCAAATCACTTGCTTTCACTCAGACATGGATCGCTGGGCAGGCTGAGGTCTCAATAACTATGGGTGTGCCCCGACACAATTGTGCATGTGCCAATCTAGCTATCTTGGCTTTGGCAGGCTATGCGAGATGACACTATAATGGCTTTTGTAGAGGAATGTTTATATTTTGTCCCAGGGCCTTTCCTCCTTTTGATTATCTTTTGTTGTGGGCTGTTCAGTTTCCTCATAAAACTTGGTAGCAAGGACCTTTTGTTCAATTATAAGTTTCAGCAGAACTGCCCAACTTTGTATGCAGACCTTTGTTGAGGGCTCCTTGTCTCATTTTTTTTCCCCTTCACTTATAAATACATCTTATCTATTGCTATTATCAAGGAGGGAAATTAAACATGCTTCTAGACCATCAAACTTTCTGATTCTAATCTTCATCAGTGTTCCCATGATGCACGTCTCGAGTTCAAAAGTCAACTCGGAACTATGCTACTCATGAAGAGCATATATGTAACGAAAAATTCAAAACATAGATGCATGTTTACCACACAGAGGAAGAGGGTTATACCTGATAATTCACTTTAAACCGACCAAGGAGACGGCAAAATTCATGGTAATTGTCATGATGATTAAGACCTGTGCCCAATATATAGTCAGAGTTCATTACAACTTGCCCGGTAAAATTGGAGTAGTTATTGAGTGATAAGCAGGCAACTGTCCATTTATCAAGCTTCTGGTGTTCTGAACACACAATTAAAGCATAATGCTAACGCTAAGCCTTATCTTGCAGTAAGAAATGTCAGAGCAATCTTTGAAATCCAATGTGGACTCATTATGGGTATATTCTTATGCTGTTATGCATCAAGCAAGGATTATATTAGACCACTGGAAGCCCCTGAAATCTAATCATACACATGAATACCTTCTCCATCTTTTGATGGAAAACAATCTATGCAGCTGATCCCACTTAGCAGCTGAAGATTTGGTAAGGTTGGCATAAACACGATCTCAGCTTTGCTCATTTCGACTCTATAGAAAGGTACACAACTAAATAGGAAGTATTCCCTCCATATCACAAGATCTAGGAATTAATGAGAGCAAAATGTTGGAATTCCTCACTTCACCAACAACATTAATCAATCTGACACTTCAGCATTTACATCACACCATAATCCACATCATATACCACGAATGGCCATATCATATGACTCATCAACACAACAGAGACAAGAGGGAGTGGGAAGCAAAATTATGCTGACCCTAGGATGATGACTCTGGAAAATTTATAATGCCAGTGTGATTATCCAGGCACTGCGACAGAGAGCCTTGGTCAGTCATCTATAATTTAGCAGAATTTTCAAGTTTACGAGACAGAAATTTTATAATGCCAGTGTGATTATCCAGGCACTGCGACAGAGAGCCTTGGTCAGTCATCTATAATTTAGCAGAATTTTCAAGTTTACGAGACAAAGTACACAAACCAGTAGACTATTAAGGTATCCCAATGCACAGTTACTACAAAGCAAGCAGCTCATCTAAACACTCTGAAAAGCTTGCATAACAATTCTTGCTTCCACAAGCAGGGTGAAAAGAACACAAGCATGAATCTTACAGACAGCTTGCACTTAGTAACTTTTTTTTTAGTAACCCCCCCCCCCGCCAAAAAAAAAAAATCCTTCTGCTGAGGAATAATAATTAGGTTTGACATGACAGGTTCGCTAGTAAAGCAAGCGGAATTGAAAGAACCAATATAAGAAGTTTGCACAGGCTAACCAAAAAGAACAATAAAAGCAGAGGCAATTCATCATCAAGCCAACCTTTTCCTGTTTCCAGGATATCCTTTGTACCCATCATTAATGAGGTCAAAAATTGCAAACGTGTGGCATTGCTAACAAACAGGGATCTTCTCACAGAAGCCAGTCGCACCAGACATTCCAAAGCCTTCACATGATATTTCGAGTCGTCAATGTCAGCAAGAAAAAAGGAATTCCATTGCACATGAAATTTTGAAAATGACCTACAATCCTCCTCTCACCAAAGATACCAAATGTGAAAGGGGAAAGCCAACCTCAAAGAAAAATGCAAATAAGTCTGCCAAGCAAAACTGTTCTTCATAGAAACAAGGCAGCTGTAATAGATATTCGCAGAGCATTTCTAAACAAGACCATTGGTGTCCGCAGAGAGTATTTCTACCGGCCTAAGATGGGAGGAGACGTGCGTAAGATAATCACAACTTGTTCCATTTGTCAGAAGGCAAAAAGCCAGTTTCATCAAGGCTTATACACTCCACTTTGAAACTCTAGGTGCAGGCCTTTCACTGCCATTGCCACTTTTAAGGGGTGAGGGGAAGAAATATTTCTGGAAGCAGCTTTAGCCTCATCAACAGTTCATGGCACAGGTAAAGCTGCGCTCATGTTGACCTCTCAAACCTGCTTGAGCAAGAGGGACTGGGCTGCCGTCATTTTTGCACTAAAAAACAGCTTTATTGTGCTTAAGCTTCTGTATTCAAACAAAAAATGTCTACATTTAATGCACAACAAGCTAGTGTGTCCTCCTCGAACTTAACGCCCCAGAATAACTTTAAGCTTCAAGAACAATCTGTTTATAAATAAAATTTTATCTTCGCATCCATTTCGTATAAAGACATTGGTTTAATCAACAGCACTTGATTTAAAAAAAAAAGGAAATAAAGAAAGCCTGGGTTTAAAAATAATAACATAGCCAATGACAAAATGCAGAAACATTAGATTTACTATAGGGGAAAAACCATTCTAGAAAATTTCTAAGAAAATTTATTGACACTAGTTGCAGCACTTGAGCTGCTACAGCAACAATATTCGCATTAATCAAAAGCGAACAAGATCAACTAGAAATCAGCCCCTTAACAACTTAAAATGCCGTAGCATTTTTGAAAACAATATAAGAATCATCAGGATTGGTCGCCCAACTTACTTTTTACCTGATAGCGCCAAATACACCCTACCAAATTAGCAACAAATAATACCAGCCATATAAATTTACACAATTAGAAAGTCATGATTATTTACTCAGCCCATTAGAAATTTCAAAAATCTTACAAATATCCAGTTTCCCGGTCGTTTTTAACAGAGTAATCCTCTATGCTTGAGACAAACAGGACTGCAACTGCACAGGATAAATGTAAGCATACTAACCGTTTTGGAAAGAGGGGGGTTGGTAAGTGCATAATAGTCAAAATAAATATTTAGTGTCGAGGGTTCCTCAACAACTAATCTCCAAGCAGCTGGAACCTGTCCATCACAATGCAATAGTGTTTAGAAGTAAAACGATCAGACTAAAACAAAGAATAGCTGGAGTAGTATGCATCTCGACGCAATTCAATTAGAATTCAGAGATTAGTTTCCACATCTCCAACTTACTTATACCTGTATGGTGCCAACTTCATCTGAGCTTTCATCAGGTGATATACCAACAAAATCGTAAGATAAACATTGTAGAGAAAGTGACAAAGCAGCTTCTTGTAACTTCAGTCGTGCTGCATTCCTCAAAATTGTTAGAAGGGAGAAGCAAACATATGTCTATGAGGCAAATGCTCATAGAATACTTCCCGAAAAATAAGTAAACAAATTACCATCAGCTTTCTGTCCAAGCAATGATTGAAGGGATATTTCATATATCTGAAGAAGTGCCTGTTCCCTAAATGAACTTGCCACCTTCCGCTGTTGAATCATATTTAATTCTGGAGTCGTCTGTGAATGTGAATTAAGATCTATCATCAGATAGAAGTTAACCAGCCCAACTAGGAAACAAACGAAACAAGAAATCTCCAGAAGCCAGCACAAGAACTTCATCACCCTATTCTTGTTTTCCACTTGGTAACAAAACCCTAAGTTGGATCCCCAAAATCCTCTTGAGAACCGAGAACCATCTAAACGAGGGATGAAAATTTAAGTCTTTCTAAAAATCAGCATGCTTAACAACTCTTTCAGCTAAATCAACTTCCTTCCGTACAGTTAAAATCTTCAGTGTCACAAATATCGTTCTGATGCAATCCAAAAAAGGTATTCTCTTAGATATTTGCATCTTTGATGATACACACTTCAGATCCTTGAAGAGCATGAGAAGATGACCAAAGCGCAAATAATATCATGATTCATATGATCGAAGAAAACATCACTTGAACCATTGTTGTATGAAATTTGGTCCTTTCTTACTTTGATATTCTCTTTACTAGATGACTCAAAAGTTCTCTCTTTAACATCCTTAATGGCTGCTGACTATCATGATGGTGGGTAGGTTGGATGCACCTCATGCAAATTAGTACTTTTCTAGGGAACCTTGGAAATGGAGCCAAAGGAATACACACCATGATAATGAGTGCCATAAGTTCAAAAAAACTATTGATATTTTTCCTTAAAATCTTTTAAATCTTTTAAGTGGAACAAATTAATGTTTCTGAATAAAACGCTATAATCTCAAAAGAAAATTTGCCGAGGTATTAGAAAAGCAATAGCAAGTTCATAGTCGAGCCTACAGGCAGTACGAACTTCCTAACAAAATAAAGATACAAACTTCATAATCTTGATGCCCTTACTGCTTACAGAAACCATTTATAGCATCTTTTGAGGCATAAAAGTTCACTTGAGCACGAAAATTACCAAGCCTCCCGAATCCAATAATGTTTCAAAAGCACGAATAAGGAGAAAATACTTATAGAATAGTAGCTATAGGCAATTGTTTTTTGCGTAAGATCATGACAACAGATGCTTATGTTTGTCACACCAAGAAATGTCTAATGCCGACAAACAAAACTGAACCAAGAGAAAAGATGATCAACTAGTACCAAGCAACTTGGCCAGTGCATTAGATGAATCACGGCAGAATGTGGTCTGCCTCTATCTGATTACCTCCACTATCTAATGCTTCCACTTGTTTCTGCAACCAACAAATGCTACAAACTGGAACGGAATAGCAACTGAGAATGTTGGCCCAATTCCACAAACTGCCCAGGATAGCAATACCAAATGTGCAATCTGAATTTTTCATCCCCCCCCCCCTCTCTCCGGAGGGTGTTTTAGAGAAACAAAAACAAGGATCAATGGGTTATCACTTTGTTAATGGTGCTCCAATACCAAAGTCGATTCTACAAGGATGAATGTAGGACACTAGCATATACTCCATCCCATGAAGCTGAGAAGTCTAGCATAGAGAACTATGTTTCAGCTCAAATCAATTTTGATGATTCCTGATCACTTAGTACATAAAGAGTGATTTAAACAGACAAGAAGCCTAAGAAATTAAAAAACCTAAAACATTTGCAATAAACAATTAAAGATAAAAATATCCACCCTAATGTGATCCTCAATAGATCCAGCATTAAATGTTGCTACAATGTCACTAGTATCTTTATTCTGGCCAAAAGGAAAAGAAAATCATTTTCAAAAAATAAAAACATAAACACTTCCTAGCATTGGAAACATCTTTATACTTGAATCTTCTTAATCAACAACCCCTCTTATTACTGTCGTGCATTGACAATACAATATAACAAAAAAGCTGTCCATTACCAGTCACCTCTATCACATCAATTCCAAGAAACTCCACACAGCAAAGGGGACTTAATTGCTAGAAGTGCTTTATGCAATAGCACAAGCCCCTAATAATTGCTTTCATGTCAATTTATAATTATCGCTTGCAAACTGGCTCAGTCAACAAAGACATTTAACAATGTGTTGCTCCATTAAAACTGCCCTTCGGTATGGTGAGAGGCAAAACAAGGCAAGATTTTGACTTGTGACAATTTATAGAAGAGGAGAAAAATCTTGATTAATAGGTGTTTCATGTGCAAAGTCGAACCCACATATCATTTACCTCTCCATTGCCCGCTTGCTAAGGGGGTCTTTGGTTGTTGGCTTTTCCATTGGCTTTTTGATACAAATGGCTTTTTGAGGGGTTTTGGCTGTTTTGATCTAGTCAAAAAAAGCCAATACAATGTTTGATAAACAGCTTTTTGTAATATTTGTTTTAACCCAAAAAGCCAATCCACAAAAAGCTAACATGAGTAACTTTTTATAAATAGCTGTTTGTATAAATGACAAGATTGCCCAAGACTTTATTAAAATTACAATGCATGCCACTTATATAATAAAAACCCTAATTTCTTTATTCACACAACCGCATCTTCAAGCTCACTTCTCTCTCTTCCCCACCGATAGTCCATAATTGTAACCAATAGTGTTTGTCGGCATCGGAGCAAAAAGGATACGTATAAATTGAAAAGGAAAAAGACACTTGAAAATATATATATATATATATATATATATATATATATATATATATATATATATATATATATATTTCGATTCACACCCCCAAAAAAATTCTCAAATGAATAACAAAATCAGATTGTAAGGCATGGGCATCACATGAACATGTATAAATTGAAAAGAAAATAACAAAAATAATGTATACAAAATATGTAGAATTAGTAAGGAAATAAGGTTCCATGGATTGAAATAATTTTTACATATGCCATAAATTTAATCCTTTTTGAAAAAGAAAATAAAATGGCCAATAAATCAAAAATCATGTTC
Organism: Carnegiea gigantea; assembly: GCA_029747015.1. Classification (NCBI taxonomy): domain Eukaryota; kingdom Viridiplantae; phylum Streptophyta; class Magnoliopsida; order Caryophyllales; family Cactaceae; genus Carnegiea; species Carnegiea gigantea. The sequence continues at coordinate 80,257 of JAKOGI010000302.1, read as the reverse complement.
AACCAAAAGATAATGTAGAAAAATGATATAAATGAAATTCTAACAAACAACCTTTTCAGAAACAACTAATTTTACCAAACACTTTTTTATAGAAACAGCTGCTAATACAAACAGCCAATTCAAATATCTAACACCTAACAGCTGAGAGAAACAGCTAACAACTAATTGCCAAACAGGGCCTAAGACTTTTTGGGAGTTACCTTAGAGTCATCTGGGCCCCCCTCATTTAAGCAGCAACTACTGGCATGGATGGCTGCTTTGGAAGAAAAGTCAAATTCAAACTCATTAAAGCCACCCCTCTTGCTATCTTTTGGATGTCTCGCTAGAAAGAAATATGACAGTTTCCGAAGGTGCTAGAACTCCCCTTGAGCACATCAGAGACAAGTCATCCAGGGCACTATACTTTTAGAAGGAGGAACTTCGTCCCCTTAGCTTGATTTAATTGATTGTCTAGAGTATAGACAACATTTTTTTGGGGTTGAATTAGTTTTCTAGGATGCTTCATTACCATCCACCTTTTGGATCATCTTCTCCCAATGAATATACGTACTTCCCTCATCCAATAAAATAAAGGCGGAAAAGCAACCATTCTCCAAGAAGAACATTTTTAGGCTTCATTCAAGCAATATTCACATGCCGTGCATTAGTCAAGTGTTGTAACTCTCATGCTGCATACCTGATTCATCTCACTGACAAGTTGATCCAATATCTTCAAACCAATTGCATAATGTTGCGTTTCCTGCTATACAGATTGAGCATAGCCTAGTCAACTAAGCAATACAAACATTAAGACAGGTTGTCAAGACAAAAGACCACCATTAAAAAGTAGAGGATGCAGAAAATCAATTAGAAAAACAAAATAATAATAATTAAAAAAAAAACATAAGTTGCTTATACCATAAGGCATACAGAAGGCATCAGGAGCCTAGAGCCTTCGTGCAACTTGGCATTAGACAATTTGTTGTAGTCTTCGGCAAAGTTTTTCTAATTTTTTCCGAAAAGATGTTAAATTCATTGTATAAGAAAAATATGACAGAAGCATCATAATCATTAGGTGACATAGTTTACCGTTACCTATGTCCTCTAGAAATCACAATTCCATTAACTTCTCAGATAGAATATAAAGCAAAAAGGAGATCAAGAGGAAACCTCTCTCATCTATTCAGTATTTAAGGGAACATATTAGAATGACAAGCACTTATGTGCAATATCACTAGCCACAATGAAAGACTAGCTGTTCATTATCAGTATCAAATACTCGAAGACAAGATTATTATTACATCATTCAAACAAAACAACATTTAGAGGGGACCATGCCCAAGATACATGCAAAAAGCCATCTTGAGTAACCTGATTCAGAAAATTCATTGAGTCTTTGACCAGCTCCCGGAATATGTCATCATCAAACCAGCTAACTTTAGTCACCCGACAAAGAAGTTGAATTAATGAACTGGATACGAAATTCTCCAGGTTTGCACCTCTTGCAGCCAAATAGTTTATAGCATGGTTCCCTTCGCAATGAAATTATACAGGTCAAATTAGAGGCAACAACAACAGATCCCAAAGCATGCACATCGCATAATACGAAAAACAAACGCATTGTGGAGGATTTGCCAACGGTGTCTACAACAGAGGAAAATTTTAATGCTAAAGAAAGATAAGCTTGTAGGAAGGATTGACAAATAGGTCAGGTCTGACCATGCTGTCATGCCAACTTAAGGAGGTCCAAAATGACTCAACCTAAAGAACACCTACTCAATAATCAAGATCGAATTCTTGTTTCGAACCTGAGTTGTTAGATAAGCAAATAAGTCCAACCTGACTCATTTAACCCACTTAAGTTTTTTTGGCTAGCCCACAAAAAAAAAAAAGAAAAATAAATACAAACACATGTTCTATTCAAACACCTAAAACTATAGTCCAAACTTCAATTTGAGTTATATAAGAATCATGTTAGAACGCTAACCTGAACACAAGTCATTAAATAAAAAGAAAGGTGCATTTCAATTCCTCTCGAATTTCCAATAGTAATCCAACCCATATGCATTACAACACCATCACCAACACTTAGTGTGAATCATGCTTCATCACAGTCTGGAACCAACCCATTTTGCATGTTTACTCATTTACTTCAACAGATTGAAAAGTATCAACTTACACCTACCAATTTTGCGTCCACTCATGCTGTGTCAACCTTTGCCATCTCTCCAATAGAACAACAGCATAAGCAAAATGAATGTTCATTCATCGGTTTTTGTGACCGACAGTTTCACATGTACGTCTTCAATGACAAGGTCAAGAAAAAACGTTTGTTTCCGCTTCAATGAAAAGACTTCTGTTGTTCAATCTTCTCCAGTAGAAACACAATTCCAACATTTCCTTCACTAGTCTGCTACCAAACCCAACCGGGAGGAATATAATAGGTGGTTGGCAATGTAAAACATAATTAAATCTCTTTGCATGCCTTCCAAATGCAATTTGGATGGCTGACAATCTATGTAACCAACTCCACCTAGTGGGTTAGGTCTCACATCTTTTGGCTTGGTTGGTGAGACATTGGCAGTATAGACATACAGGATAGGCTCATAGGAAATCAAACCATAAAATGAATGGCACTGAAACTACAGGGTACCCATAAGCATGGATTCAAAATGTGGCCGAACAGCGACGAAACGGCCGCATTGGAAAGGTTTTGGAGTTGGGCGAACCGCGTTTTCATGCCGCGATAGCAGCACTATGGAACGCAATTGCCGCATTAAAGCGACTTTGCCGTATCGCAACCGAAACCGAAATCGCGACCGAAACCGCATTTTGAATCCTTGCGCCAGGAAGCCATATCTTCCATTGAAATTTATGAACATTCAACAGCACACACTTTGACAGGTCAAGAAAATTACGAATTTGAAGACGCAGCTGCAGGGGAAGACGATTCTCTGTCACATGCTTCATCAAGCTTGAGCTGGCCATCAACAGCGCATAGGAACTTCTTGCATTCTCAAGTATGTATTCGCATTGGGGAATCAAGTTGGTATCCTGAGAGAAGCATCTTAAGGTGTTTTCTGCAAAAACCCGCTCTGCAGAATCTTGTGAATTGTACAGCCTCTCACATAACGCTTCTAGCTGAGCCAAATTTTCCATTTGTAGGTGATGTAGCAAGAATCCAAAATTCAAAAGATCAAGCACCCACAGGTAAATTTTCAAGAATGTTCTCTTGCTTCCAATACAGCTGAGAATCTGCAAATTTTGCACAAAATGCAAAAGAGATGTCTAGATATAGATTACCAAGCAACGTCTGCATGACAGTAATGGCAGATGCGCAGAAATGAAACTCATGAAAAGAGTCAACTAGTCAAGCATCGACAATTTTTTCAATTATTTTAATTTATGCGTACACATATAAGTACTTCTGACATGGCATAGCATGGTCAATGACAAAGTATTGACATTACAATTTATATTGAAAAATTAATTACAACTCAAAATAAAAGGGTCATCCAACTGTCATCTGGAAAATCTGAATAAGACAAGCATTGGTCCGGTATACAAGCAGCAGCAGACCTGAAACAGCAATTACAACAATATGTTGACATTAATCAGTACAATTAAAATGGAAAAAAGGATGGCTCTAGACAATTTCCAGGAAGATGCAGTGCAAGTGAAACCCATCACGAAGAAAAAGAGAAGAACCATTAACAAGAGACAGATGTAGAAATACAGACACAAAAGTCGACTTGGCACACTTAAGAGGACAATCCATATCATATACATTAGATGTAGGCTAACCCTGTAGTATCCTAAAATTTGAAGTATTTGACCTCCTCAAGGAGAAGGAAGCTTAAGAAATTTCCCTTATTTATTTCGATAGAAAGCAAGCCTATGCACAAAGGAAACAGACCACTATCATATTCCAAACCAACCTTGATACCATCATATGTTGTAAGTTGACATTGATTTGAGGGCAGATTTCATCTTTATTATAAGCTATACTGTCTAACAAGCTACACGATTCAGCTTAACTAGAATTCTCTCAATTCAAATTCAATTTGAACTTGACTCATTGACAAACAGTTACCACATTACACGAGGAATGGTTAACTGAATGACTGAAGGATGTAGTATGCAAGTTCCAGCTCATCTTCATTCGATACATGAGGAACCTAGCTTATGCAAATCATTGATGGATGAAGTGGATCATAAAGCAGTTCCAACCAAAGACAGTGGAACAAAACCACATTCATACAAGATACTACCAAATTGTTACTTGTTTCAAGCTTAGTCTTGCCAATTTCATGAGGCATAACAAGCTCCATGTTGGAATACTTGAAGCTCTTCAACTCACAAGCAAAGCCTGACAACTCTCTCTCTAATAAGGCTCAATTTCTACTAGGCATTATACCCCCTCAATACAATTATCACAGCAAGTGGGTATGTACCTCAGCTACCACAAAAGATTATTTAAACCTCAAGTCAAACAAGATTTATCAGAGACACCTAATAAGTAATAAGCCTCATCTCCTGATAACTGTCCACAGTCAACTAGACCATACTCCATTTATAATCAGAAGGACATGATGCAAATTAGCAATGCCCAAAACTGTGTCATCAATCCACCATTCTCACATAAAAACAAGGAAAAGGACTAAAAAAACACCACAAACTGCAGGATCCAGGGAGGTCAACATATACACAGCGTTATTCCAATCAAGTAAATACTTTTTCCAAACCCCCAATCCCGCTTTGATGGGGTTCTGCAATTACCAAAATTAATTGGCACTCTCTAATCACTGCTTCCCACAACAAAGCACCAACATTCCTACATATAAAAACCATACCCAAGTGCTAAATTCAACCAATTACTGCACAACCTTAAATGCTCGTCACCAACACAAAATTTGGTCAATCCAAGTCGATACCCAGTTCATTTTTTTTCCACATTTTATAGTCAGTCACGAATGTCGGGTTCATTTCTTTTTTTTTTGTTTTTTTTTGGTTTTTTTTTGGGAAGCAGCAGCAAAATGCCCATTTGAAAACCGAAACCCTCCAACCCTCCCACCCCCAAACAAAACGCCAAAAAAATCCACAATTCAAAAGAAAATCAAAAGCTGCAAAAAAGGATTGAACAAGGGATATGATCTTACAGATGGTAGATTAATCCGGCAAATCACAGCGAACCTTTTCGAACAAAAAGGAACAAGCCAAGGCAGAGATGAAGACTTGAAGAGAGATAGAGAGACCTGATAAAGCAAACCTAGTGAACTGCTAGCTCTATATATTTAAAGAGAGAGAGAGGAAGCGTGCCGAGAATGGCAGCGAGAAAAATTGCGAGTTGTAGGGGTGACGGATGTAGGAAAGACCCCACAGCTAGCATTTTTAAACGATGATGATGAAATGAAATTGAAATGGCACTTTTTTTTTTATTTTTGGTGTTTTTTTTCTTTTTTTGTGAAAAGAGGGCTCTGCCTCCACGTGACTTGCCGTTTGGGTTTTTTTAATGGGCCCTTTTACAGGCCCGTAATTCTTGTCTTCCAAGCCTAAGTCGATGGAAAAATGTCAACCCACGTGGACCACGTTGGTTTGTGTTCCCACTTCTCATCCTGCACCTCTAGGCAGCTTCCAAGAAAAACAAATTGTTCAGAGAATTGGAGTGTCACCTATTTTAATTAATTGGTAACGTTCTTAAGGTCTTGGTGTTCAATAAAGTAATATTACAAATTAGTATTTAAGAAAGTGTTTCTCAAATATTAGACATGTTCCACTTTCAATGTCTCATAATTACCCCTCATCTTTACTTCCAAATAATGACCAACCCTCATTAGTCTACCTCTTCATGTGCCCCCTCCCCTTACAATCACACAAACCCTCAGAGCAAAGAACATCAAGTTTGCAATAGTGACTATGAGTAACCAACCCTTGTTCATTATTTTTAAATTTTGAAAGTTATATCATCAATTTTTTGTGTAATTTCATATTGATTTAAAGATTCTTTATTTAACTAATTAGGGAACTGTGTTTCTACATTCAATTCAATTAGGATTGACCTAAGATTGATCTTTCAGTTCTTGGTGTTGGGAGAAAGAATTTTGGTTACCCAAATTACTCACATATCGTTTTGCACAATCTATCCTTGAGTGCGCTAGTTGTCATGTGTTTGATTACTCTGATTCTTAATGCCTCTATTTGATGCTTGGGCGCTCATATTTACTGCTAAAAATCAGAGTTTATCGCATTCATACTCTCATTGAGAAATTGATTATGCTTTTTGACTGAAAGAGATAAAGAGTTTTGATATTTTACAGTGAGTCTAATGAAAAGAGATTATGGTGGTGGGCATATTGAATTTGGAGGGTTTTTTTTAATTTTTGGCTTGAAGTGTAGAATTTGTTGCCAAATTCATTGAGGAACTTATTAACATGTTCCTTTTCATAAATTTACAAGTTATTTAATTCTTGACACTTTTGAAATTTTGGATTTGTATTGGTTGACATCAAAAAATGTGTTGTACCATTCTTATTAATTGTCATTGGCTGGAAATTATGCACTTGATACATCCATGAACACACTTACATAGCATATCTCTGCTTTTACTTAGTGGTTTTGTGCCTTCTTTAATTGACATACAAGTGTTGTGGATTGTTAAGATTTTTGTCACTATAGACTTTTCAGGATTTTAATATATTTATTTATGTAAATGAGTTGAATGAAGCTCACATCAATGAAAGGAAAAAAAAAAAAAAAAAAAGCGGGGCAAGTACAAGAGGGAAGGAGTTGTGAATTGCATTACTATAAAATATAATATGGAATACACCACGGGGGAACAAATCACATGCAAGCTTTGATTTTTGATTTATTTGCAATTTTAGTTTAGAATTTCTAACTTATATTTTCATTTGCTTAACCATTTAAAAGTAGCCTGTGGTAAGAAAAGGATAGGTATTTTTTGCAGTAATTAGGTGAATTTAAGTTTCACACACACACACACACATATATATGTATATACACACACATGCGGACATACATAGACACACATGTATATGCACACACACACACATATATATATACACACATATACATATACACACATACACATACATATACATATACATTTATGAATACACACACAATCACATGTGTGTGTGTGTGTGCGCGTGCGTGTGTCTATGTCCGTGTGTGTGACTACATATGGGTGTGTGTATGTGTGTATATGTGTGTGTGTATACATGCATAAATACATACATACATACATACATACATATATAATATATATATATATATATATATATATATATATATATATATATATATATATATATATATATATATATATATATATGTCGACTCCCTTCTATTATTTATAAGATTTTGATGAACCACAAAATTAGTATGGACTAAGAACATAAGTTAATGTGGGCTAAGGAAATATGCTAGAAAGAATTTTAGAAAATGGATCTAATTTTGATCTCATTATATAATTTTTGAGATTGTTACTTGAGTAACATTTGATTTTTGAAATATAGATACTCAAGCTAAATCAAGCATCATATCCTCTATTCATATAACATTATTTAGTTGGCATAAAATGAGTTGATCTCTATCTAAAATAAATATCACTATTTTCATAATTTTAGATATATTGATAATATGAATACCATGCTCTATATATGTATGGATCACAATGATAAAATAAATCATTTAAAGATCATGATTGTCATTATAGCCATACCAATATAATATTGCCTTGGAACTAAATCGCAATTTGATTCTAAGTGATTTTCCATAGCTAAATCATGTCTAGCATAAATTGATTTGAGTATTATTTGCTTATATGATCACGCCTAACATAATATTAAGATAATGGCCTTGATTCTTATACTAAATGTCATTATGTTAACATGATGGATAACACTTAATTTGCTTAAACAATATCTTGTGAATCATGTTAATAAAGGAAGTCAAGGGATTTGATTTTGTGAGGATGATATCTTACCAAGCAATCAAAGATATCACCTACTCAAATTTCAAGATTACTTCCTTGTTGGGATAAGCAAGCATAGACCGAGGAGATATATACATGAGAAGGTTGAAGCAAGTCAGAGCAACCATTAAAGTGGAGAAAGTGTTGAGCTTACAGATTGCTATTCATACCTAAGTTGCTATTTCAAACATTATATTGAGGTTAAAAAATTAAATGGAGAAAAAGTGTTCTTCATTAGAGAGTGATTTTAGGGGTTGTGAGGTTAACTTCCCCAAACTTAAATCAAGAGGTTGATTTAAGAGTTAGCGCTCTGAGATCTTGTAAGAGAGTTCATCCTAACAAGAATAGTAGATATTTGAATCCTATAGTATGATAACTCTAAACGGAGACATAAGTCTGATGGAGACCCAATCTCATTAATTTATCATTGGCATTGACTCTTTAAAATTCTCGGTTTATTTGTGCATTTAATTTTATTTTTACAATCACCCTATTCACCCCCTATACGGTAATCCAAACCTTCAATACACACACACACACACACACACACACACACACACACACACACATAGACACATACATACATACATAGACATATACATACATACATATATGTGAATATATAACATACATACATAGACATATACATTCATACATATATGTGTATATGTGTGTGTGCGTGTGTGTGTGTGTGTGTGTGTGGTATTTTGGTTGATAAAGAGTTGGTTGACTTTGTTGTTGAAGCTAGGCGTAAGAGTCGTCGAATTATGGCCATTAAGGTATTAGTGGGATCAGAATTTCTAAATCTAGTTAGTGTTTATGCACCTCAAATAGATTTGCCGGATGATATTAAGAAGCGATTTTGGGAAGATTTGGATATGGTCATTCAGGATGTACCTCGGAGCTAAACGTTTTCCATAGGAGAAGACTTTAATGGCCACATTGGTGAAGACTCATACGGGTGTCATACGGTTGATGGAGGTTTCTGTTATTGAGTGAGAAACAATGGTGAAGTTTCTATGCTGAATTTTGCAGTTGCCTATGAATTGTTGGTGGTAAACTCCTTTTTTAAGAAGGAGGACTACTTGGTGACCTCAAGAGTGGTCCCATGAAGACTAAAATTGATTACTTCTTGATTAGGACGGATAATCAGAGGTTATGTAATGATTATAAGGTGATACCTAGTGAGTATTTAGGAACTCAGCATAGGTTGCTAGTGTTGGATGTGGAGTTCAAATGTTTAAAGTAGAAGAAGAGGAGTGTTGGGGACCATAGAGTTAAGTGATGGAAGCTTACTAAGGAGAACACTATAAAATTATCAGAGAAGATTACTGAAGAAGGAACTTGGATGCAGGTAGAGGATGCAGATATAATATGAAAAGCAGTGGCAGGTTGTATTCGAAGGTCGGCTAGGGAAATCCTAGGGTCAGTTAGGAGAGGTGGCAGCAAAATGAAGGGAGCCTGGTGGTGGAACAATGATGTAAATGAGAAAGTTAAGGAGGAAAAAGAGGCATACGCTGCTTTCATGAAACAGTTGAATGGATGTAGAGAAAGAGATTATTAGAGTTCGATATAAAGCAGTAAAAAAGCTAGTCAAGAAAGCTGTTACTGTAGTTAATAACATAACTTATGATAGACTATATCAAAAACTAGAGACCAAAAAGGGTGAGAAGGAAGTCTTTAAGCTGGCAAGGGCTAGGGAAAGAAGAACTAAGGACTTCGGTGTTGTGAGATGCATCAAAGACGAAAATAGTAAGGTGCTGTCTGAGAATGCAGATATCAAAGAGAGATGGCAAATGTACTTTTCCAAACTCCTCAATTATGAAGTGTTGGAAGATTTTTAAATTCGAAGTAAGGTTAGCGAGAGTAGTGAAAGGCATCTTGATCCTCAATTGGATGAACCTATCAGGAGGGACGAGATTAGAGAGGCTCTAAAGAAGATGGCTAATGGGAAGGTAGAGGGACCAGACCAGATACTAGCGGAAGTGATGAAGTGTTTGGACAAAGAGGGATTAAAGTGGCTAAAAGAGCTTTTTAATGTTATTTTTAGGACCGCTAAGATGCCTAGAGAATGGAGGTTTAGTACAGTCATCGCATTGTACAAGAATAAAGGTGATATTCAGGATTGTAATAATTATAGGAATATAAGGTTACTCAGTCACACTATGAAGTTATGGGAGAGGGTGATTGAGAGAAGGTTGCAGAAGGATTTTTCGATATCAAAGAATCAATTTGGTTTTATACCTGGCAAGTCGACCATAGAGACAATTTATCTCCTTAGAAGGCTCATGGGATGGTACAGAGATAGAAAAGTAGATCTTCAGATAGTATTCATTGACCTGGAAGAAGCGTATGATAGAGTTCCGAGTGGAATATTATAGAGATGCTTGAAAAAGAAAGGAGTGTCACCTGTGTATATTCGAGTTATTAAGGATATGTACGAGGGATGTAGAAGGAGTGTTACGACGTCAAGAGGGGCTGCCCATGACTTCTACGTTGGTATAGGCCTGCATCAGGGCTCTGTTTTAAAGCCTTTTCTTTTCACCCTAATAATGGATGAACTTATAAAAGGGATTCAAGATGAGTTACCATGGTGTATGTTATTCACAGATGATATTGTTCTTATTGATGAGAACAGAGAGGGAGTTAATGGCAAGTTGGAGCGATGGAGACATATACTGAAGTCTAGAGATTTTAGAGTAAGCAGATCGAAAACTGAATAACTTCATTGTTGTTTCAGTGATAGGGAAGATGCGGGGGGGAGAAGTCACCATTAACGGGGTTGGCGATATCAAAGGTGTAACGCCCCCAACCCTAAGGCTAGGAGTGTTATTTATTTATTTATTTTTAAATCCTGGGACCAAACGGACAGAGTTTCCCCTGAAAACTGACCATTTCCCAGGCTTAAAGCCGTACATTAAATTCCCTGCACTGCAACCCAACAATAAAGAACCAAACACTCAATGGCTATCCGCTGAAGTTCACAGCTCTACGGGCCACCCGCCCGGAGCATCACAATCAACACAATTCAACGCTAAAGCAAAAGAACAATGAAAACTACAACTCCGCGGACCACACATCCTGAGTACTAAGGTTTACATCCACACTATAAACAACTTTGGCAACTTAGACAGTTGGCTCACATAGCCATACAGGGTGACTCTAAAATGAGATGCAATACATGCACACAAAGACTTAAATTACACAGAAATGAACTGTTACACCATAATACAACTTCACAGCTCACATACAAGCTTATAGCTTTACTCTTAGGACAGCAATGACTCCATCTTGGCTTACGTAGGCCGACTTTTACCTGTTATTTCAGAAACCTGGGAAGGGAATAATAATAATAAATGGGAATGAGCAACTATTGCTCAGTGGATAACCCCCTCTCCTAAAACAATACTTTAAATGCAATAATAACTTACAACAGTTGTTCGTAATTCATTCTCTTTAAAGAACTCACCTATCGCACCGTGTGTTCCAATCACAATGCAAGAGAAATAGCATTTGCACCAATAGCTTAAACTTGAGAATAGCTATACTCAATAAACTTACCATAAGGCATTCATATGAACTCATAAACGTAATGAAAATAGAGGGGTTTAACCTATAAACATCACTTGCTGGGATATCTGTTACGAAAATCGCTAAAACTTTATATGAATGCTCAGTACCTCAATAAGGCTTATTCCAGTTCATATAATTTATGCCACACATAATCATTAAACTTCATTGAGGATGTTGTCAAGTAATAGGCTATATGAGCCTAGCAGAGACACTAGAAAAATCTTCATACCCAATGCAATGCAATTGCTAAAGTAATGATTTCACTACACCATACGGTAATGGGTCATATGCAGGGGAAATCCCTTCGTTAAAAGAGGGAAAGAGAACCATACAGTGAAACATATACTAGGTCATGAGATTAGTAACGACTGATGTAGTAATACGACCTTTGAACGTTACATGCTCGTTTAATTAAAGTATAATGTTTTATAAGTCATCATATGAACTGGGAGTCTCCCTTGATCTTTCTTCTCTACAAGTTGACAGTTGTGCAACGTATAACTTTGACTCTACTGTCTATTGGCAGAACTATAGGATATATGGACTTTGAATTTTCTACCTATTGATAGGGTTATAAAACATTGGACTTAAGTCTCAGGTCTACCGGCAGAACTATGAAACGTTGAGCTTTGAATCATCTGCCTACTGGCAGAGCTATGAACACTGGACTTTGAAGCTTCTGCCTATTGGCAGAAGTATGAACACTGAACTTGGAGGCTTCTGCCTATTGACAGAATTATGAACTTTGAACTTTGAACCTTCTGCCTACTGGCAGAACAATGCAACTTTGAGCTTTGAATCCTCTGCCTACTGGCAGAGCTATAAAACACTGAACTCTGAAACCTCTAAAGCCTCTGCCTACTGGCAGAGCAATGAACATTGAACTTTGAATTCTCTGTCTGCTGGTAGGACAATGAGACTTTCAATTCTTATGTAAACTACAATGAAAGTTACTAAGTTGCCTAAACTGAGCATAGCAATAGATATCTGTAACCGGACGCTCCTTACTTACACCTCCCTTTAAAAGGATTTCTAGACTTACGGACTAGTCACCGGCCTCATTTGGTTGAGCAGTCCGATGATGTAGGGGTGTTTCATTACCAATGACTTGTTAATTAAAATAGGTAACCGACAATCATTTAAGAACGCTTTGCAATCGTGCACATAAGCATTTACGAACTTTTGGAGAACTCTAAAACTTGAAATCAATGCCATCTCACGTATTCGTCAATTCAGGGAAAATGGTCTCACATAGCACATATAATCACGTTATACCATCACATCCTCAACCGATTCCCAAATTCATAACGCAATCCACACGATTGCAATTAATTTCAAACATTGTTTTGATATATACATATATATAGAGTCATAAAGACGGAGGCAATGTTAGCGGTGATATCGATGCCCTTAACCGTTACTCATATAAAGGCTTAACCAGCCTCATTGGTCGATCCTTAGTTCATACACCATGATTACACATGATTGCCGTTTCCCCAACCACTCTATATACTTACAAATTGCTATTAATGGTTCTATTTTACATCTGATTCTTACACTGAAATTTGGTCATCAACTGATGCATAATTGTTTACAATCGAAACATACAACTAATAACCCACTTAGAAATACTTTGAAAGGGTTTCGGAAGTGGGGAAATGTTAATTCACTACATAAAAGTAGTTTCCCATACTCGCTTCGCAATCTATACTTCGCAATCTATACGATTCAATAATTCAATAATTCATCACGTCTCTATACGATTCAATAATTCAATAATTCATCACGCCTCTATACGATTCAATAATTCAATCGTTTAATTCACAATTAACATCCATTTCATTTCTATGATTTCTATGCAATCACTACAAACAACGAATATACATAATCGATAAACTTTTGTTTAGTACGAACTATATATATCGACAGTGGGTATCGTTCAGTTTACTCTATAATTTCCTCAAATTACTGCGAATCAGTTCGAATTCAACCTAAACGAACTATAATCAATAACTTTCATCGAAAATAACAACAACTAGGAGGAAGAGAAAACCCACCTTGAATCCAAGCTGAAGAACCCGTTTTAGGGTTTGATTTGGGTTGGCTCGGTGGGGGCTCGGTTCGTTCCTTTGCTGTCCCGCTGTGACCCATTGCTCCACCATTCCACTGGCACGGTCGGACGGTCGTCACGGAGCCGGCGAGCCCTGGAGGAGCCGCCAAGACACACGACGGCAACGTCCTCCCCTTCACCCTCTTTCTCCCTCTCTCGCGTCTGTCTCACTCTCTCTGTGGCCCGGTTTGGGCGTCGTCGGCCGGGCGCGCATCGGCCGGTTGCCAGTGCCTCCCTCTCTCTCTCCCGGTGTGTGGTCGCAGGGCTGGGGTTGATAAGCCCCTCCCCCTTCGCGATGCTTCTCTGCCGAGCAAAGGGCTTCGGCCCTTTTGTTCTCTTTTTTTTTTTTTTGACTTCTACCAGTTGATAAACATTACCAAACCGCTGTACCGTAATTCCAATTCCCGACCTCCATTCTTAAACTGTAACCAGTAATATAATCATCGGCCGGTTTATTCGCCCTTTTGATTATATTAAGGTTCGATTCAATAAATTGCAGGATTATTCCCAAGGTTCGACATTTTAATCGTATTCGGGAATCTGTCCAATGTGGTATCCAATGGCGTCCTTAATAACACTAAAACCAATAATAATGATAATAATAATATTCTTTTCAATAAAATCAGCACTCAAGCAAGCTACATCGATATTATTTCAATTTATCGAAATAACCAAATACGATTTTATAACGATATAAAATAGCGCAATCGGCTTAACGAAGGAGATAACATCCCGGGTGTTACAAAAGGTCGAGAAGTTTAGATATCTAGGATCGATCACTCAACATGATAGGGATATTGACGAAGATATTAACTAGCGCATAAAAGTGGGTTGGCAAAAGTAGAAGTATGCTTCAGGTGTGCTGTGTGATAGGAGGATGCCTGTAGGATTAAAAGGCAAAGTTTATCATATGGTAGTTAGACCGGCAGTCCTGTATGGATCGGAGTATTGGTCTATATATATGGTGTGTGTGTGTGTATGTGTGTGTGTACGAGCGCGCGCAAAAGAATGTGTCTTTAGGGCAACGTAAGTAAGTGTGTGAGAGAAACTCAGACTTACGATTCGTTGGTGTGTCCTCTCTTCAACGATCTGTATGAAAGCTCCACCCTAAGTTTTACTCAAGGAAGACCATTTTAATGCTCAAGTCAGTCTTAGAAGGGGATGTAGCAAAAGAAAAAGAAAAAGCGTTGAGAATTTTTTTTTGGGTAAGAATCATAAGTGTCGTGTCATGAATAGTTGTCATTAGTGGAGGTCCTCAATACCCAATCATTTAGCCCCTTACATCACAACGAGTCCTCTTTTGAGGCATTCAAGTGCGATTTGGATTCATTCGACCCACCCTTCCAGAGGGTTATAAGAAAAGCAGTTCTTCCTTCTTATATTGTTTGTATTTGCATGTTTCATCAAATGGTGAAGCACATTTTTCCTCTTCTCCTTTGGAAAGAACCATTTCCGTTCAATAGAAGGAGTACTTGATTCTTCCTTCAAAGGGCTCTCCTCTATATCCATCGAAATCACCCTCGCTTTTTCTTTCGGCAAAGATCTTCTTTTCTCCGTTGAGGGAATACATCGGGGAATGGGAAGTGAAACAATGAATGAATTTGAGGTCTGAACATCTTCACGATCACTAGGCATGTGAAGACCAACCTCTTGGTTGTAACACTGAACTAGTTGATCATGATTTGCTTCCAGCTAGAGTTTGGAGCTTTCTGAGCAAAATTCTTTTAGAGCCTCTCGCAAATCTTCAACCTCAAGAAGTGAAATGATTGTAAAATGAGTCACCTCTTGCAGAATAGAAACATAGAAGATGAACTAAATGATCTCAGAACACCCATGTCATCAGCGTAACACTCCAACCTAGTCTTTGCATACCTGTTTCTAGTGAAGCTTTAGGGGGTGTTTGGCAAATAGTTTTTTGAAGAACTTTTTGGTCAAAAATAGCTTTTTTGATCAAAAATGGTTGTTTGACCAAGTAAAAAAGCTAATTTGAGTGTTTGGTGAATGAGCTTTTCAGAAGAACTTTTTGGGTCCAAAAAGCTAATTGAAAAAAGCTAATTCCATGAGCTTTTTGGAAGAGCTTTTGAAAAAATTAGTCTTTTGTCTTACAACTTTATCAGAAACAGCTAATTTTACCAAACAGTTTTTCAGCAAATAGCTAATTCAAACAGTAATGTAAACAACTAACTCAAACAGCTAACAGCTAACAGTTAATATAAATAGCTAACAGCTAACAGGTAACAGTAAGAGAAGCTCAGACTTACAATTGGTTGGCGTGTCACCTTGCTAGGGATGCTGACATGTCATCTATTTAATGACCTAAATGAGTGTTGACATCGGGTTTTACCTGAGTTAGGCCCCTTCGAAACTGAAATCAGTCTCGGAAAGGGATGTAGGAAAAAGAGGAGAAAAAGGGTTGACAGAATTTACTGTTTTTGGGTCATAATCATAAGCTTTATGTCATAAACAGTTGTAGAATTCTTCCATATTGATAAAAGTAGAGGTATATATAGCATTTGGGTTAGCAGTCCAAGGTAGAAGGGTCATGCCTCAATCTAAGGGTGAAATAACCATCACGCTTCTTCTTGTTCTTTTATCCTCTTTTCAACTCAATCCTTGACCTTTGTTGACTTGGCCTTTGTAATGTGTCACTTTGTCATTGGTGAAGGTTCTAGATACCCTAACCATTTAGTCTATTACATCTTATCAGGATGTCTTTTGAGGTATTTAGATGAGATGTAACTTTAGTCGATCCACTCATCCAGCGGGGTTATAAGAAGAGTAGTTCTTCCTCCTTATGCGACTTGTATATACAGGTTTCATTAAATGGTGAAGCACATTTTTTCTTTACTCTGAGCGAATGGGAGGCTAAGTTCATCATATCGTGGTTAGAGTTTAGGAAGTTGCACAGGGAGCCTTTAGCCCCTTTTCCTAGGCCTATTCCATTATGGTAGCCATCGTTATGTCCTAGCTTTGCGAAGACTAGAGTGGAGGGTTATGCTTATGATGTCGATGTTCTTGATCTCATTTAAATTGTTTTCTGCACTTCCATTCTTGATGAGGCAATTCATTTTAGAATCATTTCACCTCCCATGGGCCAAGATCTAACAGAGCCCCTGGAAGAGTTTTATTAGGAAATCTTCGAAATACGGCGGGACACAAATAATGATCAGCTAGTTTAGTGTCACAACCAAGAAGCAAGTGTTCACTCCCCCGACGATCATGAAGATTTTACAAGCTCAAATTCATCCACTTTTGTAGTTCTTGTTCCTCGAGGTATCATTCCAAAGGAGAAAAGAATATGCTTGTCAAAGGAAAAAGTGAGGGCGTTTCTGATCGGGAAGGAAGAGAGCCCCTTGAAGGAAGAATCAATTGTCCTTTTTGTTGAACAGAAACAGTTCCTTTCGAAGGAGAAGTGAAAGTCTCTACCAGCAGAACAGAAGCTAGGCTTAAGCTCCGGACCTTGGTATTGAATCATTAGCAATTACTTGTTTGCAACTGTAGTGGCTTACTTACTTGGTGGCTTTTTTGATAGTTCATTCTTTTAACGGGCACTTCTTGTCTTATTAACATAGTTCTAGCTAGTAAGGTGGTTGTCATTTGCCTTGAACTCAAAACTCAATAGTAATGAATCGTCGCTTGTTGGCTTAACCTGCGCCTTTACCTTTTGTGATTTAAGAACTTATACATTTTTGCCAATTTTTCAAGGATGACCCCCTTTATCCATACAGTGTTACGAAAACTCTTTTCTTCTTGTGGGTAGTGCCCCTACAAATAGGCATGCCTAGTTGCAGCTTCTTTTCATTTTCTTCTACCACATTGGATGCTTAGTTGTTTAGAGAAAGCTACGTTCAAGATGAATTAGGAGTGCAACACCTCCCAATTCAGTTTTGTTGAGATGAATTCGAAGTACGACGCCTCCTAATTCGGTTTCATCGAGATGAATTAGGAGTGCGACGCCTCCCAATTCAGATTTTTTTATGCCTAATCAGGAGTGTGACCCCTCCTGATTGGGTTTCGTCGAGAAGAATCAGAAGCGCGATGCCTCCCAATTCAGTTTTTCCGAGATAAATCGGGAATGTGACACCTCCTAATTTGGTTTAGTTGAAATGAATAGCCAATGTGATGCCTCCTAATTCAGTTTCTTCGAGATGAATTAGGAGTGTGATGTCTCGTAATTCATATTCGTCAGGGCGAATCCTGAGTGTGATGCCTCCTAGTTCGATTTTACTGAGATAAAGTGGGAGTATGACGCCTTCCAATTCAGTTTTGTTGAGATGAATTGGGAGTGTGACACCTCCCAATTCCAATTCAACAAGCCGAGCTAAGGCTGCGACACCTTACAATTCAATTTCACCGAGATGAATCGGAAGTGCAACACCTCCCAGTTTGGTTTTTTCGAGACGAATAAGGAGGACCGGGAGTGTGATGCCCCCTAATTTGGATTCCTCAGGCCGAATTAAGAGTATGACACTTCCCAATTCAGTTCCGTTGAGATGAATTGGAAGTGTGACACCTCCCAATTCAATTTCTTTGAGATGAATGAGAAGTACGACGCCACTTAATTTGGTTTCTTCGAGATATGATCCCCTTCTCAGCAACACAAGCCAAGCTCTGCAAATTGTTTTCCTTCTCGAAGATGTATTTATCCCCAGCTAAACATGGTTATCACCTTGGAATCGCAAATGAAAAGTGAGGTTTTGGAACAAATTAAGATTCTAGCGTACACTGAGTAAGTCAAAGAGGCTATCTCTCAGCACACTAATGCACCAAGAAAGGGGGATTCTAGGAACGACACAAGAAGCCTTCCCCCCACAAAGAAGAGGAAGGCTCATGCATAGGTTCCCACTTTGCCCAGTTCAGCTGGTAATCTATCTTTGGAGAGAAGAAGTTCCCTTCTCTCTTCAGACCACGAGGGAAGGTGGTGTTGATTCGAGAGATTGCTCATAAGTGAGTGCTTCCTTCGACTTAAAGCTTCAAAGAGGTTTCCAACACTCTTTAGGCCACCCAAGTCTACTTCATCGAGGTGTTTCCTCTCAGCTTTGGGCCATTGAGCTTTTCCTTGACATTTTTCTCGTTGTAATGCTTCATTTTTAGGGTGCAGTTCGTATTTTTCCTAGCCTTCATTTCATCCCTTCCCATCGCATTGCTAAGACTGAGCTGAACTCTTTGAGGGAACGAACAAGAAGGAGATCGCCACGCTCAAGGGGAAGATAAGAGATGACGGACTTAAAATCAGGGACTTTGAACACACACACACACACACACACACACACACACGTGTGTGTGTGCGTGCGCGCGCATGTCTACACACACACACACACACACACACATATATACCCCTATACATGCGCATACACATTTATATGCACATATAGATACATATATTTGCACATAAACGTATGTGTGTGTGCCTGTATATATGTATGTGTGTGTGTGTGTATATATATATGTATGTATGTGTGTGTTTGTGTATACACACACACGCACACACACACACACACACATGCATACATACATATATACACATGTACACACACACACACACACACACATATGTACATACATACATACATACATACATACATAGGCGGAGCCATGTTGGGGCAAGGGGGTCAATTGACCCCCCATCTTTTTGGGAAAAAAATTAAATGTGGGATATTTTTGTAGACAAGAAAAATAGATATATATTAATTAGTTCCTACGTACATATCATAGGAGTGCATAGCAGGGTGGTGGTTGCCCCTTACTTTGGGTGGGAGGTCCTAGTTTGACTCTTCGTTCTGCCTTTTCTATTTTTTTTGGAAGTGCCCTTTAATTTTCCCAATCTCGCCCCCTCTTGCTTAAAATCCTGGCTCCGCTACTGCATACATACATATACATATACATATATATAAATGGATATATATGTATACATACATACATACATACATACGTATATATATATGTGTATATATATATATATATATATATATATATATATATATATGTATGTATATCTGTATGTATGTATATATCTGTACATACCACTTTTTGATAGCTTCCATACCCTAAAACAAAAACTTACCCATAATGACTCCGTCCACTCAACCCGGATGTAGAAAACTGCGTGTCAGCTTGCATTTTGATGCCTTCTTTGGCTATCCAACGAAAAGCCTTTGCGCGTTCCCTCACCGGGTGGACAAGCTGTGTAATTGCGACAGTTGTGAGTGGTAAACTGCTGATCAGAAGAAAACTCTCTGAAAAACCCTCTCCTCTCAATCTCTTCCACAAGACACCAGTTCTATGCTCTGTCCAACACAGACACTAAGTTTGAAGCAGCAAACATGGTTCCGAATTCCGCCACCATTGTGCGTAAATCCCCAGTCCTCATACGCTCCGCGATTCTCTCTCCTCTCAAGCCACATCCCCGCGTTATCAGCATCCTCCCACCAAACCCATTTCCAATTTCATCCTTTAGAGTCTTCCCGCGATGCCTGAGCTGCTACTCTCGCAATTCGATTTCGACCCATGCGAATGTCTACAACGACAGAGGTTTGGGCTTTTCTGGGTCCAGGTTTATGTCAACGCATAAGGTTTATTCGCGTGTTTCGGCGGTTTCCGGTGATGGGTCCCGCGGGGGTGGGGGAAGTGGTGATGGCGGCGGCGGTAGTGACGGCCGCGGCAGCGATGGTGGACCCGGCTTTGAAGGCGGGAACAATTCTAAATGGAGCCTCCTTTCTTGGTAGTTTCTAATTCTTGTCTTGCTGTTCTGGCCTGTAATTTTTTGATTGTTTTTGTTTGTTTGAAATGTCTCACATTAAAATATATATATATATATATATATATATATATATATATATATATATATATATATATACATACACACAACAACAACAACAACAATAACACTTCTCAGTGTAGGTCCTGCTTTTGCGAATTTTGGGGAGATTCAAATGTAGACAACCTTATCTTTACCAGCATCCCTGCCCATAGAGAGACTGAATACAAGAGACCCAAAAAAACAAGATTTTATGAAAATATTTTATAAAAGAATGGTTTTGTGGAATATAATAACCCAGGTGGCCGTAACTATGAACTATAAGGTACAACATAAGTACAACATAGTAGAGGAAAGAACTATACCTTTACAAACAGAGGTAGACAAACAATGTCTCTTCTTAGATGTAAGTACTACCTGCATACAAATACCACATACGAAAAAATCACAACTAAAACTATCGTACTGCAGTCGGAAAACTACAACCAAATCAGGTGGTCAACTATCTGTTAACTAAGATCCTAATCCTATCCATCCAAAGTCTCCTATCCTGAGCCATGTTCTCTGTCAATCCTACAACTTGCAAGTCCTCTCTAATCATCTCGTCCAAACTCTTCTGTAGTCGTTCCCTCCCTCTTTTACCTTCGGGGATGTTAATCCTATCACATCTCCTCACTGGAGTGTCCACATTCATTCTTTTCACATGGCCAAACCATCTTAGTCTGGTTTCTCTCATCTTATCCTCGATGGGAGCCCCTTTAACTAAGTCTCGGATTACTTCATTCCTAATTCTATCTAATCTCGTATAACCACACATCCACCTAATCATCCTCATCTCTGCTACAATCAATCTTTGAACATGTGTCTTTTTTATATGCCAACACTTCGATCCATACAGTATAGCAGGTCTAGCTATCATACGATAAACTTTGCCTTTTAATCCTACAGACATTCTCTTATCACAAAGCACACCTGAAGCATACTTCCATTTTTGCCAGCTCACTTTTATGCGCCGGTTAAAATCCTCGTCAATATCCCCATTCTGCTGAATGATCGAGTTTAGATATTTAAATTTCTCGACCTTTGGTATCGTCATCCCATCTATGGTGACATCTCTCCCCGCATCTTTTCTTCCACTGAAATAGCAATGCAGGTATTCAGTTTTCGATCTACTCACTCTAAAACCTCTAGACTTCAGAGTACATTTCCAACGCTCCAACTTGTCAATAACTCTCTCTCTCTGGTCTCTTCAATAAGAACAATGTCATCTGCGAATAACAAACACCATGGTACCTCATCTTGAATTCCTTTTGTATGTTTATCCATAACTAAAGTGAAAAGAAAATGGCTTAAAGCGGATCCTTGATGCAGGCCCATACTAACGTAAAGTTATTGGTAGCCCCTCCTGGCATCCGAACCCTTGTCCTACCTCCCTCGTACATATCCTTAATAAATCGAATATACACAGGTGATACTCCTTTCTTTTCCAAGCATCTCCATAACACTCCACGCGGAACTCTATCATATGCTTTTTCGAGGTCAATGAACACTATATGAAGATCTAACTGTCTATCTCTGTACAATTCCATGAGCCTTCTAAGGAGGTAAATCGCCTCTATGGTCGACCTGGCAGGCATAAAACCAAATTGGTTCTCTGATATCGAAATATCTTTCCGCAGCCTTTTCTCAATCACCATCTCCCATAACTTTATAGTGTGATTGTGCAATTTTATACTTCTATAATTATTACAATCTTGGATATCACCTTTGTTCTTGTACAACGGGATGACTAAGCTAAACCTTCATTCTCTGGGCATCTTAGTAGTCCTGAAAATAATATTGAAAAGCTTTGTTAGCCACTCTAATCCCTCTTCACCTAAACACTTTCACACTTCCATCGGTATCTGATTGGGTCCCTCTACATTCTCATTGGCCATCTTGTTTAGGGCCTCTTTAATCTCGTCCTTACTGATAGGTTTGCACAACCGGGAATCAAGACGCCACTCACTACTCTCTCTTTCCTTACTTCGAAAATCTTCCAACACTTCACCATTGAGGAGCTTGAAGAAGTACCTTTACCATCTCTCCTTAATTTCTGCCTCGTCAGACAGCGCTTTACCATCTTCATCTTTGATGCACTTCACGACACCCAAATCCATTGTTCTTATTTCCCTAACTCTCACCAGTTTAAAGACTTCCTTTTCACCTTCTTTGGTCTCCAGTTTATGATATAACCTATCATAAGCCATGTTCTTAACTATAGTAATAGTTTTTTTGGCTACCTTTTTTGCTACTTTATATCTAACTCTACTAACGTCTTTCTCTTCATCCGTTCCACTGTTCAAGTAAGCAGCGTATGCCTCTTTTTTCCCCTTGACTTTCTCCTTTACCTCCTTGTTCCACCACCAAGCTCTCTTTATTGTGTTACCACCTCTCCTAGATGCCCCATGGATTTCCTTAGTTGACTTCCGAATACATTGTGCCATTATATCCCACATTGCATCTGCATCCTCTACTTGCTTCCAAGCTCCTTCTTCAGTAATCCTCTCTGATAATTTCACAGTGTTCTCCTTAGTAAGATTCCACTTCTAGAGTCCCCAACACTTCTCTTCTTCCACTTTGAACATTTGAGCTCCACATCCAACACCAACAACCTATGCTGAGTACTTAAATACTCACTAGGTATCACCTTACAATCCTTACATAACCTCCGATTATTCGCCCTAATCAGGAAGTAGTTAATTTGAGTTTTTGTGGAATCACTCCTAAAGGTTACCAAGTGGTCCTCCTTCTTCTTAAAATAGGCGTTTACCACCAACAAATCATAGGCAACCGCAAAGTCCAGAATAGAAACTCCCCCATTGTTTCTCTTCCCATAACCGAAACCTCCGTGAGCCGTTCATACCCGTTTGAGCCTTCACCAATATGGCCATTAAAGTCTCATCCTATAAAAAGTTTTTCGCTCCGAGGTACCTCCTGAATGACCATATCCAAATCTTCCCAAAAATGCTTCTTAATATCGTCCGGTAAACCTATTTGAGGTGCATAAGCACTAACCACATTAAGGATTTCTGATCCCACCAATACCTTAATGGTCATAATACGATCACTCTTGCGTATCACTTCCACAAGGAAGTCAACTAACTCCTTATCAACCAAGATGCCAACTCCATTCCTAGCCTTGTTTGACCCCGAATACCACAGCTTAAACCCATTAACTTCTCTAACTTTAGCCCCCACCTACTTAGTTTCCTGGAGACAGGCTATGTTAATCCTACGTCTATGCAAAGACTTTATTAATTTTATAGACTTACCAGTGAGAGACGCAATATTCCAAGACGCTAGGCGCACCTTCCGAAATTCCACACCCCTCCTACCCCCATAATTCCCCGGAGGACTGACTGAAGCTACTACATTACTTTGCACTAGTTTGAGCTACCAACAACAATAATAAAAATAAAAATAAAATCACCCCAAAATAAACACTGTGGGAGTCCAACTAATAGGAAACGATCAAAGTACTGAAAATAAAAGACTAGTAGTAGTAGTAGTAGTAATAATAATAATAATAATAATAATAAAAATAACAGTGATGATGATAATAATAATAATAATGATGATGATGAAGAAGATGATGATGATAATAGAAAGAGAAAAGTAACACGGATGGGCTTCACACAAATTGGGCCTCAATGTAAGTAATTAAACACGATAAGTGAAAGCAGAAGGTTGCTAGACTATATAAAAGTAAAAGGAAAATGAAAAGGAAATATGTCAGCGGAATTAACACCAAGATGGAAACAAGGTTGACCTTACCTGCACCTCGCCTTACCTCACACGGATGAGCACCCAAAAGTTGCTTTGAAGTGACGAATTGCATGCCATTTGCCAATTTTAATGATTCCTTCCACAATTGGCAATGCTGGTTGCAATTTGCAAAGACTAAATTGTATTGACGTGTTTTCTCTTCAATGGAACCTATTCAGCGAGTTGTTATTGCAAGTCTTACGTAATATAGTTGTTGAATTGGTCTCAATAGTAGTCTTGAAATGGTAGATGGGAACGCTCCATCAGTAATGATATCAAAAGTGTGATTTGCGACAAGGTGTTTGTGAAGAAGGTGCCATTGTTACCGTGTTGGTCCACAGTGTAATGGTCAATGGAAGTCCTGGGTTTTATTGATATTTCATGAATCATTGTGGCCATTCTGTTGGCTTACCTTTTTATATTAGTTTAGAGAGTTGAAGCAATGTATGTGAAAAAAGCTGTGTACATTTTGAGTATTTTATGAGGCGTGGGCACTTGAGGGGTTTACATGTCACACACACACGACACATGAACTTGAAAGCTGAACTGTCTAGAATCTAGACGGTAGTCCAGTATGGCCTATTTGGGAATGTATGAAATGTTTTATGTACCCCCGGCTGTGAAATTTTTGCATCAGAGATACGCATGCGTTTATTGTGGTTTTCTTGCAATCATACTGTCACCAGTTTTAGTGGAGAGTAATCCATTGAGTTACAGGTATCTGGAGCTTCTTGCAAAGTTTCCTGTCTTGACGAAAGCTGTCACTTCTGCCTTCTTGACATTGATCGGAGACTTGATATGCCAGGTGTGTCTTCTTAGTGGTCATTTCACAATCGTGGTTAAATTATCCGCTTCTCTTCTCTTCTTTCCTGTCATCTTTCATTTTTTGTGGGGTGCTTAACCAATCATCAGAGTTGCCTTTTTGTTTTGGTTTGTTATTGGGTGTGCTTGGGAATCTTTATAGGTATAGATTTTGGTTTTCATATAAATCTCAATTCTTATTCTAATTTCAGTATTTCGCTTCATTTTTTTAACTGGGGTATATGGGGAATCAATAGGAGGCTGCAGTCCAGTGGAAGATATTTTGTTTGAGAATTATTGTGAACATTCAGTTACATCACATCCTAACAAAAGCTTCAACTAATAGTTAGCTATAATTTGTTCCCCCATGATCTTCACGTTGAAATCTAGTTCATGTATGCAAGGGTTGTGTGGGAAACTCCATTTGGTATGCTGAATATTTGTTTTGGACAATAAAACTTTTGCAAAATTGAAATAGTGGCCTTGTACTTTTGACAGAGTCTAAACAATTGTCTCTGTCTTTGTCAAATTCACCTTTAAGGGCTTGTTCTTTTCATTGGAAAATATAGGCTGGTAAATGTTTGAAATTGGTTGAGATTGGTAGAAGTGGGTATTTTTGGTTGAAGTAGGTTGAAGTGGGTATTCTTTTGTTGAAGTTGGTGAAGTGGGTTGAAATTGGTTGAGGTTGATAAATTGAGATTTACCAACGAGAAGAACCGGGCCTAAGTAATGATGTTTATGTTCTATTGAAGTTCTTAGATAAAATTGCCCCATTGCTATCCTTGATTTGATGTAACCTCTCATTCCCCGCCATATCTTCTGCCACTTGTTCCGCCTTCCTTCCTATGGCTTCTCTTTATTCGCCTCTGCCTTCTTCATAGCGCAACCACCATCCTACTTTTCTTCATGTTTTCTCAACTGCACCCAAGGCCTTCAAATGCAATGCCCTATTTGTCAAGTAGAAAATTTCTCTTTTCCCCTCATTCTTACTGAATCCCTCTGTTGCTATTATCTTCCTGTTGTTGGTATGGGGTTTATAAACCACCTTCTTTTGTCTCGAACGTGCTCAATGCCCTGTGTGCGTGCGTGTGTGTCTGTGTCTGTGTCTGTCCATGGGCGCGTGCGTGTGCTTGTGTGCGTGTGTGTTCCCTTTTTCCTTTTCTTTTCACATGCGCTAAGATTTCCAATGGTGAAATGAAAAAATTGTATACAAAATCCGAACTTATTTTTAGCTTTTAGCTATTCTCTGTATTTCTAGTCAGAATCACCAGTATTCACCACCATCTTGAACAATTGGAGTTGGAATTATTTGACCAGTAGAGACAGTCCAATAGAGCATTGGAAGGCCTCTGCAACAAAGATTAGGGGTAAAGATGAGGGGAGGGAAAAGGAGGCCTGATTTAGTCGTTGCAGAGGAGAAAGAACAGGGTTGAGAGATTTTTAATTGACCACCAGTGATTTTTGCTGGAGGCTAGATTAGATCTCTGAATACACTGTTTAAGTAGGATTCACACTAGTTGGGGTTGTGCTTGTTGCCAAAACTCATGAAGGAGGATGGTTAGTAAAGAAGAGCCGGGGGAGCGATAGCTAGTGGCGTCCTTGGTTAATTTTCTTTTATAGTTTCTCTTAATGGTCTTCGGCAAGGCTGATATTTTGGCCATTGAACATGGGATCAAGGTCTGACATTAGAAGTTAAAAGGGCGGGAGGGGCAAGGAGATGGAGTCGGTGGAAAGTTGGAGATGAATTAAGGACATTGTGGTCACTGTCTTTAAATTCGAACACACTACTCAGATAAATACTGGTGGAGTTTTGAAGGTTAGGTCTTTCGAATAGATTTTGCAGAAGTTGAGTCACTAAATGGAATTGAAGTCACTTAGAGGCCCTAATTTTGGAAACCTGATACGAGGTCCCCTTATTTTATTGGATGCCAATTTTGAGGTCCACTGATCCATTAGGCGCCTAATCTTGAGATTTCAAAATTGTATGCAATAAAACAAATGTACGTAAAAGTGAGTTTTGAAAAGTTAGGGACCTCTATAGTTTCAATGTAAAACAGGGTACCTTTGTGTAATTAATTGTATATCCTATTCTTGTGTCTGCAGAAGGATGCTTTAATTTGACGTGGCTTTCTAGAGATGAATGCAGTTATCTCCTTCCAATGTCTTCCCTATGCTGCTGGTGCTGATATTTTTATTGTTTATCAATTGACATTATTGTCTGTGTCCTTTTTCTTATTGTGTCCTTTCTCTTAAGAATAATATAGGGTTCAATTTGTAGAGCACTTGTGATTGACAAGCGGTCACTTTCTGGGTGCTGAGCTTGTGCAAGCCTCCCGCCTTATACTGTTAATTTTAATATCTTTTTTTTGGGTCACGCACAACTTCTTGCTATTTTTGTACAGCTTGTAATTGATAAAGTGCCGTCATTTGATTACAAAAGGACCTTCATGTTCACTTTCTTGGGGCTGGTGCTGGTGGGTCCAACTCTGCATTTTTGGTGAGGCTTCAGAATCCAAACACTACATCAATATCACATCACTGTTCGTTTGTCTGTTATAATGTTTGATGGAGGTGTATAGCTTGAATTTTGCCTTATAATATTTGTGAATCTCTTGTTTTCTAACATGTGCAAATTCATGCAACAGGTACTTATATCTTAGTAAATTGGTCACTCTACCTGGAGCTTCTGGCGCATTCTTGCGTCTCCTTCTTGATCAGGTTATATATATGTGTGTGTATTATCTGTTTTATTGGTCACATCCTGTATCCTTATTAGTGAACATCTATTGTTGCTTGGCTTCTTTCTTTATTGTACCTGGCTTTGTTGCTTAAGGGTGGATCTGCGTGTGTTGCAGTTCTTATTTGCACCAATGTTTATTGGAGTTTTTCTCTCATCATTGGTAGCACTGGAAGGAAGGCCTGCAGAAGTCATCCCAAAGCTTCAACAGGTTTTGTAGAGTGCTGTTTTATGCTCCCCCCCCCCCCCCCCCCCCCCCAAAAAAAAACCTTATAATGTGAATGTCTTTGTTGGAACTGGGATTCTTTGTGCTCATCCCTTCGTAAGCCCATACTAACAGCACATTGGTTTCTTCAGGAGTGGTTTTCATCTGTTCTTGCTAATTGGCAATTGTGGATACCATTCCAGTTTGTCAATTTCCGTTTTGTTCCCCAGCAATTCCAGGTATTTTGTAGTTCATTTTCAGTTACGTGATTGGGGTATGTGCGAACATACCTGAAGATATTCATGTTGGCTCAACGGCTGGAGTTCATTTTTGCGCTGGCCCATGCCTCATTTACTGTCTTACCCTTCATAGAACTAGCAGGAAATGGCTTTGCTTTGTTTATTGTCGCTATTGCATGGACAGTGATAACTTGCCTTCATGTATCAATGTTACATATTTGTGTCTAGCACTGACTTGTAGTCAGCACTGGCAAGATCACTGTGGATTAGCAATTTCAGCTACGATCAGTCACTTATGTCTCTGACCCTGCAAAATGTATGAGGTTGTTTTAGTTCATCTAGGGCTTATCATATACTACTATAATGCCTTCAGGTATCATGATTGATAATCCTTTCCTGAGACTTTGAAACTAGAGGCCATTAAACATGATCCCCCCCCCCCCCAACCCCCAAATATCTGATGTGCAATCTACTGGTCACTGTATGTTCCCACAAACTCCTCAAAATGTTAGGATATTTCAAGATCACTTTAAATTGTAATGTGCATTATATATTACTATTATGTTTTGAGACTTTTTGGAATTACGCTCTAAAATCTAAGAGATGGTTTTGATGAAGCGGTTATACTCGAATAATCATTTAGAGGAATGCTTTTGCATTCTAAGAGGTTTGAACGTGTAGCGATAAGAGCCAAACAGTAAAGATCAAGGCTGAACAAATGGGTTTTAAATCTGTAGATGATGTTGATATGGATGAGAACTAACTATAAATACAAAAATAAAGGGCACAGTGCCTTTAAGCGGCTTTGCAAGATATTGGACTTCAAGGAAAGATAGAGATGTTTTCAAACTAGTAAAAGCTAGGGATTGAATAACTAAAGGCTTGGATCAGGTGAATTAAGGATGAAGAAGATTGGGTATTTGAGAAGGAAATAATTAAGGCAAGTTGGTAAAGGTACTTCTATAACCTTGGCAATGAGCCTGGTGAAGGTTCGATTACATAAGGAGAGCTCAAGAGTAAAAGATATGGTAACTTTAGGGTTTTTTTCAATATATACCAAGGGAAGAGGTTACAGAGGCGGTGGAGAGAATGAGAAATAGGAGAGCTTCAGACCAATCCTCAATTGAAATATTGGAAGGAATTTGCTTGATTGTGATTCGCCATGTTGAACATGATTCTAAGGATTAATAAGATACTGGATTAAGGGATATGCAACAGACTGGCAACACTCTATGAGAGTGAGGACATGCAAAATCTCCAACTATAACAGCATTAAGGAAATGAGCCACTCTATGAAGATGCGGAGGAGTGATTGAGGAAATATAAAGGACTTAACTATTTTTGAGAATCAATCGGTTTATGGGTGCAATATACCACTGAAGCTGTGACTAGCTTTACAGAGAGAGATAGTGGGACTCGCATGTGGTTTCATGCCATGTTGATCTACCACAGAAGATAGATAGCGGGGCAGGACTTGTATGTTCTTTGTTAATTTACGAAAAAGTGAATGATAGAGTCCCAAGAGAGGTCTCATGGAGGTACAGAGGAGAAGGGTATACTGGTAGCGGTCATCCAAGTCATGCAAGATATGTGTAATGTGGCAGGACTTGTTTCCGCATTGTAGGGACGTACAGAGTACTCTTGTATTGATATTAGCCTTTGCGATTCGCTTTGAGATCATTTCTCCATGTGGACCTTGGTGGATGTTGCTGTTGTGAATGAGCTTGTGAGGTCAATGCTAGATAGGATGTGCCTTGGAGAATGTTATTTATAGATTATATTGTGCTTTTCGCCAACTACAAGTCGGAACTTTGGCGAAACCCCTTGGAGTTCAAGGGGTTCATTCAGCAGGACTAAAACAGAGTACCTAGTGCGCAAGTTTGATAGGGCCCAAAGGTTACTGAGTGATCTATAGTAAAATCTTGCCCACCAAAATGTGGAGAAGAGGGACAACTCCCCGAAACCTTCAGTTGATCATACAAGGTATACAGGGGAGATAATATAGGGACTTTCAGTTTGGGTGGTAGAAATTGGGTGTCTTCGAGGTTTTATGTGCCAAAGGAAAATCCAGTTGAACTTAAAAGGGAAGTTCTAGCAACACCAGTCACGCATGCACGACAATGTTACATATCATTGAATTTTGGCCAATTGTAAGTATGAGCTCAAAGGATGGCAGTGGCCTGGCATAGATGAAGATATCCCACTAGATAGCAGGCATTCAAAATAAGGCCGTTCCACAACGAGTCAACGACAGGGGCACATGAGAAAGGTTTTTGAGTTGAGCCAACCACATTTTGCTGCATTTTGGTTCATCATGTTCATGTCGGAAAGGCTGCGGCGACTCTTCTGGAACTGAGAACAGCCACTATGTAAGCTGCGATACAATTCTACAATCGTTCTTCTATAGAGAACAGCAGTTATATCTTGAATTCATTGTTCTTTTAGTAAGTCTTGTGACATTTTATGATTTAGATATGTTTGTTGCAAAATAGTTATATTGTGTTAGTGATAGGATTATAAAGTCAATATTTCTAAGTCTCAGTATAAAACACTGTTTTTGGGTATCTTTTTCAAAGATTCACCCCGTGCCTACTGCAATTTGTTATGTGATTGCCGCATTAGCACGATTCTGCCAAACCACGTCCATTTCCACAATCGCAACCAAAACTGCATTTTGGATTCTTGATGTATAATGGTCATAGGAAAAGTAAAGCATAAAGTGACTAATTTTTGGGGGTGGGGGGGGTGGGGAGCCAGGAGGAGGATGAGGATAAAGTGTGCCAAAGTAGGGTTTGATGGGTTGGGCATGCGAAGAGAAGGATGTCCTAATGGGAAGGCTAGAAAAAGGTTACTTTTAGGGAGCAAAGAGAATGGGTAAACGTAAAAGGAATATAAGGGGTTGTCTAACATCAGGTGTCATGTTGAACCCTTGAAGGACATGGCCCTTGATAGGACTCTATGGCATTCTGTGATATGTGAGGTTGGTCCTATCTTGGAAGTCACCTCCAACTCCTTTTTTGTCAGGTGTTTCTTGTCTATTGTAATCAATCCTACTTTCAGCATTTGAATTATGTTTGTTGTTAGCATGACTGGTTTGCTTTCTTGCCTTCCCCTTCTCCTTTCTACACGCTTGGTTTCTTTTGCTTTCTTCTAACTGTGCCTTCCATTTTTGTGATTATTTTTTTGAAAGGCTGGAATTGGGTTTTATTTTTTAAAAAAAAATGTTTTTGTGGTCTCCCACACCCTGTCTATGATTTTGTCAGGGGCAAAATTATCTAGGTGCCCTTAGAAGGTTAGACCTGCTTTGGTGAGATCCCCAATGACATTGAGGTTGATGTTCCCAAAAAAAAAGAAGAAAAAAAAGAAAAACTTTAGGGTCCATTTCGGAGGCCAATATTTTTTAGTGGTCATTGTTGAAGTCTGATTAAGATGCATCATAGTGCTTGTTTCAACTTATGGTCTGGACTGCAGGTTCTTGCTTCCAATTTTGTCGCATTAATCTGGAACGTGATCTTGTCATTTAAAGCTCACAAAGAAGTTGTCCCCAAATAGGTATTTCTCTAAGTGCTCATACTCTGCAGGTGTATTTATGCATGTACTGATTGCTGAGTACTTATTTTCTGTCCTTCAAATTGTTACTTCTGAAAAGTTGTTCCAGGAAGTAGCAGTTCTTTTTCGAGTGTCTGATGGAACCTCAATCAATTGAAGGGGATATTGTCTATGTCTGACCCCTGCCGAGCCCAATTCTTAGGTGGGACTCAGGGATTTGTTTTCCCTTTTTCATTTACCCCTGTTTTTGGTAGTGGCGTTTTACTGCTATTATCCTTTGGGATGGCTGAATAGAGATCATGGAATTATGTTTTAGTACAAGGATTAAATACCCGTCAAATACAAGATTACGTTGACCTGCACCATGGGGGAAGTGGGAACACTATCAATTTAAAGGGCTTGGATTGTCTTTTCTGTCTGTGAATCGACGCCCTACTCTCAATGCCCTTACATAGTCAGGTCAAGGAGAAGGGTGCTGTGCTAATAACTCGTTTGTAACTCTTATCACATAGTATTGAATTGTAGCTCTATCACATAATGTTGAAGCTTGCCATTTCTCTCTGCTCTTATTTTCCTCACTTTTAATTTTGGGTGTAAAAGAGCAGATTCGATTATACTTTCTTATCTTACCGAAAATCCAAACAAGAGTAGATGACTACTAGTTACTATTATGCATCCTAGCTGTCTTTCTTGTGTATTTGTTCTAACTCTTTTTTGTAAACTCCCAACCACGGCTACTTGGAGATTCGCAGGTATGCTGACAGGTGCTATATTGTATTTGCCTTTGCCTGATTGTTTTAGCTCGCTCAAAGATTTTGCTTATTTGAGCTCTGGTGCGTAGCTGTCGCTGTATTCGATCCTTCACATAAAGTGAGTTCTACGTGGGTCACTTTGTTACTCAATAGAGCTGTTTCCAGTGTTCGGTTCATGGCAATTAGTCTTATGTTTGCTGAATTGGAAGGTGACTCAATTTCTCAAGTCAATCGTGTAATCTCCAATTCGCCATTGTGTTTGTATTCGATAATCAATTCTGCACAGATTTCCCTAGAAATCAACCGTGCTCATCTTACACTGTTTCATTAGACTGGTAGGTCATCCTCTATGAACTCTAATCACGGCTGTGGAAGTTAAGCTGAATGCTCAAAACTCGTATAGTACTATCGTATTCAATGCACACCAGTTCTGTCTATTTTGTAACGATTAAACATCCCAGATGGGAATAATTTCAGGAATTTGCAAATATTGACGTCTGAACTTTGTAGAAATTGTTAATGGAAGTATTTTGGACGGACATCAATTTAAGCCACCTCTTTGTTAACGGTAAATTTTGGGAATTTTGTGCGCCACTTGATTGTCGGACCGGCAAAGAAACCCGTACTTGCTTAAAACTCCCAAATCTTATTCCGGAGTTTGGTGGATATAGATGTAGGTGTTGAAAATGAAAAAAGGGAATGGAGCAGGTATTGCTAAACATGTGTTGGTATAGATCTCCCCTGTTCCAAACCTTTGTTTTTAATCAATAACCTCCGCTTACCCGCTTCATATAAGACCTGTACTTGTTTATTTAGAATTCTAGTTTGTTGTTGGGACTTGGATATTTTGTTAGTTAATGTGAGTTGTATAGCATCCAAAACTCTGATGGAACATTTGTTGAAAATTTCACATGTCAAATGCTAATTTATTGCTTGGACTTGGAAACTTCTAATTGTATTTTGTGTGATATGATATGTTTTTAGAAACTTGGTGTGAATGTAGCATATTGGTATCAGGTGTGTTTTTGTCCCTATATATTCTAAATAACGTCCGCATAATCTCAGTACGCGATGGGTGTCATATGGGTATAGTTTTATAACATCTGATGTATATGAAAATATGGATGTTGATTTTATAAACGGGTATGGGTGAGAGTATGAATAAACCTGCCCCATTGCTAGCGACACTCGCTTGGGTGCTTGAGCCGTATGAAGTTCTTCGCCCATGGACTTTTCTATTTGTGCCTGTGAAGATTCTAAGGCCGTTTGCAATTGCTCATTCGATATTTTCTTTCAAAGCCATTCTTTGTTGAGAGTGAGGAGGCATAAGTGATATGTCAACAGTAACACTTATATTATACTTTCAATAAGAATGTAAAAAGAGTGAGCAATACTTAGTATTCTCTCAAAGCTATGTGGGAGACTTCTCTCTCACTCTTGAAGGACTCATCTCTAACTCCCTTGTGGGTAATGTCTTTTTTTTTTTTTTTTTTTTTTTGGTGTTGCCTACATAAGCAGATCTCACCCTTTATTTATACTAACTCTAACTCTTTAAGGTGTGGTGAAAATTTGGGACAAGTGTTATAATCTTACAAAATTTACTATTACATATCTTAGATTTTTCTTAGGGCTTTTCTTGTAGCTCATACAATATTTTAGATTTTCTTAAGACCTAGAATAATCTAAGTAAATATCTTAGATATCTTTAGAAATGTCTAGAATATCCTAGGTAAAAATTTAGATATTGCATTCCTAGGATATATATATATATATATATATATATATATATATAGAGGGAGAAAAGTGTGCGATGTTTTTTATTATTATTATTTTTTAACATTTTTCTTTTGCATTTTCGTTTGTCTTTTTTCCACGTGGTTGATCATTTTAAGTTTTTAACCATTACACCAAGCTGCCTCGGCGTGGATTTTGTTTTATTTTTTTATTTTCAACTTTGATTGATTTGTTAATTAAGAATAATTGACTTCCTTTTAATTAGAAAACAATCTGGATCTTTCAGTGGGAGGGACTGGAGGTTTTACAATTATAGATCTTTTCTCCCATCACCTCCCCCCCCCCCCCCCAAAAAAAAAACCCCAAAAGAAAAACTACACGTACCAGAATGCCCTTCTAAATACTTGTTCAACAGATCTATGTTGCAGCATATGATCATCAAATTCCTTTTTCCTGACATCTTTTCAAAATGGCCATCTTTTAACCAATGTATTGAACGGATGTGGTACCTGGCAGTTGGTAGAAGAAGATCATTCTCTCAGTAGACACTTCGGAAGTTACATGTATACAATATATGTTCTTCTGTGTTTATTTGTCATAAATGTAAGACGCATGTACTTCTGTAACTTGTAAGAGTCTATCATGATCAGTAGTAATTGATTAACAAATAGACCATTGTAAACATTTTGGCAATAATTGATTAACGTTTTAATATTCATGATTAGTAGTAATTGAACTATGTATGTAATAAAACTCTAAAAAAGTTAAAAGCAACTGCCTTTACTAGAGGAATGGCAATAACTACCAAATTTTTTTTTAGAAGGAAGAACTATCAAAATTGCAGTAGTAGTCAGGTTTTTACGTTGACTTCTTCGACTTTAAAAAAAAAAAATTAATAATAATAAATTAGATTTAGTTGTAAATGTGGGGTGATTCATTATCATTGAATGAATTCTTTTTTTTTCCCCCTTTATTTTGAGGGAAGGGGGTTGGGGGGGCTCCATTGTCTTCCTGGTGGGCCAGATTTGTCGGGTCGGCATCATTTTGTTTGGGCCGGCACATTAATTGAAACTTGAGCAGGTCAGAAGTGGGCCTAATCGTATTCTCTCTGCGTCACATTCTCTATTGTGTCCCCCTTTCTAAAGATCATCCGTCCTTTTTTTTTTTGTTTTTACTCCATCTTTTACTCATCAGATTAGTGGAATATTAGAAGAAAAATGATGCATCTTTTTCCCTGAGGTCTTCAATGCCATATGTATGGACAAATTTTTATTCGGTTGTCAAGTCATCCACTTCGATGCAAATGGCGTTGGCTTCGTGATTCTTCCATGGATGATCACTACAAGCTTTAGTCTAGGTGCATCGATATTCGTGCATGGATTACATGCATTTGGAGAACCGAGTATCTGATTTTTAGCTTCTAAAATAATTAAAAAATAACATGAATGTTTTGGATTCGGATTCGGATTCTATTATGAAAATTTATAACATGTAATTTTCAAATATTTGGTGGAAAAACTAGAAGATATTAATAATATTTGTTAATATAAATAATTTTTTCAAGGTGAAAGTATAAAATAATGGAAGTACTGTAGCAAATATCAAAATTTTACCTTTGAGTCATATACAAAGAAGAGTACGATAATTCAATTACAGGGGGTCTCATTTCTAAAATTTTAATCATACAGAACTCGGTATGTTGCAATTATTTTTACATTGATGATTTGATAGTTAACAAATATGCAGAAATTCAAAATAAAAACTTGTTTCTCAAGCTGTGAAAAATAGTGAAATAATTTTTTCATTAATAATAATGAATTAAATATGAACATCAGGGTGGACTGAACAACACTCCCCGAGGGATCCTAACCAGCCCGTATCCTGAAATTATCCGTTGGCGAAGGGTCGGGTCGAAGAAGGCGTGGGTGACGCAGGATAGACGCAAGCATGGCGTAGACGAAGAAGTGGCGTCCACGACGGAAGCGGCGAGAAAGGAGGGAGGGGAAGGGTCGAAAGAGGAAAAGGACAAAGGAGGAGTACAGCAATTAATAATAGTGTAATAATCCAAAGCTAGTTAATTTTATTTTTATTTACGCAAACACAAACCAACAAACAAAGAGCCTTGACAAGGACTCCTGAAAGTCAGACCCAGAAAAAAGAAAGAGAGAGAGAGAGAGAGTGAGAGAGTGAGAAAAGACAGGTGACACCTCAGCTAGTGGACGGATGGAATATGCAGACATCTGATAAAGACTTAAAAGCGCGCCCTCTCTCTCTCTCTCTCTCTCCATCCTGACTGCATGACCTGACCCTTCTCTTTCTCTCTCCTCTGTGTCGTGGCCTTTGGTCAACAGCTTCTCCCACTACTCTCTCTCTCTCTCTCTCTGTGAGAGAGCGGCAGAGAATCAATTTTGAATTTAAGCAAAACCAACCCGCCTTTTTCTTTGCTAAAATAATTAAGCCTACACTACCATGTGCACCCTTTTTTTGAAAACTTGTATTTGTTCCCATATTTTTCTACTACGAGTAATAGTGGAACAAGTGATGGAGCCATGGAGGGCTTCAGCATTATTGACTTTTAGGTATCTCTAAATTTAATATATTAATTTTTATAATTCTGATATTTTTAAGTTTATTTTTAAGTACTCTCACTTATGAATTTCATATAATTTAATCATCAAATTACAAAAATATCCTTACTATTGTCATTTTTGTTTTTTCTTTTAAAGCAAAAAACCATAAAAACTATCTTTCCGCTATCAAATAGTCTATCGACGGTGTTGTGCGTACTTAAAAGAGAGGGGTTGAGTTTTTTTAAAAAAAATCAAAAAGGATAATAGTAAGAGTACTGTTATAATTTTAGGATTGAATTGTAAGGAATTCATAGGTGAGGTACTTAAAAAGAAACTTAAGAATATCAGAGTCTTAAAAATTAATGCATCACATCTCGAGATTAATTAATTCATATATTTTAAATAACAAAATACATACGTATATAATGCACTTCAAAAATAAACTAGCTATATACCCAAACAAAAGAACTGTAATTCTATGAAACTTGATAGTGTGTATAATCTTAACGGGCACCTCGTGTAATACATTACGAATTTCCCATGAATGTGTGAAAAGTCTTTTTTTTTTTTTTAAAAAAAGAAAACCTTTAAAATTGATGTTATTTCAGAACTTCAATTTCCTCACTGGCCATCCATCCTACCCATAAGCCATTCCTATCAATTATACTTACAATGCAACCTTGTTGTCGTCTATTTGTTAGCCAGCACGTAACTTATGGATGGCTGTTGGTTTTTTCTACAATTCAGAACAAGTCTTTTTCATGGAATATAATAACGTACATTATCATCTTTCTAATCGAATAAGAACTAGACAAAAAGACAAGCATGGAATATAATAACGTACATTAAGTATAACTATCATGCTTTTATATATGCATGAAATACATGGTATGTTCTGTATTATTTATTAATAGTATAGCTAGTTCTAACACAAAAGTGACAAATACGTTGATATTTGATAGTGAACACGAAAATCTTCTCTGTCGCACGTCTTGCATGATTTGCATGCATAGAATGCTTGCCTCAAATTTAATTTGACCCTCGGCACATAGTTTTGGGGGCATGTAGATAAACTATTAAATTGAAACCAGACATAGGTGAATCCAAACATCATAAATAATGGTACGGAGTCATATTTAGACCGTCCAGGATCTGTGACCTTCTAGGTAGTCCTCATGTTGAACCTCTTTTTCAAAATTTATTTTTGTGAGTATTTTGGAATCAACTTCTTTACAGACAGGGATGCCTGTAGAGGTAATATTGCTTACATCTGAATCTCTCTAGATCTCGCAAAAGCAGGACACACATTCGAAGGTGGTGTTGTTATTGTAGTTTTATTTTAGACTATATTGATGCACTGTTGTGTGTTGCTTACGTTTCAAATTTGATAATAACCTCAAATATGACATTCTATATTTGATATCTTTACCTCAATTTGTTGACGTAACTGAAAAATAACCTTATAAGTAATATGAGAAATAACCCAGTAATACCATTTTTGGCTAGAAACACTGTCAAAAATTCACATGCATACTCGATAATAGGCCTGAGTTGTTGGACACTCAAATTTAATTAGTACATATATAAGTACCCGTTAACTAGATATTAAGCAAAATGAATTAGAACAATATGACATCAATGAATTAAACCACTATATCTCTCAAAATATATATTTCTATTTTTTTTACGGGCTCAAAATATGGTTTAGATTTTCAATATAATTTGATAAGGTTTTATTTTTAAATGCATTTAAATGTGGTAATTTTTTAAATCAAATTTAGGTGATTGTATATATTTTAAAAAAGAATAAAATATAGTGACGATGAATGATATTTTGTCTAGCTTTCTCTCCTTCAAAAAAGTGCATAAATCTTTTCCACGTGGAAAGAGAGTATTATCAGCCTAAGCCAACCAAATTAACCAAAAAACATAAAAAATACAGAAAAAGGGAAAAAAAGGGGTAAAGTTAGGCAACAAATGAATTATATGATGGAACATCTACTATTAGAAGAATTACTAGGAACTTAAGAAAGAAGATGGAGAAAAGAAAGTAAGTTTAGAATCTGTACTGATTAAGAATATTTTTTTTAGTATAATATAAGGACAAATATCGCACCATTAATATCTGTTTTGTTTGCAAATGTTATAATTTAGAGGTAGATTTTGACTCTTTATAGAAACTGTCATTGTATTTTTATTTCATCAACTCATGTGATAGGAAAAAGAAGAATTGCAAATAATGACATGGTATGTATCATCACTATTACGTGAAAACCAGTGTCTTGTATACACGTGGAGACACTGACTCAAATGAGGATGCCAAAGAACAGATGCCAGGTGTGCCGCACATGCCGGTCTGCTTCGTTTATTTGTTTGCATGAAGAGCACACATTCCTGCATCCATTCGTCCAATGAGCTGTAGCGACGTAAATGGCAACCTTTTGATTAATTATAATTTATTTTGTTGGATAAACTGACATATGTATACAATTTAATTAGGTAGAATCGAATCAATCGAATGTAAACACTCTATTATTAGACTACTTTAATTTGAGGGAGTTGGTTAATATGAAATTTGTTGCTACTATTGAAAGTTCCTTTTCTATAGTGTGGTTTTAGAACAATTGATTGAAAGTTGAGCATCAGTAACTATAATTAACATGTATTTTTCACGAAAAACATTTGATGTTTATTGTAATGTTGTATCATTGCAGTACCTAATGCTCATAGAAGGAGCGTAAAATTATTAATTATTACTATTGTGCAAATTTGAAGTCATCTTTACATATCTATTTGTGCACTTAGAAACAAAATTTTAATGCAAGTGAGTACACGCACAGTCAGATATATTAAATTTATAAAAGTCCAATTAATTATAAACAAATTATATTAAACCATTATCAGTGAATTTCAACTTAAATACGTCGTAAGGCACCAATGCTAAAGGATAACAAAAATGTTCACATTTATGACTTTATAGAAAACTCGTCATTTCTTTATAGGTCGTTTAAAAAAGGTGTATTTGATCCTTTAACAATACAACTATGAAGATTAATGATTCCTCAAGCACGATAGATCGTAATCAATAAGAGATAAGGTCAGCATAACTAGCGAAGGAGGTAATTAAAATTGACCTCAAGAAATGGTGGGTAAGTAAGGTTGAGATTTGTGGGTTTCAACTCTCCCAAATGGCTGTATATGCGTAGTTATTCTAGATGGACTACTGCTACATGAGGGAAGCACTTCCGTCATCATATGGTGGACCACATACGGTCAAATGCATAGTCACACTCCTCTAGAACTTATAGTAATTGATGTAATAATTAGTATTTTTTATACCCGCAAGATGTATGAGTAATCTCGTAAGTTTTCAATTATAATAATTGTTTATAAAAATTATAATAAGTCATTTAGTAATCATGCTATGTACAAATTTCAAAGTTTTTTTTT
Organism: Carnegiea gigantea; assembly: GCA_029747015.1. Lineage (NCBI taxonomy): Eukaryota > Viridiplantae > Streptophyta > Magnoliopsida > Caryophyllales > Cactaceae > Carnegiea > Carnegiea gigantea. The sequence continues at coordinate 40,001 of JAKOGI010000302.1, read as the reverse complement.
TAAAAATAATTAGTAACTTTTCAAGACAAAGTAGTTATTAAGAGATGTAAGTTATACGAAACTATCAAGTAAATATTTGTTCAATGTATTAAAATATGTTGTAACCATCATAACAAATGTTTCAAAAATTATACTCCTGCAATTTTTTGTTAATAATTTGAAAATTATGATCATTGAAAAAGTTCTTTAATTTGACAAAACAATTAATAAGATAATTAACTTGTAATACTTAATACTTTTTGATGAAAAATTAGTTTAAAATATTAATAAAGATTAAAGTATTGATGATATTTTTTTATAACAGCCATAGATGTATTTTTAATTAAATAACACTAATGATAGTTAAAAAATAATTAGATAAAGAATTAGATAATTAAATGTGTTTTTAATGACCATAAATGTGAAAAATTATTTGTGTTCAAAGAAAGGCAATCTGACCACTAAAATTTTTTTAATATTCACTTGTACTTGATCTTGTACTCTGAAAATTTAAAGTAATATGGTATGGTTCCATATACTACAACAAGATAACGTTACTGTTGTTAACTATTAATACTACTTGAATTCTTATGCTTTGAAAATTGAAAGTAATTCGGTACCTTTTAGTGGTAATGTCTAGGTGTTATTGTCTTGTATATATCGGATCGGTAATTATGATTGGATTGTATCTAATATCTTTAACATTCCATGTTTATATTTATATTTATTTATGTACAAATATATAGAAAATAATAATAATAATAATAAAGAAAATCCAATATATTTTTTTATTTCTTGATAATAATAATTGTATCCTTATAGTAATTAAATAAGCTATATGTGTTTATAATCTTCCACATTGACTGCCAAATTTTGGGTAAAAATTGGAAACCAAACATGGACAATATATTATCTATAATTAGTGTATTCATTGTATTATAGTGTAATGCATTGTTTTTGGTAATTTTGGGGGTGTTGTTGGTAATAGAATATAATGAATTATCATAATTGAACATTGTCTCTTTTTTTCAGGGGAGGAATTTTCGAAATTGTAGTTGATTTTATCAAATCTTTTTTTAGAAAACTAGATATTTCATATTTGATTGACTAAATTATATTTTTTAAAAATAGTAATTATTAGAAATTTGTGGGAGTGACACGTGCTAAAAAACTAGAGCAAAAACTCTAAAACCAAACATGTATAATATATTTTTTTAATTAGTGCATTTATTTCATTATCATATAATGCATTATTTTGGTAATATTTAATCACTACCAAAAAGTCCATATAACAATGAAATTAGCAATGGAACTCATATTTACAGCGATGGATTTTTGAATTCAATGACGGAAATGGCGACGGATACCGTGTGTCGGTGTTTCCCTCATTGTTAAGAACATAGTGACGAAATTTCAAAAATCGGTACCCATACAACGATGGAAAGTGACGAACCAGGGGTTTGGCAGGAGATCATAGAGACGCGCCAGATTAGTGACGAGCTGAAAATCCGTCGTGATCGGCGACAGAATCATAGACAGAATTGCCATCGATAATGACGATGAATTATCAATTCTATTGCTGAATTTCATGTCAAAAAATTTAAAATTGCCAGTTCGTCACCAATGCGTTGCTATCTTCATAGTTTTTTTTTAATAAAATACTTATTTTTTCGAGTATTCCTTATTACATACATTTAATTCCCCATAGAAATTTACAAAGAGGATATTCAATCCGTTCAATACAATGGCTTTGTTCGAAGCCTTCTCAAGAATTTCTTAACCACAAGCATGTAAAATATCACATACACACCGAAATAGTTTTCAAGTATACTTAACAACAATTCCTAAACCAGAAACCAACTGTTTTTAACTCACAAACCGCAACAACTCCTAAACCAAGCATTCTCAAGTCACAATTTGCAATCAAAGTAGTTTCCAAGTGAACTTAACAAGAGGGGGGAGAAGCAAGCACCAAGAGGGGGGGAAGCACCAAGAAGGGCGGGAGAAACACGAAGAGGGGGGAAGAACTAGCAACTCAATCACCAAGATGAGTATCATCATACTCTTAACCGCATCCTCATCCTCATCCTCATAATTATCCTCATCCTCATCCTCATCCTCATCATGTTGTGGATGATGAACAAAGGATGGTTGAGATCCCGAGCCAGAGGCTTGTTGCATTTGAAAAAAATGCTTGCATTCGCTGATCGTTGCTCATCATGTGTTGACTCAGTTTCTTGTTGCCTTGGTGAGCATTTTGTTGGATTTCTCTAATTGTTTATATTTTTTCATAAGCATCCTGTAACTTTCAACTTGTGAAGTTAGCTCACCCCCAAGTTGGTTGCCACACCCTTTAAATTATTCAATTCCTGTTGCGATGACATATAACCTATACCTGCTAAAAGCCATTTATGTGAAGTATACATTAGTAACAACAACTAAACTTATCATAAATCTTGTTCATCAAAACTTTAATATTGAAACTTTACCAGCTCATTGGGAGTGACTAAAGTGGGAGGATCCCCCTAATATTGACAGCCTCATCTTCAATGCCGTGAATACAACTTTTTTTGTTCATGTAGGCCTTCACCCACAACTCATTTAGATTTTGAAGTGATTGAGATGGATCTTGAGAATTAACATTCGCGGTCCCTATTGTATTTTGAAATTCTCGTTTGAAGGATTCCTACAACATCACAACATTTACAAAACATCAAATACATTATACTTAATGAAAGTATATGAGTCCAGCTTGAACTACCAATTAAGATTGAGCATGAAGAATAGCTTATGTATGTATGTTGTGATTTCTTATCAACCTAAGATCTATCTTCTTTGTCATGAACTTTGTGCGTGTGGGTGAATAACTCAACAATTGTGAGATCCGTCCCAAGTTTTTTCCTCTACGTGCCAAACAAATTTCCAGAAACACATGAAAAACCACACTCAAAGCACTGACAGTACTAAAAGTTATAGGAGGTAAAGTTAATCATCGGATGCCTCCGATGCTTATGCACAGGGTTCGAGCCACAAATGTGGAGAGATAGTCCAAAACCTTTTGGATTACCAAGCTGAACTTTTTGGGCTTTTCGACACAATTTCTTATATGCTTCGTCTGCGCAATATGCTTTGAGTCCTTTCCATTGATCATTGCTGAGCTAAATAGACTGCTTCTTGTATTTCTTTGCTTTGCCAAGGAAGTTCGTCAAACGTACATTGCCTCTATTTTTAAAATTTCTCCTTATTCGAACCTCCTAGACATGATCCCAAGTAAACCACTGCTGCAATTAAGAAGACAACAAATACATCAAATAATGTAATAATAATAAATCAGTTGCACACAAAGTGTTAATATGTGGTCACTTTAGTTACATTGAGATCTCCAAACCAAAAATCTCGAACAGGAAAAGGTGCTTCATATTTGACTTGAAAGATCAGAGAAATACTAGCAATAACACCTTCATTTAGGAGAAACCTATTTCAACAAAACACATCAAATTAACGCGATGTTACGCAAAATACTTGGAGTTTAAATAAATAACTTCGTTCGACTTACTCATTACTGTCTGGCACAATATATGTCTTGGTTCCGGTGCTTCTATGATTGGATTGTGCTTCACTATCTCAAGTTCCAACGTCTTATTGGACTGGTTTGAGTTAGGGTCAATGGTTTGGGCAGTGTTTGCAGTAGGGTTCACAGTGTTAGAAACAGTGGTGTTGTTTGAAATGTTATATACAAACTGGTGGTACATTAATGTCTGGTTTGGGATATATGGGGTATGATGAGGGAAAGACCCATAGGAATTGTTCCAAATTGACTAGGGATTGTTCTTGAAACACCTAGCATATAAGCACCCATTGTTGCTGCTAGATGTAATATGGTATAAGGTGTTTGAGAGGAAGGTTGATCAATATCCATAGCATTATGATGTGCGTTGGAGCTCCGACGCCCTTTTCCTTTACCTTGAGTAGAGGACTTATCTCGACAAGAGGTGGAATCCATACCTAAAATAGTTGGCAAATGAATGCAAGTACAAATAACAATTGTACATATCAACAGTTTACTCACACAACATAATAGGTAGAGAATACCAAGATTTAAAATGAACACATACAATAAAGGCAAATTCTCAACCAAGTGTTATACAACTAAGTGTTGAAATATATAGCAATTCATAAGCACTCAATCATCTGCATCATCTTCATCATCATCCTCACCCTTATTCTCATCATCATGTAAATGTAGATTTTTCTCTGCTTTATCTGTTTCATTCCTATTATCCCATTATCCTCTTCATCACCCTTATCCTCTTCTTCCTTATCTATGTCATCATTTACTTGAATAAATGAAAAATCCATATCATAATTAACATCTTCCAATGGTACACTTTTATCCAATAATGATGTAAGGATAAAATAAATGACAGGTTCCATGAGTGTCATCATACCTCTTTGTTGGTCAGCAGAAGATAGAGTGTATTACTTATCCACTCTGACCCTTGGTTTGATTGGTATGATAATAAGACAATTGACCCTATCCCTTGGGTGATCTAGATATGGTATAAAGTATACTTGTGCTGCAGTGCCTGGGAAGATGAACATATTATTTTTTCTGCACTTCCTTATGCGATGAACCTCAATAAGTTTGCTTGATTTATGAAATCGTGTCCCACAATTCAATGTGGGATCAAACCACTCACAGCTGAATAGCACACATCATTTAAGTGATCCACTTACATACTCAATTTTGATAATATCCTTAAGTACATCATAATAATCATTCTCGCATTCTACAGTCCCACATACACCAACACCACAATTATATGTTTTCTTCCTGACACTGGGAGCTTTTGTGTGGGATTTGAATTCATTAACTATATATGTCGTCCACTTTGACACATACCTAATTAGGCTTCGCATCCAATTATGTCAAGCACCAATGTTTGTGGTTGTTGAGTAGTTGAATGTGATGCACCTAAGCTGACATAGGATGTGGTTTTAGTTAATACAATGCACTCAGTTATGTCGTGATATTTGTAAAAGAATAAGTTATATTACTTATATTTTGATTAAACCAATCTGCAAATTGAGTTTTAATGATGCTGTCAACATCAAATGTGTAGTTTGTGTTCTACGAAAATTCTATCACATTTTATGAAGGTGGTAAACAAACCAGTGTTTGAAGGACAAACTCAACAGAAACTTACAATGTCTAAGGTAGCACTCAGCTAACATAAGATTTAACTTCATTACAATGTAATAACACGTGAAGATGAATAGTAATCACAACTATGAGATTCTGTGATCTTTTCCTCCAAATAGTGATCCCTTGCGGTTCAAAAATAGATAGAGTTGAGGCATAATTATTATGTTCATCGCCATTCTCATTTCTCCGACATCTAGTACGCATGGAGGTCACATTAAAGGAGAAATAAAAGGAGGTAAAGAATGTCCTTTCAGTTGTTAGATAAGCTTCTGTGATTGAACCTTAGGACACGCTTGCTGTTTTGTATTTTTCTCCAATTGGCCGAAGTACCTACAAAATAATCTTTTCTGGTACTTGTAAGTGATTGCATAGTTTAGTCTTTTTTAATACATTTTCATCAAATACGATCTACTTTACCTCTCAAATGGATAGATTCATTATTACTATGCAGGACCACCAAGTTATGCCTCTTCTACCAAATGCACTGGCAAGTGATCCATTATATTGAATAAGCCTGGAGGAAATATCGTTCCAACTTATAGAGAGTGATGAAAATGTTCTGATATACTCAAGTGCATCCTCTAGCAGTGTTGTTGAGTACAAGTTCTTGAAGAACTGACTTATCCCAATGAGAGGTTTTAACACATCATCAGGGAGAGCATCAAATGGAATGGGTAAAAGAGTCTCGATGAACACATGATAATCATAACTTTTTATATTGTTAAACTTTGCATTATTAGGGTCCATAATATTCCTCAAATTGGAGTATCCATCAGGGATTTGAAGTTCCTTCACCTATTCATACAACTCTATTCTTTTATCTATAAAAAGAACGAACTTTGCTTTTAGTTTAACCGTCTTGCCATTAGGGTCTGGCTGCAAATGTAATTCTTTTTTATCACATATATCTGCAACATTCATTCTTGATTTGACATTGTCATTTGTTTTTCCAATGACATCTATAATAGTATTAATAATATTTTCGAAGAAGTTCTTCTCGATGTGCATCACATCTAAATTATGGTGGACCAATTGGTACTGCCAGCAAAGAAACTCCTATAATATGCCCTTCTTCGTCCAGTTATGCTCATTTTTCTTAAATCCTGGCATTTAAAAGTTACCATTTGTGGTTACCATTGGGTAGTATTCTACCTCAACATAAAGTTCATCCCCAAATATGCGGCAAGGAGGACTCCCTGTAACAATTATGCCTTTTCTAAATGAAATTCATTTCTTCTAAATGTATGATTCATCGGCAGAAAACATCGATGATAATCAAACTATGAGAATTTACCTCTATCCTTCAGTTCAAACCCTTTTGTTGTTTCATACATACTGGACATGCCAGTTGACCATTAGTGCTCCACCCTGATAACATTCTATATGCCAAAAAATCGTTGATGATCCATATAAGTGCAACCTTCAACTCAAATGCCTACCCCATAGCAATGTCATACGTTTCAATTCCAATATTCCACAGCTTTTTTAACTCATTGATAAGAGGATGTAAATATACATCTATTTTGTTCTTGGAATTTTTAGGGTCAACGCTTACACAAGTGAGGAACATAAATGGTGTGATCATACACATTTCAGAGAGAAAGTTATAAGGTGTAATTGCCACCAGCCAAATGGAATTAGATCTTATAGACAAAGTGTAAGGATTAAATCCATTAGCACATAAGCCAAGCCTAACATTTCAAGGCTTTGCAGCACAATTAGGGTACTTATTATCAAAATGTTTCTATATTGTCCCATCTGATGGATGATATAAAACATCGTCCTCATACCGATGTTTATAATGCCATCTCATGTGCTCTATAGTGTTTCTTGATGCATATAAACTCTAAAATCGAGGTTTCATGATTAATATGAGTTGAACATACAGTTTTGGGCATTTCATTAGTTGAATACCCAAAATCATATTGTTAAGGCTCTACCTTTTCGCGGCTTATCCAAAACCAATACTTTTTCACAAAACTCTTATACATAGGGTGCATTTTTACCTCATCGGATGTTAAGTACACTCTATTTTTGCATTTAGCATATGGAGATCAATATTTCCCCCCATTTTGGAACTCTATCTGCCTATGTACAAATTCATCAAAATGATTTACTCCATTTAGAGATTCTTGCATATAACCATTATGATCAGACAATAATCTATTGTGCATCCACCAACGATGTGGAGAACCATTCATATTCTGGTCAAACAACAATAATCATGTAAGTTATTGAATTAGAATTAATTTTAATTTATATAATATAATTATATAAATTACTCAATTATATATTACATATATTTCAATAGCCAAACACAACATTAATTAATCCACAAAAATACATATAAGTACATCAATTCAAAAATATACACCATTAGAAACATGCGTTATATAAGATATATAATTAGATATGTAAACATATACACTGACTTATGTGAAACTTTTTAAATACTCATGTTCCATTAATTTCGCATTAGCGTGCAACCCATGTTATAATATCAACTTTATGCCAACAATCTCATTGAAATACATCATTCAATATTAAGAATTATTTCTTTTAAAGCATGCAAATTTAGAAAAATTATTCATTTTAAATCCCACTAATTTCACATTCGAAATATAAAATGCAATAATTTTGTACATTTCTACTTATAAACTTCTATAATTATATTTCTATTCTTATAAATTTTACAAAACTATTAATACATTCAAATTTCAGTATTTCATTCCAACAACATATCACATTTTAATTAAAATTATCAAACCTAAAGCCTAAATTACATTGAGGAAGATGTTGAAGCAAATTGGAGCAATAGCTTCACACAGATTCATATTTCAACAAAAATATGAACTAATTATGAAATTCTAACAATGTAATGCTAAAATTTTTAGAAATTAAAACTACAAGAGGTGAGAGAAAACTACCCACTCCACCGGTTTGTGGTAACTTATGTCAACTCAATTAAGCAATATGCACTAGTATGCCAATATTCACTTAGAATCATAACATATTTAAAGAATATAAATTTTAAGATAATTCAAATATAACATGATGAATATATCAATTGATCAATCTATTTTTGTCTTTCATCAAAACTTATTAATAAACACATCTTAAGCTTAAGAGAAACTAACAATCTTCCCCTTTTTGATGAAAAACAAAACCCAATGAAATAACATATCAATACAATTTTGAATGACATACCATGAAAACTTAACAAATACTTCTCCCCCTTTTTGTATTTTATCAAAAAGGTAGCACAAGAGGAGAAAGAAAAATCGAAGTATAAAAATTATGACAAACACATATAGCTCCTGCTTAACAAATCAATGACATATAAAGATGCTCTCCTTAATCTATGACACTCATAAAAAAACATATAAGGGGTTAAACACTAAGAACAAAATTAATTACATACGCTAATGCTTATTGACTTGAAATTGTCATAAGTAACATAAGGATGTAATAAGGGATTAACACATAGTAACAGTAACAAAATTATCCCCTATCAAGAGTAAATCAAGGCTATCAAAAAATGATCAAGTGATATGAATTTTCCCTTATAGAAACAAGCAATATCATCTACGCAAGTATTAGAGAGCATAATAATTATGGACAAAAGTATTAAGATCATATGTGCCTAATCACATGTCATAATAGTATAAGATATAATGAAATATTAATCATGCCCACATGAAAAATTTGCACTTCAGTCCCCTGTGATTTGGTGTATTAATTTTTGGACCTCACGAACTTTGAAAATAATTTCCGGAGCCTATGAGGTTTGGTGTAAATGATTTTTGGAGTTTTAATATTTATTACTAGGTCCCTAAAGGACTTTAAATGCAAATACTTCAAAGTTATGGGTTGTTTTGCAAAACTAAACTTATAATTATGTTTGGGTTTCTTATGATGACTTTAATGGTACTCGTTATCACAATCTACTACTTATATTATAAATATTATATTTTCTGTGATTAACGGCCTACCACGCTTAGCAAAAATAATTAAAACTTAATTAAAGAGTTTTGACCGTTACCTGAACTTAGTCGGCTTGGACTCCAGCGTTCTTCTAGCTTCCGGTTTACAGAGATTACTATTCTCAGCCACTCCTTCCTTAGATCAGGCACAACACAGATCCGTTTCGTTTTCTACCTCGGACCGTGGTCATTAATCAAGTTTTTAATCTTTTTCAAGGATAGTGAGACTTTAATCAATAAATTATAATATTTAAGACATAAGGTTCGATTGAATAACGTTCCCTACTGGGAGACTTCTTTTATTGAAGGATTAAAAGTAGCAATATTACAACAGAAAGCTTGAAGAGGGACTTAAGCTAAGATCACTAGAGGTACTTGTTCATAGAGAAATAGAGAAACCCAACTTCTCGTTTGCTCAAGAATGCTCAAATGACCGCGTCCCTTCTCAACTCTTGACCTCTCTATTTACAGAGGGGATGGGGGTACATAGGATGCCCTAATGGCTATAGATTTTTCAATGGCTACCGTTACCAACAGTAAACTGACGGCTACAGTACCTACTTTATTTTACAGACCGAAACTTGTCAAAATAGTACAATAATGGGGCAGTCTTTTCAGAACTTTTAATGATGATAAGACTAATTATCATTATTGAGATTCTGCATACTTTTATCTTCAATTATATTTTCCAGACCATCATTATCTGGATAATCATCAAAATCTTCATTAATTTAGTTAAGATGCTCTGGATCATATTCTTGAAACAACTCAAGGAGATATTTCTTTCCTTCTTCTGATAAGAATTTTCCAACTCTAATATCAAAGAGATAATCAAAAATATCTTCTGATTCTGCACCGTCCACTTTCATGTGATCATTGAATTCATTACTATAGGCAAAAGTAGTGTTTCCACAGTGCATTAGTGTTTTTCCTTTTTCAATCAATGCCCAACATTGATGATAAATGTTGAAAAACCCAATAGTTCTTGCTAATACAGGATCAGTAACTATATGTACCGGATCTCTATGAATCCAATTTTATCGTTGATCATTGGGATCATCGCAATCAACAATTTGGATAAGATAATGGGCTGGTTTGACTTTTCCATTTTTATATTCAATCAGGGTGCTATAAACCTCCAAAGTTAAGTATCTGCGAATTGGAATTTTTTTTGGTCCCTCAGGAGATTTAAGAATCCAATGGAACGTTTTGAACATGTATTGCTGAAACTTAGTTACGGTCGAGAAAAATGAAAAATTAGGATTTGGGACTTCTCAGAAGTAAAGAACCATTCCATATTTCCAGGTTTGGAAGACAGGATCTCGAGGGGATATTGAATTGGCTGGGAAACAAATACCACCGACTACAGATCTATCGAAAAAATAAATCATTGTACTCCAAGACTCCCAAATATCATAGGAATAATAATGATAAAAGTCGACGTAGGCTGCATACCATTTCTTAAACCATTTTTCTTGGATATGAGAACTTATTTTTTCTTAGATATCATAGGGACACCGAAGGTAGCTAATTTGTAATTCTAGAAGGAAAAATCTTTGGGCTATTAGATAGGTAGTAGAGAGTAGACTAAAGCGTAATCTACTTTTTGTATGAAATTCTAGGTTATTAATAAGGACTTTACTAAAAGACGTAACTCGTTCTAGTAGAAGTGGCATTTCATTAAGGATTTCCTCCTTTTCTGGCAGGAGATCGGCTTTGATGATCACCATTAGCGAGTTCTCGAGTTAGACTGTCTACCAGAGAGTTCTTCAATCCCTGTATATGTTCAATAAAGAAGGAAAACTGGTTAAGCTATAATTGCCAATGCAGGAGTCGCCCTTATGCTTACATATTTGATAAATTCTTTTTCACAAAACCAAGTATTCCTTTACAATCAGTTCGAATGAGAAAAGGTTTAGGGGCTAAAAAGATTAAGAATTTTTCAATTCTTTTTATGACTGCAAGAATTTCTTTTTCCATCGTGGGATAGTTGCATTCTACTTTATTAGACTTCCACTACAATATTTGCAGAATTTTTCTCCTTCTTTGATTTTGAGTACCGCACTCCAGTGCTCATTGCTAGCATCTGTCTTAAGAATTAAATCATCTTCTTCGTTAGGCAAATTAAGGATAGGATGATTTTTACACATCTTCGTGAAATTTTGAACAATCTTTGTATCGTTAATAATCCATGTCCAGCTAACATCTTTCTTGAGTTTTTGCTGTAATGGTTTTCTTAGTTTAGCTAAATCTTTAATGAAATCAGAAGTATAGGTAAGATACCCTAGAGACCTTTCTAATTACTTCCTATCTTTAATTTTTTCAGGAAAATTTTTTATTTTTTTTAGAATATATTTTTGTAGAACAATCTGTCCAACTTTTATTTCCAGACTTAAGAACTCAATTTCTTGCTCAGCATAAATGCACTTATTTTTTTCAAGTATAATACCGTGATCAATGCATCTTCGGGTGACAGCCAGAACATCATTTTTACGTTGCTCTATGGTTTTAGAAAAGATAAGGATATCATCAATATAAACTAGATAACAATGATTAAGGTTTTTGAAGATGTTATCCATTTTTCTCTGGAATATTTGAGGTGCATTTTTAAGACCAAATGGCATTATTATCCATTCATAATGTCCTTGTGGTGCTGAATGCAGTTAAAGGAATACTTTCCTCATCCATTTTTATCTGCCAATAACCACTCATGCAATCCATTTTCGAGAACCAAGAGGCTCTTTGAATTCTGTTGAAAAGGACTGTTTTGTTAGAAATATAATAACCATCAAAGGCAGTGTTATCATTAAGCTTTTTATAATTGATTACCATTCTGGCTTTTCTTCTTTTTTCCTCAGCATGATTTCTTACCATGAAAGTGGGACTGGTGTGAGGACTCTTACTGTTTCTAGTTGATCCTTTATCCAGAAGTTTTTTAATTTGTTTATTAAACTCTTGAATGTCCTGATGGGTATACACCATTTGTTTAACTCGAATGATAGTGTTGGGATTTAACAAAGTGATTTTAGCAAATGTTTTGTCTTTTTCCTAAAATTTTAGAGAATTATCAGAATAGAGTTCTTTGCATAATTTTTTTTTATTGTTCAATTATCTGCTCTTTAACAGATAACTCGAGTAATGAGATTATTAGTGCTACTTCACATTGTGCAGGCATTACCTTCTCACCACGCTGACTACGTGTAAATTCAATTTTGTGATGAGTGTAAGCCTTACTTAATTTTTCAATAGGAACTGAATGACCATTAATTGTAAATATTATTTGGTTCATGGTCTGGGTGCATGGAGAATATAATCTTTGAAAATTATTTCCAATAATTATATCATGAGAGGGTTGATCAGTAGCCTATAGAACTGGTATAATACATTGAACTCCTCCTAATTCTATGGTTAATCCTTCTATGGCTTCATTATGGCTCATAACACTATTATCAGCTATTCTTACTTGTAAAGGATTTTTACCTCTTTTTCACATAAATTCAGGAAATAATATTCTTTTTCCAAAGCATACAGAACAACCACTATCTATGTAAGCACACAGTTCATATTTATTATATCCCTCTAAACATACTTTTATTAGGATATAGATGCTATTAGGATTTGTATTGGTAGCTTCATAGGATATTTCCATGGTCATATTTTTGCCTAATTTATCCTCATAAATTGGTTCACTAACAGTTCTGGTTTTGTATCCAATGATCTTTCTTTCCATACTTGTTAAGCGATCTAAACTAGGTCTTGTAGTTTCAAAACTCATTCTACTCATTTTAGTGATCATGCTAATTATATCATCTTCCTTATGCTCTTCTTTAGCGGATGAAGATCCTTCTCCTCAATCTGACCTTGTACTCATACTTCTTAATAATTGGGGTTTAATGGTGATTTTACCTTCCTCATCAATTTTTATTATATTTTTCTTATTGATCTTTGTAGGATTGACAAAGTTAGATATCCAAGATCGAATGATTTTTATATCTTAAGGGTTAGACTTAATTCTTTGAATTTTCTGCATCGGGGTAGGGCTTTCAAATTTTTCTGCCTCTATTATCGTTATCTTAGTCTTAGGGTCTATCGTATTATCTAACTTATAGATGATTTTTCAAATATCCTTAACGGATATCCTCCTCTTTTCATGTCCATCCCAACTGTTTTTATCTTAAGAGATAGGAAGTTTTTTTGCAAATTCATCTTTTAGACTTATGTAATATCCTGGTCGATAGTTGAAACCTACTGACCCATTACACAAATTGGTTTTTATCCCTGTGATTATCTATTATTAAATTTAGTATGCCTAATATCATCGAGTAAAGCGTAAAGATCTATATCTTTACCATAATATTGTAATGGAGTGATTTGAACTTTGACACTTCCGACATGGATATACCTGTACTTTCTATCTTTGTTATGTTTAAGGATATTCTCCCAATTAATAAGATTAACTTCTCCAACGTCATGCTCACAATCTTTTATTTTCATATCTCCTTTCATTATTTCACATACATATTTGCTTTTTAATTGAAATATAGATTTTTTATAGATCATATCTTTTTAGATTATGGGTAGAACCCAATCTCCTTTGACTTCTTCATGATCATTGTCTACTACAAACTCTTCTCCTTGAAGATCACTAAGGCTTACTGAGTTACTCTCCATCATATGGCTAGTTTCTTCATAATCACTTTCCTCATATTCATTGTCCTCTATAATTTCAACAATTCCTTTGTTGTTGCCTAGGGCTAGTTCTAAGGCTTCATCTTCACTAAACTCAACATAATATAGGCTTCCTAAAGTTTCAATAAGTTTGTTATTCTTCCTATTTTTGCATTCATTAGCATAATGCCTTACTTCTCCACATGCCGAACATTTGTAGTTGTTTTTTTTTCCTGCCAGGCAATAAGCAACTTTCCTAAAAAATCTACATTTTTTAGGACTTTGTTTGTTGTAATATTTTCTTTTATATTTTTCGTCTCTCCACTTGTTAAAGCTCTTTTTCTTATAGAATTTTCTTTTTCTTCTTTTCTCAGATTCTTTTCCCCATTGGTGAGGTGAATCCCAGTAAGTCAAGAACTGCTTCTTAATCTTCTTTTGCTTTTGAAGATCAAGACATTGTTCATTAACCTATTTTCGCAAATAGGAAATTCTCAATCCAAGGGTATCTACAACATATGTTCATTCGAACCATGCCATGTATTTTTCATTAATTGTAGAATTTATAGGATATGACAATTTGTCATAAAATATACCAAGATTTATTTCATTATGCCCAATTTTATAATAATATTGATTGAATTCTACAATATAATTTTCTAGATATTTCATATCCTATAATTCGATATTGTTAATTTTTCTTTGCCATTCTTGTGCTTTTTCTTCAGAATCAATTTTAAATCCGATGAATTCGGTCTCAATTTCTTTACACAGACTTCTAAACATAGCAGCTGGTGTTTCCATCGTTTTTAAAGTATTTTTACCATCTTCACTTAAAGAATCATATCAGTCAGCTACAGTGCTGGAGAAATTATGCTCGATATAATTTAAAAAGTTTACCACAGTCCATGTAGTATTTAAAGCTAAGACACAGTTCATTCCTCTTTTCCAGTGCTCAAATATTTCTTCTCTATTACGAGCTCCATCAATGTTTAAGATATAACTAGTTTGACTAATTTGGTTAACGCTAATCTCTTCATAGGTCGTAGTTTTTCTTGGGACAAACTCGAAGGAAAAATTATTTGTTCGTCCTGTAGGAACATACCTAGGTCTCAAGAAATGAGTGTTTCTTCTGAAAGGTTCACCAAATTCTTCAGGTTTAGGAACGACATTATTAACAAGATTAGTCTTTATTTCATGTAAGCCAATTTCTTCTCCTATTTTGTTAATCTCATTTTCCGCAACCACTTTACCATATTTTTTTATCTAATTTTCGTTTAATTTTTTCTAATGGTAACGCATTAAGATCATCGAGTTTAATAAGATTCATTTGCTGATATATTTCTTCTTGTAGTTGGACATTATTAGTCTCTTTATTATCATCAGACAAGAAATCATATTTATCACTAATAGCGCTCATGATTTTGTTTAGTTTTTCAGGATTTTGTTCTTTATCAAATATTTTTTGTAGCTCTTCAAGACTATATTTTTCATACTCCATCTTCTTTTTCTTTCTTTTCAGTAGATTTTTCACCAGATTATTCTCATACTTCTTTTTGGATTTTTATCTCTTACAAAGGAAATGAAATTTTGTTTTTTGGATTTTGAAAAGGATATTTATGCTGAAAAGGAGTAGCTTTTTTGCTATGTCTAATTTCGTTAATAAGAGAAAGATGAACGACTATTAACTGATTCTTAAAATCTTTTAGTTCAATCTTAATTTTAGCTAATTCTACTTTTAGTTCTAAAACTATATCAGTAATATGGTTTAATTGGGGTGCTACTGAGATATTACCTCCCGGTGAGTGAACAATATGTGAATAATTTGGACCAAGACAAGAAGGTGATGCTTCCAGCATTAGACGTAGTTAGTCACACTTAATCACGATTAATTGGCTTAATTAGTCATTAATTAGCTTAATAATATTAATTATTTTTGTGCACATGGCTCTGATACTAGATGAAAGAGAACGTCGAGATCTATTGGTGAGCAAAAAACTACAAACGCAATTTTAGAATTTTCGAAAGTAAGTTTTTAAATATTGGGGTTAAATTGCAAATTTTTAAAAGTTTAGGGGTCTTTTTACAATTTAAAAGGGTCTGCTAATTATTATACCCAAACTTTGGGGTTCCAGAAATTATTATACCCAAACTTGAATGGATTCGGAAATGCATTTCCAAACTGGTCGGGTCTAGAAATGATTACACTAAGGTACGATGGCTCGAGGTGCAATTCTTCTTGCTCACATTTCAAATATAATAAAGCAAATTAAGACTCAAAATTTTGAAAATCAAAATTTTTCAAATAGGATGTGGATCATGCAAGATAACATCACTTCCTTTTAAATATCACCACTATTTAAGATGTTGACACAAAAACTCAAACCCTTGATTTTAGTTATTTATAGGCAGTAACATCCTAGGTTCTGCCTAATTTTCAAGGCCTTGGACTGTATTTTAGGTTTTTGAAATTTGGGCGATGATAAAACAAGTGAGCTTACCTTATTTTTACTTTTGAGAAATCATAGCTGACCATATGCCATTGCAAAGTTTCGATTTTTTCTTGTTCACTTGAATTTTCAAGGGGATTAAATGCTATTGAAAATTTATTACTAGTACCTACATAAAGAGTTAGTAACTTCTCACAATTCAAAAATGAAGCGCGTCGACCAAATCTTGATACCTTTTGATTCTTAGGTTCAAAATTGTTAGAAGTAAAAAGAATTAATGAGATAAAATTTTTCTTTCCCTCAATCTTGACACATTTTCTTGATTTAACATCACAATCAAGAATTTTTTAAAGTTGAAAATTTGGTGTGGTATTTAAATCATCAAAAATGTAACAACTTGAAGATAAACTATTATTTGAAAATTCAAGTATGGATTTTACCTCATACTTACTATTTTGAAAAATGGATGAATAATATGAATCTTTATTTTTCTCACCATTTTCAAGCAACTCCTCAATTCGGGTATGCTGGACATCATTATGAATGAAGCTTTGAATATTATCACTACTTTCATATTCTTGCTCTTCATGTAGTTGATCATCCTCTACTTACTTAACATTTCCATCCATGATCATTTCATCTTGTGCCACACATGTTCTTAACACTACATTTTGATTAGTACCATACAAATAATAAAGAGTCTTCCAAATTTTCTTGATACTATCACAATGTGAGATAAGCTCATAAATATCAATAGTAAGAGCACAATATAAAATGTGTAGAACTTTAAAATTTTTGGATATTCGCTTATGATCATCTTCAGTATATTCATATTCCGATTTCTCAATAACTATTGGACCTTTGGCCATGATCTCTCAAAGATCAAGACCCTTATGCTTGATATAAAATTCCATTGTTTCCTACCACAAAAAATAATTAGTACCTTGAAAAAGCGGTGGGCAATCAGAGTCAAAATCATAACTAGCCATGAGATCGAACTATTAGACGGTAAATTCTTAAGAAAATTGTACTAGCTATGATACCAGTTGTTGGCCTAATTTTGGCTAGTTAAATCACCCTAGAGGGGGTTGAGTAGGGTGATGATCAAAGTCACAAAATAATCGATATAGAAATGCGGAGAATGTAAATGTGGACAGAACACACAATTTATAAAGGCTCAGCCATGCCTAGTTCTCTACACACGGGCGCCCCTCACTGATGAGATTTTGACCCTCCTTCTTTTCTTAGTTCGGTCGATTACACATGATTCACCAATCGTACCACCTACTAGTTAACCCTATAACTGTAACACCCCCAATTCCTAATGCTTGATTATTCTAGCTTAATTACTTATTTACTGTTAATTGGCAGTGGAAGTGTTTTAGATTGGATGCATTACTGCCGTTCTGCAACGGAACAAGGTTAATTGAAACTACCTATATCCTTGCGTTGCCCATTTAATCACCCGTCTCGCCAAATAAATGAAATAACACACACTCAGCCATTTATAAAGTTTATGATACAAATAATGAGCCAATGTATGATTACTAAATACTAACAAATGCAACACCAAAAGGAATATACAACCATTAAGTTCTTAGAAGTGCTAGCCTGTAAATTACTGTGAGCGCTTGGCTAGCGAATCCTCAACAAAAGAAATTGTAACGCCCTTTCATTTCTTGCTGCCTCTTAGTTTGTCAGTGAAAGGACTATTCACCGATCCCTTGCTTAAAACGGAAAACATAAAAACATTTGAAATATGAGGTGAAGCTCAGCACGCATATCCCTATGTAGTAAAATAAACTTTGAGTTTAATTAGTTGAGCGCCCGCATTTCAAAATATTTTATTTTGCAAACAGGAGAAAGAGAATGTATGAGTAAAGTTGATTTGCCGGTTATTATCTGGAAGTGGACCCCTATTGATGTCTGCAGCTATCTTGAGATAAGTGCACACCTCTCAGACCGATCAGAAAGCCTGAGTTGCAGCCGCGTGGGTAAATTGAGGGCATAAGCTCTGATGATTGATAATTGATAGGGCCACTTACTTAGGTGATAAAAAATTGCATAAAATGATTCATTAGATGAAGATTATATTGATTTTCCATAGTTTAACAAACATGTGAGTTTTCGAATAGCACAGGCAAGATACGTACTTGGTCTTTGAGAATCTTTCTCCGTTTAATTGAAAATCGTTTACTGGCAGCTTGAAGCGATAGATGTTGCCTCACTTCTACTCCAAATGTATAATTTCTCTTGATTAATGCAAGATCAAGAAATTTTATCACATTTATGGACTTAATGAATAATTTAAATTCTCTCGACTTATCTTTTTTTATTATCAGTATAACCATTATTTTCAACTTATTTGGTTCTATTTTATTTGTTTTTGTTTCTCTGCTTCATAAGGCTAATGATCTTTTAATACATGTTATGCTAACGAAATGGTGCAGCTTATCTTATGTTTATTATTAACGACGTTGTCGCCAGTACTACTCGAATTATCATGACAAGTTCATCAACATCGTCATTTCTTCGCACTTATTAGAATTAGTGACGTTATCAATCATTGTTATTATTATTATTATTATTGACGTTACTAATATTCATCACACTTGTGGATATAAACAGCATCCTTAGTAGTGTATTAATGAGCATTTTTGGTTATTTCCTCATTGAGTAAATCACTATTAAGCTTTAACCTTGGATATCGACACGGTTTAGGTGAGGTCACGACCTTGAGCTCGGGTCCATGATCCAGTCACAATCACATGATTATCCAGATCTTATAATCCAATTAACCCCACACTTCAACTTAATGTTCTTAAAACGCCCGAGAGCATTACATTCACCTTCCTTCTTCTCTCCCTTTATCTCCATTTGACAACTAACTCATAACATATGTCCATACAATCCCTCATACACATATATTCCCTTCTAATTAGCATAATTAACTTATCTAAACAATAATTAGATAACATAATTAAAAATAAACATTATCCAAGAACTTTAATCACCACCTCATGACAATGGCATACACACCCATTACCCAAATTTTAGCATCAAATTCTCACTAATTTTGTTCAACGACTCATTATAATCCACTCAAATTACCTAATATACCACAACCAAACTTGTCTCTTTATTTGAATCACAAACCCGAATCACCAAGTCATGATCCAAATATAACACACACATTACTCCTATACATATATACACATGTTTCTCTATTTAATCATCATTTAACTAATTTAAACACTAATAATGCATATAATCAACTTAAACATAATTCAAGCCGTAAACTCTAACCCCTCAAGTCCATGGCCTCAACTCATTCACCGATCATTTATTTCACTTTAATTTTATTCCAATAGGCATTAAAATCAATCTACAACATCATCAAAACAACCAAAATTCCAACAAAATTTCCAAACCCTCACTCACCACACTCATCCTAGTTCCAATTCACAACCCAATCCAAATCCTCAAATTAATTGAAGAAATTTATAAATTCATGCACACCAAAGCTAATTACACTATTTATTCCAAAAATTCAGATATAAAACAGCAAAAATTGAAATAATTAAGAGTTAGGATTTCATCTTTCAACTACTGAACACACTCAAAAAACATACAAGAGGGTGGAGAAAGAGGACGGCACTAGTGTGGGCATTGGACAGCCAGCAGACTGGCAATAGCGGCGCAGGGGGAGGTGATGAAGAACAGAGCAAAACAGGGGGGGTGAGGTTCTGGGCAAGGGAAAGCAAAGAAAAGGGTTGTGGTTTTGGGTTTGTGTCTTCTTTTTTTTTTTTGTTTGGTTTATTTAGTTCGGTTGGTTTATGATTTGAGTTTTAATTAACTCTCTTTCTTCTTCTTTTTTTTTTTTCTTTCCATCCTCTTATTTGTTGCCACCTAGATCATTTTCTAGAATTATCTCATCTTTATCCAACCCCGTTCTATTTTTATTGTTTTTATTTGTTTTCATTCATTATATATATATATATATATATATATATATATATATATATATATATATATATATATATATAATCGAAATAATAGTTCTGGCTAAAATTAATAAATTTAAATTTTACAACTTTATGTAAATTCGGGAGAAAACATTTTCATTTTTATTATTACTTAACTCTTTTGATATACATAACTCACCTTATTATTATTATTGTTACATTATTACTATATTTGTTTGTTTATTATTATTACTATTATTTCACAAATTAGCCCTTTGATCATTTAGGCTAATTTTTATTCTACGGGCATTCAAATATTTATTAGCACTTGAAGGAATTATTTAGGAGCATTACAAGGTTCATTTCGAGGTCACGTCATCATATCATCTTGCGATGCAAACACACACACACACACACACACACACACATACATAAAATGCTAAATTGAAATGCGACACCCAACTTGATTAATTTGTGATTAGGATAATTTGAAGTAATTAATACGAATCTTAGGTTCGGGCCGTTACAATAACAAAATACACTTTATAACAAGAAGTAAATAAACACAATAGATATGCCAATATAAGCTCGATGTATCTTTCAACGTCTTCTTCTTAATTTGCAAGTATAGCTCTCTTTTTTCTTTTGATCTCCAATGGCTAATTTTCTTATTTTTTGCAGAAGACCTTGGCTGAGAGAATCATTTAGAAGTTGGTTTATTTTGCAGCACAATCTTTCAAAATACTATATCAAAAGATAATATCATATTTTGACCAAATCTTGACATTTGATAATTGTAGAAGCATAATCTCATAATCAAATTTGAATTACAAAATATAATATCATAAAGATCACATATTCAAATTTGAATTCTAAATCATCTCAAGATATTGTGATAACTTATATCAACTCAATTAAGTAATATGCACTAGCATGCCAATATTTACTTAGAATCATAACATATTCAAACAATATAAATTTTAAGATAATTCAAACATAACATGATGAATATATCAATTGACTAATCCATTTTTATCTTTCATCAAAATATATTAATAAACAAATTTTAAGCTTAAGGGAAGCTAATAGAAGGTTGGGTTCTAAGACTCACTATTAGATAGAGTTTTCTCGATCCTAACTCTATTTGATCCTCATGTAGGTTAATACATTCTTAACATTTGTTTAGGAAGCCATGATGTACAATACAAAGTTGGGTAATTATTTACGTACAATATCAAAGTTTAGTATTTTTTAAAATTATACATAAAACTCGGTGATTTTTAAGAACTTTAAAGTAAAATTAGGTAATTTTTAAATCTTTTGTCTTAACAAAAGTCAATACTTTCTGGAAAAACAATAACAAAAGACGGGAAACGAGTTCCGGTCTGATAAAGTGTCAACTATGATTGTACATGGTCCATGGACCGAGTCAGCACCAAACGCCACTTATGGAAATGGAACTTGTGCTAAGGTGGAGGCCGGCAGACGAGTCAACAGTAACCTACCGTCTTGGTTTTTGCACAAATTTTTAAAATAAGATCATGCATTCTTTTGTTTTTCTTTTTTAATAGTTTAGTATAGACCGATAGACATTACACTATAATAAATTCAATTATGCACTCCTATGCTGAAAGTTACCATTGACCTGCACATACCTAATTAAGCTAATAATGTAGGGAACAACCATGGAATATCTTGATTCATGTTGGGAAATTTCCTTTAATTAAGGGGGTTTTTTTTTTTTTTTTGGTTGGAAAATAAAAGTTAGGGAATGAGTGAAGTTGATTGAGATTGGTAAAAGTGGGTTAAATATGATATTTTTTTATTGAAGTTGGTGAAAGTGAGTTGAAGTAGGTTAAAGGTGGTCGAAATGGGTTGAAGTGCGTTAAAGTTGGAAGAAGTTGGTTTTTTTTTTTTTTTTTTTGGGTGTGATAGGTGGAAGTTGGTTAACGTAATAAGTTGGAAATAATTTAATAAGTATTGTCGTAAATGTTAATACGTTAGCAACTTTTAAATTGTTTATAAACTTTTGCATCAAAAAATTATTTATGACATTTTTTTAATGTATCTATTGAGGAAGTTCTTATACATGTATAATTTTTACATAATAATTCATAAATTACTACTTCAATACACCAATACAAAAAAATTACTGTAGGGTATTTTCTTGGTTGAAAACATAATTAATTTTCACATGATAATTTGTAAATTGTGAAAATTTGAATGAGATGAGTTGAAGTTGATTAAAGTGAGTCGAAATTGGTTGAAGTTGGATTTTTTTGGTTAGAGTTGGTAAAAGTGGGTTGAAGTAGATTGAAGTTGATAAAATGAGATTTACCAATGAAAAGAACATACCCTAAATAGGAAGAAAAAGGGTTTGGTCAAATCGATAATTTATGTCCTGTTCACTTCAAATTATGTTTTGTTTCAAACTAAGATCAGTTTAATCCAGTTTAATAAAAAATAATTCTAATTTAATTTAATTAGTAAAAATAAGTTTAATTTAAAAATAATTTTAATTCAAGAAAAATAAGTTTGGTTTATTTCTTATAAATTTAGCAAAATAAATTGGAATAAAACCCTTAGTTCCATAAACAAAAAATCCCAATATTTTGGACTTAAACTTTCAGGAATGCATGACATGTAAAAACGTTTTGGCAAATAAAAAAGTTTGCTAATTTCATAGGTAGCGGAACCTTTACATTAACTCTGATTAATTCCTATGCATTTTGATTCAACTTCAGTGAAAATATCATCAATAAACTGAGCTAATTAAGATTTCTAAAACGTGGTATTAGGTTTTACATTGAAAATTGACTCGGGCTCTGTTCTTTTCAACTTAATTTTATTGAATTTATGTTAACTGAATTAAACTTAATTATTTTTACATAATTAAATTGAACTTTTTTTAAAACTAAACTGAACTGAATTAATTTAAACTTGTTCAGAAAAAAATATATAAAGCAAAAGAGCATATATGACAAGTCTTCTGCTTAGGCCGCCTCCCTCGGGGGAAAAGACGATGAAAGAGCAAGATCCGTCATATACAATGAAAATTGTGTAATTTGAATTATCAAAATCAAATTTTTTTTTTTTACTTTAATACACATCTTTCCCGAATGTCGGGATCTAAATTTTGGTGAAATTTCACATGAAAAACATAATTTCGTAATAAAACTAAATTTGAACATACCAAACGAGCATAATAACCTCAAGTTATTATATCATGGGGCACGTAATAGAATGCATATACATAAACTGTTTAACTATAAATTAATATACATGAATTTCAGATCATAATAATTTTTAAATTAATATTTTATGAGTTAAAATAATTGAAACTCACCACTTTTCTGAACATGTTTCCAATTAATTTTGACCAAAATACTCCACTCGTCTTAAAATAAGTTTTCTGTTTAGAAATAAAATTTTTTAAGGGCAAAAATTTAGTGCACTATTTTGTTTTAATTTTTTAGAATTTTTTTACTAGTAATGATAGTAAGAATAGTTTTTATCTTAAGACGTCTAAAAAAAATGGACAAGACGGAGAAAATATGTAGTAATCACTTAAAAAAAAAATAAATTAAAAGCGTAGTAATAAAATGTAAAGATCAAGGAAATCTCGAGACTGAAGTCAGCCCAACTCGTCACCTAACATAAGCAAACTTAATTTAATTTATCGAGTCACCCCTTTTGACTTGGGCATGCAACGCCCAACAAATAAGCTTATATTTAATGAGCAAGTAGTGAAACAAAATATTCTTCTACTGAAGGCCGAGTATGGGATTAACACTAAATCAATCTTTTAGGTCAACTCTTTGAAGCTTTATTAAAGGTTCTTTTTTGGTAACAAGTAGTAATTTTAATCGGGATTTGCATGTTGGTGCAATTTCTTTCCCCCCTACAATTAAATGACTTGGATTTTTATTATTTTTTACTTTTTAAATGAAAGTTTGGGTTCGGGCGGAAAAAAAAAAGGGTGGGTACTTGTTAATTCCATAGGGTGTGAAAAATTACTGATCACAGTTTTGGTTAATGAAGTTTTCAATTCTTCATTGAAATTAAAATTTCGGCTAAATTTTGAATCGTAGTCAAATTGAAAAATCAATTAACTAATTTTTTGAATTTGTTTACCAAATTTCCAATTTGTTTATCAGTTTATTATTCCCGAATAAATTTTCTAGTTAGGAGATCCAAAGTATACATAAGGAAATAAACTTTAACAAAATCAACTTTATGAACTCAACATATTGATTTGATTTCGATTAACATTGCACCAAATTTGAATTTTATTTTCAGGCAAAGGTTAATAAATTGCCCCATTAATGAATTATTTCACAATTTTTTTAGCAATAGTTTTATCCTATTGCTATGAGGAAAATGAGTCTTTCATTTTGCTAGTATTGGCATATATATATAGGAGCAATATTGAATCGGTGTAGTGTACATTGTTGTTAAGATGCTTCACCGTTTATTCATTGCCCGCCTTTTTCTGAAAATATAGTACTTCCTCTATCCCAATTTTCTATGCTAAATTGACTTTTAAAAGTCAAATACATTGACTTTCAACCAAATTCCCCCCCCCCCCCAAAAAAAAAGTATGGTAGATTTGATGCTAAAATCATGATATTACATAACTTTTAGACATACGTTTCCAAAGGATCGAATTAGAAATTTTAAATTTAAAACTATTTGTTAGGAATTTATGATCAAACTTTTATTTCTTGACCAGGTAACATTAATATAGGAAGATAAAAAAGATATAGAGGGAATTAATATTAAATTAAAGTAATTAATTACCCACAACTGGACCGTGGTCTGCGGCCTTTGCATGATTAGAGGTTGGAGGGGCCCATAAAGGCCGTGATTGCACAAAAACTGAACGCGAGTAGTCGTTGATTTGATGCGAAATCAGCTTGATCATGCAAAACAAACTAAGATTCTCCGTTCTCGGAATTCATAACAGTGATTAGTGGTGCGCTGCTGCCCTTCGCTTACTAAAACGCGTAACTAATCACTTCATTGATCACCGATTGGTGGCGCATTTTATTAAGAAACGCGTAATTAATCCACTATAAGTATTTACATACTAGGATGCTGATTTGTATCTTGTAAAATTTTTGTGCGCCATACTTTGATGTTTAGTTTGTATCTTCAATGTTTATAATGTATTTCCCAAAGCTACAGCGTCGTGGTCTTTAGCTATTCAATAATTTATAAATATTTTCTTATTCATGGATAAGCGTTTGTAAGTTTTGATGAGGACCCCGAAAATGTTTAGTTTGCAAATCCAATGTTCATAAATTATATTTAAAGAATCTCCTTTTTCCATTAGAAAAACAACTATATTGAAGATAACATAATTTTGTTGTTTTACCACTGTACAATTGATAAGCATTAAGAGCCACTTATAGCTAGCTCTTATATGGCTAATTCTTATTGTTGCTTAGCGCTCCTAACCATTCATTGAATATGCATACAACTATCGCTTACTTTTTCCTTTTTGCTTCTTACTAAATGTTTGTTTTGTCAAGGCGAATAGGCCTGAGATGAATAGACCCTTAACCGAACATACCCTTAATTTCTTATAAGGAGAATGAAGGTTCCAATATAGGTTACATTACCCTAAAGAAGATTAATTAATGGGTCTGTATCGTAGTCAGTAACACTAATTTTTGCAAATGTAAAAGTTCAATACAGCACAATCCGGAACATAACTAGGTGCAAAGCAAATGATATGTTAATCAAAATTCTCCAGGTACAAATTTAAGTTAGTCGTTGCCAAAGGGTGATCAAGATTTCAACCACTTGCATACCTCCACCAAGTGTTATAGATGTGATGAGAATTGTGTTTTCGCTCATTGAAGAAAGTTACACTAACTATCTTGTTTACAAAGTTTAATAACTCAATTCAGCACAATCACAAGCGTATTAATGAAAATCACTTGATATTCAATAATCGCTTGTGTGTTGTACTATTGCGCTTCAAATTGGTCTTGAATATAAAGCATGATAATCAAGTACGACCGTTGTTAATCAACTAGCTGTTGCAAACCCTTGCTGTTGAATCTTTGCTCTAATTCAATGTGCACTGACCATTACACTTTCAACACTGACTTCACATTTGAGTTGCTTAGTAAGTTTCTTAAGTTGATAATCAGTGTCTCACTTTGATTCTTTCAAGTGTACGCTTGTTGTAGTTGTAGATCTTCCTCTCCAATTACATGTTTGATATGACAACTCTTAAGCTTGGCACAGCAGATCTTCATATCTTGTGATTTATCGGTTCTCATAACACATACATAACTATCTCAAAAATATAGCGAATATAGAGCATCTAATCAATTGTATCAAAAGAATATTTTGATTTGAACAAATCAAATCCAATCATGCATGTATTTGTTGTAAATAACACTTATTGATCAATCAAGAATATAATTTCAAATGACAAAATATATCTCCATGACAATCTAGTGCCAAATATCTATAAACATTCGGCTAAATTATTCAAGTCCAATATTAGGTTTCAAATATCATATCTAATTTAGGGTATGTTCTTTTTGACTTATGAGAAACAATTATTGGTGCTTATTGCTAAAACATGTTGAAAATTACTGAAAATATTGAAATATATTTAAATATGTTGAAACATGCTAAAACATATGAATAGTTGAAGTAAATATATGAGGTGTTTTTAATAAGTACTTAACAGTATTGAATTGTACTTATTAATGCTGAATTGTGTTAAAAATTATTAAATGGTGATGATAAATATTTATGATAAGTGTAAAAGATCATATCCTTAGCACCAAATATAAAAAGTGAACCAGATAAGGTCTTTTGACACTAATATAAAAAAAAAAAAAATTAATCAAGTGCGGTAACAGCACTTCGTAGCATTACCAACATGTAGCGGATTGAATTTTTTCTAAAAACATGTGTCCGTTTATACAGCATTGCTGAGTATCATGGGATTAAATAACAAAATTATATGCAAGGTAGTTTGCATTGATTATGAATCATGGAATACTGCAATCCGGTCAAAATCCAGATTATGCTGAGTTTCACACTTGTATTAGGTATATTACAAAATCGACGATGCTTTAGAATCCAAGTTACGCAGCACATTGAAACTGGGCCCAATGAAATTTTTCTTCAAGGAGGAATACACAATTTAAAAGGTGCGAAGTGTGCGAAGATAGCCTCGAGCATTAAGGCCCGGTACCATGTCATCAGATTTCATTTTGGCAGTATTCAATATCCTTTTTCTTCTTTTTTTTTTGTTTTTTTTTGGCTGAGCTTTCACAATCCTCTTGTTGCCTATTACTCCTTTTGTTTTTGGTAAAAAATATTAACTCTATTGTTAGCTTTTTCTTTTTTGGATCTTAAATTCTTCATTTTACTGAAATCAAGTTATCGTTAACCCATTAAAAAATAGAACCCCCTCATCATAATTTTTTTCATTTATAAGACTCAAATTCAAGATTTCCTCGAAAAGAAACAAATATAAGACTACTTAAACCAAACTTATATTGGTATTGTTGCTTTTAACCTCCTTACTAATGTTTATTATTCCACATTTTTGTTTTCAAATTCCCAAGCCAGGATCAAATTATGTACTAACCTTTGCATGTTTTTAAATTTTCTCATACATAATTCCATTAAAATCTTAATTCATTAATTGATCCTATTACTTAAGACTATATACAATTTTCTACTAATTAAACTCCATATAAAATTAAAGCTACAGGGACACGATGAAAGATACCTTCGTTTGGCATTGAAACGATCGAAAAAGCCTAGAGCCTAGAAGAAACAGAGGAACTATATAATGCAAAAATTATAAGCTTACACAAGAAAAAAACAGAAAAAAATCAATAGTGATCAGCACTTAATAAACTACTAGTACTATGAATTTATGATTAGCCACATAAACAAACTACGCAGCTCCCAGATATTAACAAAACCCACCAGCACTATCCTTCTAACCCAGGGGATTTAGGACAGAGGGAACAACAGGAGAACCCATACAAGGGCAAAAAGATTTTTTCTTCAAGGAAGGTTTGATTCCCCCCCCCCCCCCCCCCAAAAAAAACCCCTCTACATAACTTTCCAGGAATCAAGAGTGGGGAAGCAAGAGAGCCCATCAAAATCAAGGCCAGCACCGCCGCCCTCCGCCACCGCAGGCGGCGGCCCAAATCCCAAGGAACTCTGCCCACCGACGGCCGCGGCCGCCGGCTGCTGATGGTCCAGTAAGAAAGCTGACGTGTCCAACGTGGGTAATAGACACCCCGGTTGAAGCGGGTTCAAAACTCCGACCGGCCTCTGTGGCTCCGGTTTAAGCAGCGAACCGATCGGCATCTGGCCAGCGGCGAACCGGATTCCCGTGACCTGCTGCACCATCTGCCGGAAGTTCGCCGGGTCAGCGGTGATGTACGTCGTCGGAGAGCGTTTCGATGCCCGAGACTTGCGTTTCGTTATCTTCCCACTCGGAGGGGCCGGATTCCGAGCCGCGCGTTTCGAAACCATTTCGCACTCGGACCCACCCGAGCTCGAAACGCTCTGGGCCTGCTGCTGTGACGACGGCGTTTCGGGCTTGACGGCATTGAGAACATCGGAAAATGCAGCGGCACTTGACGAACCGTCGCCGGCGAAGATGGGCCCGGCGGTGTCGGAGAGAGATTTCTGAAGGGCTTTGGTGAGTGCGTCTGTGTCGCGAGCAAAGGCTTCGGAGATCCAGGAGTTCTCGAACGCCGGACGAAACGCCCACGTTTCGATGCTTGACAAGTCTGATGAAGAAGCCATTTTTTTTTTTCTTCAAAACAAAATTAATGGGCAACCAAGATTTCTAAATTCCTAACCTTCTGGATGAGTTGATTACGAGTAGAAGGCTCACAACATTTTCAAACACCGTAGCCACAAATTTTGAGTCTAAACCAAATTGTAAGGAAGTAAACGAAAATATAAATACAAGCTTTGACTGTAAATTTCAACTGGAGTGAATGTATGGGTCGGAGAACCGAGTCAATCCAGGGAGAATACTTCAGGAGGAGGAGAGAGAAAGCTCAATGGAGTGAAGCTGCGACGAAGGAGAGGAAGAACTGGGGAAGGAGAATAAATAGAGTGGTGGTTGGGCGGAGGTGGGGTTAAGGAAACGCGTTTCCTCGGGACACGTAGTCAGCTGAGTGTCTCCGTACGGGTTTATGATGGAGTTAATTCATTAACCATGGTTTGAACCATGCTCTTATATAGTGTGCGTAGCTAAACTTAACGTTACTGCCGGTATTTCTAGTAGGAACTAATTAGGCGCGGGTGGTAGAGCACTAGAGTGGCACCAACAACGGCTTATTTTGGGATCTAACATTTGTGTTTTGGGGTTGAGTTTGTTTCGGTTTGATCATGTATGAAAATGATGTTTTCGTATTCGTAAACTGATGGTTTAGACATAAAAATGAAATGAGCAAATTATTGAAAATACAAAAATGTGAAGACTGGCTTGTAAGGTTCATGCAACAATATGGTGAATGTAATATATTTTGTTTTCGATCAAGACAAGTATAAATGTCAACGTTGTATTGAGTTGATGCAAATTTTTTAAAATAATATTTTTGAATATTATAAGTTAAGTTAGTTGATAATTTGGCTTTCATAAATTTGATGAACTTGTAATAGTCAAAGAATAATAATAACAACTTCTAGTATAGGTCCCGTATATTATACATAAATTATAAGGTCAATAGAGACAATACGTGTTTTAGGAAGAAATTTATTACTCTTTGTAATAAGATTCCTTACATTTGAATTTCTTCACACCTTATTAAAGCAAGCTTCAAACTGAATATTATTATTGTCGTTGTTTTGTTATTGGAGTACTTAGTGTGACACATATATAATGTATATAACATTAGTAAAGATAAAATTGAAATTGTTATTTTAAAATGGTTATTTAATTGGTGTTTGGTTGAATCAGAAAAATTATTCAAAATTTTCTCTTGTATTAATCTTAAATAAAACAAGTCTTTAGGAAGCAAGTGATTCTCAACTTTGGATTACAATGACATGAACCAGATATCATAATTTATCTAACTCATTGTAATGGGAATATGGGACATACAGCATATAATAAGTATCAAATAATAAAATACATATACCTTGGCAGCCCCTCGGATAAGCTGCCGTTGGTGAGAGCTTAAACTAGTGACGGTCGTAAGTCGTACCCATGCGACTCAAGGCTATAACATGAGCAATTGCTGGGACTTGTTTTGAAATAATTCCTTAAGGAGCAGAGAAATCCTCCCCCCCCCCTCAAAAAAAGAGAAATTAAAAAATGGATTCAAAATAAAAATTGGACTCAGGAAATGGGGCTCACAGTTTACGCGTAGAAGATTGCTGGGGATGTGGTCGATGGTCAAATTATCACTGTACCAACTGCAGTTCTGCACCCATCCCAATATTAATTTCTCTCACTGTGTCTTCTCTTTTCTTTTTACCTTTGAAGGAAATAAAGAAAATCAAATAGGAGGGAATCGCTGGAGAGCATAGGTTCTAAGGTACTTACAAGAGTTCTTACCTGAAGTGATATTGAGGCGGTTTTTCAAGTTCAGAGATTATGAGATCGAATTTTATGATTTGTGATTCTTTGGGTATAGAGATACTTAAAATTATCAATTAAGCTTGTAGGCTTGGGTAATATAGATTAGACTTATTTTTCTTCCTTATCTATACAAGATTCATTAGATTGCCCTAACATAGAGGCTCAGTGAATTAGCATACTCGCCTGTTATGAAAATTTTAAAAAAATGTTCAAAAGTACTCTGTCACTCAGCAACAATAAATTTTAGCGAAATCAAAGGGAATTAAGAAATAAGATATAATTAATTTTATTTTTACATATATTATTATTTATAAGTAAATTGATTTCAAAAGACTACACTTTTTTAATTAAAGTAATATCTTTACATTATTCTATTTAAAAATGTAAATTTTTAATTAAAATGATCTGACTGTTAAAGGAATACGTAACTAAAGATTTCTTTTTAACTTAATACATTGTAGGCTGATGTAGCACTGTCATCTCCGTGCTCAACCTGCCTTTACTCATTCCTCAATAGTTATAAGTCATTTTTTAATTTTTCTTCAATGAAATTTTACGGAGGCAAAAATTAACAAATTTTATTAGAAGGAACCAAGAGTATTTTTTATTTTTTTAAAAAAATCACAGCAGGAACTAACAATTGATTTGTAGGAGTAAAAATTAATTTCATCAATACATGTGCATTCTAACAAATGCGCTAATATTGAGATATCAAAATCATTGGTTGAAAGATATTATATAGCTCACCAAAGCCTCCTCCTTTGGAATAGTCACAACCGCGAAACAGTTATGACTGATGTTACTTTACGTTTACTATAGTTATTTTTACAAAACAATTCGGACCAATAGATCATTGACTAACAACATTACAACAAGAACTTAATCAAGGACGGATGCAAGTTTTTTGATTCGAAATACCTCAAGTAGCTTTTAACATAAAAAATTTCAAAACTTTGTATAAAATGCTTAAAATTTTTGAGGTGAACACCCATAAAAATCTTTAGTATATCAAATTTGACGAAGTTTAGATTTAAAATATTAGTATTAATTTAAATCCCTTACTGAACAAAATAAATGCATTTATATTTATGCCACAAAAAGTTAAAACAGTGAATGGAAGCTCCAATACTTACAACAACCAGGCGTCACTGATTTACGGTAATGACACCCCCTAAAATCACTCCACATGAGGAGGCAGGCACCCACCATGCATCTTATCTTAAAACAGCAAAGCAATGATCAACCTTTAATGGACCGAAAGAATCTGGTTGGAAAGTTCTGAGTATCCACAAGTCATACACTCATACACCACTTTATCATGATGGATTTTTTTTAAAAATTTTTTTCTTTAATTCCCGTAGTAACATCTTGCAAGATTTAAATGAACGTTAGCTTGAATTTTATGCTAATAAATTCAACTTTTAGGAGTTTTCAATAAGATTAATCTACCAATATAGGTTGGTTCAAGTTGTTTAGCACTTGTTTCCCTTAAGCAAGATCTCAAATTCGAGTCTTGTGAATGGAGAAAATTTGTGATGAGACAGCTCTACCTCTTATTAGGCCAACAGTAACTCAACTCTAAAAAAAAGGATTAATCTTATTTATAGATTTGACATTCAGTATATTGACTATTGAAATTATTTACTTTCAATCTATCATAACTGAGCTAACGATACTTTGATAAAGCAATTTGATAGTCTCTGAGTTTTTTTATAATGTGGAAACAATATATAGTCATTCAGTTTTTCTAACGTAGATATCCACTTACAATAAATAAAACACAAATTCTTAGGTGAAGTCGTTCTGTATAAGACTCATTGTGTGACAGTTTTCTTCTACGATGAGTTTTTGGACTTTTTTAGTGACTAATAATACATTTTAAGGTGACTTTTTGATTTAGGGATTACTAATAAGTAATAATCATCTAGCTATGATTTCTAATCAATTTGAAACATGATAACTTTGCATACATGTGGATAATATATTTTCATTCACTTTATTTATCATTAATATCTATCTATATGTGATAGGTACCGTGCAATCAAATCAATGAGTTAAAATAATTTTAATCAATTTCAAATTGATATAGTAACAATAAGTCCGAATCTAATGCTTCAAAAATTCTGCAACTAAGCTGGGATCCTTCAATTGCAAAATTGTGGAGAGATTAGTTTCAATTGTCCTTAAATTTAAAAACTGTAAACTGCCAGCTACTCTATAGAAATGCAACAGAGGAAGTTTAAAGAAGAATTTTACTTTAGTCCATATGATTGAGGCTGAAAAAATAGTTTAAACTTACTCTTTTTTAACTATCTAAATTTATTAACAATAAGTATCATCAAATATTGACATATTGAATGCTACAATTTCTCCACTTCGCTTAATTCCAGCACAATTTCTTTTCTAATTTCTATTTATCCTAATATATTAGTGTGCATCTCGTGCTTCGCACAGGCATGTGTTGAAATTTTATAATCTAATTATTTTTTTCTTAAATGTTTGCATGTTTTTGGACTTTCAAGTTATTAAAATATCATTAAAATATTCTACAAACTTAGCTCAAAATTTAAGAATTAAACTAACTTTGATCACTGCGTAGTCTGCATGGACGTAATTGGACTACAACTACAAAAGGAAAATGAAAACATATTATTATAAGAGGAAATAGTAAAAAAAATTAAATTTAACTTATTATTATTTAAGAAATAGAAATAACTTCAATTCATTACTCTCAGAAAAAGATAAAAGTAGTTATATCTTTACAGTTTATATTTTTAATCATACTTTATTTTAGATTTTTAATAAAATATAACATTATCGATTAATTTAAGTTAATACTTATTGACATCATTATGTGAAATTTATAAGTGTTAAAATCATTGAATAAAGAAAAAATAATATAATATTGATGTAAATGTAAGACAATTAATCGGAGACAAGCAGTAAGAAATTGCCACTTGTTAAAACACCTTTAACGTATTCAATCCATTCAGTTTTATATTATATATATAGTATATGATATATGATGCTTGTAAAATTATTCTTATGTTTCAGTCAATAGTCATCTTTTAAGGACTTTTACAAGTTAAGATATCCAGATTTTTATCTTACATTGAATTGTATATTAACACCTTTTCTTTTAATAGTAATATGGTAAATTATTGCTAGTGTTAAGTGGACATTTATATTATCTTTGAATTTTATATACTACCAAAAATGACTTAGCTTTGTCTAAGTGACGATCTATATTGTGCCTTACTTTGGCATTTTTGTTGTCCTGGATTATACCCAATTGATAAAAGAGAGTCAATTTTTATCCTTCTTTTTTTAAAAAATAAAAATAAAAATAAAAAATTGACATGTACAAGGTGTGAAGAATACACTCTAACTTATCATGTAGCGAAATTTTTAGATTTTTAATTTAGACACTTCTCATTATTATTTTAAAAGCAGGATCGTATATATAAGGGAGCTACAATTAACCCATGAACTTGTTTAATCAATTTCCTCCTTTCATCCTCCCCCCCCCCTTTTTTGGCTCTTTGTTTGGTTAAATTAAGATAAGATTATAACGAGGTCAAATTAAAATAAAAAAGCATTGTAAAACATATGAAACAGGGCGCAACATCATGTTTCATGTATTCGAAGTTTGGTTTTAATTAAGCAGTATAAACTATATTGATCACATAATTTCACCATATAAAACAAACAATAAATTGATCATTTTCATATCAAATGATACAAACATATTGTTGATATCAGGCAGGCAAAATAATAAAATTTTAAAGTCCTATTCACTTTTATTTTTTTTAAAAATAAGTTTAATTTAGTTTAGTTGAATTCATAAAAATAAGTTCACTTAAATCAATTAAATAAAAATAATTTTAATTTAATTCGGTTCAGTTTAGTTTAAAAAAATAATTTAGTTGAGAAGAACATAATCTTGTTTCCATGATATGATCCAATATAGTTGTCACCAAGACACTAACAGAGGAGTCTTTAGCTTTGAAGCTCCTAATCAGCCAAAAGAGTAACCATTAAAGGTGGAGAACCATAGGGCTTACAAATATAAAAATAAACATTAAATAAGGTCAATTATGCTTCTCGCTTTCTAGAAATGATCATGTGGGGTTGATAAAAAGCAAAAACTAATAATATCATGGGTCCGCAAAAAATAAAGATACCAAAGCGAAAAGGGGAAATTAAGAAAAAAGGCGGGTGTCATTTGAAATTGAATATACCATCAAAATTAAAATCAAAATTTTAAAAAAAAAAAAACAAAAGAGATGGCTGGCAATAATGATGGGTCAATTTCGTGGACTTTGAAAATAAATTATATTTGTCTAAAATTAGACAGTAACATGTTTTCACGTTAAACGGTTAAATTGCGTCAACTTTGGAGGCGAAATTGGTTCGGTTTGATTCGAGTTCGTGTTTTTCTCATTAGCTTCGACTCAGGTTCATGTCGTATTATCGTATCGAATCAGACTTTCCCAATTTAGCTAGCCCTAGCTTGCGCAAGCAATGACATTAGAAGATAACGTGGCTTAATTACAGGAATGACGCGTACAATGTACACCCAATTATGGAAAGAGAAAGCCAAGTTAATAGGTGGGCCGTGGGCATGATATTTTTTTTGGAATACCTATGGCTGCTGGACTGAAGCTCTTTTTCGGTTTTGGTGTTCTTCTTTCACTTTGGTGGTGTTTTGGTCTCGAACCAATTCTAGCAGACGTTTTGACCTGGCAAGCTGAGGGAGAAAGCGGTGAAGGAAATGTCATTCGTAGCTTTGAGGGTGGTTTTTTAGTTGGGAAACGGATATATGCTTGTCCGAAAGTGGGAAAAAAAAAAAGAAAAATCCCCCAAAATTCGAATTTCTTATGCAGAGTTCAATTTGGTGGAGGTTATTGTGGAGACGTTGGTTGAGAAAGGGGAGAAGTAGGAGGCATGGGAAGCGGGTAAGTAATGTTCCCAAAGTGGAGGTTCTGGGGAGGTATTTTAAGGAGGCTAACCTGATGGACTCGTCTGGGAGTGACTTCGAGGTTGAAGTTGATGCCGGTGCTGATGATAGTCCTAATGTGTCGTTGGTGTCTGAGACAGAGTTGGAGAATGTGTCCGATGTCGAAGCAGACGAGGGCAGTAGGAGGAAGAAGGTTATGCTCGGGCAATAGAGGAGGGGGAGGAGGAAGGCTGCATGTGATGGTGCAGTCCTTGGGGAGCACCCATTAAAAGGTTAAAAGTGTGGAGGTGTAACTATTAGGGGGAGGTGCACCATAGACCGTGTAGTGAGTTTGAATGAGGCTATATCCGATGTGCAGAAGGAAGCAGTGACGGGGACGGTATTGAGACCAATCCTTAAGTACCGTTCATTTGCCATGGAATGGAACTTGGCACTTGCACTTATCAAGTGTTGGGTGCCGCGTAGCAGGGCATTTAGATTAGTGGATAGGTTGGTCCCCTTCTCTGTGTTTGATGTCGCGCTCCTGACAGGGTTGCCTGTAACTGGAGCACACAACACGGTTTGATGCGTTTGAGAAGCGAACGTTCCAGCGGATAGCCAGTTGGTTTG
The DNA here is from genome assembly GCA_029747015.1 of Carnegiea gigantea. NCBI lineage: Eukaryota > Viridiplantae > Streptophyta > Magnoliopsida > Caryophyllales > Cactaceae > Carnegiea > Carnegiea gigantea. The sequence continues at coordinate 3,590 of JAKOGI010000302.1, read as the reverse complement.
ACGTCTACCATGGAGGTCGATATGATGCATTCAAACTTGCTAAAATTACCGAGAATGAGGTATGTAATGTATAGAAGCAATGCCTATGGTGATGTGCGGGAAATGTATTTATGTATATGACACCATGCTGGGGATTCGCACTAATAGTTTCACATGTTGTGAAACTGCAGATCATACCGATCCTGCATCCGCGTGCTGAGGAGATGGAGGAGCCGATTGTAAGGGGCTTCATCGATACAGATGACTTGCGTTGTTATGTGGAAGATGGGGAGGTAAGTAGTTAGTGCATTTCAATTGGTCTGCTGGGGCAGGGGACAGTGGGGGGTGGGATTATTGTGTTACATGTTCAATCGTTGGGTGAGCTTGTCTGTGTAGGCGGTGTTGTCATTTGAACAGTGGCTGAGGCGAGTGCGGGATTCATTGCGTAAAGAGAAAGAAGCCCATGCCTCGACACATGTAGAGTTGGACTTGTGGAAGGCTCACGTGGTAGAGTTGCAGTCAAAAGTAGGTGACTGTGGTGTTGATGTCAGAGCACAGACGACCTGTCACGAGCAAGATGGTGTGCACGTCAGTCGCGACATAGACAGTCCTGGGTATCACATGCCACACATGGAATGGGAAAATATGGGAACCAGGTGTGGGTCTCCAATGGCTAAGAGTGACAGTGCAGCGAAGACTTATTTGGTGGAGGATGTTGGTGTGTGCACGGAAGGTGTGATGGTTCCCCCCGTCAGAGCACCTCTATTGGCAGATATGCAAACCAAAGTCAGGGCTGCTGACGATGCTGTGTCCAGCATGCCAGGCGCAGAAACTGTTCGGGGAGGGGACGACGATCTTCTCCGTGCAGGTGTGGTCGACGAGACTGCACCTCTAGTGGAAGAACAAACAGGCACTGCTGCTGCAAGTACCACACTTTCCCAGTCAGCTGGGATACTTACAGGGGAGGAGCAGCAATGTAGTGTAGAGAATGCGGGCCTGGGCAGTGGGGATAAGGAGGATGCGGGGCACACTGAAGACGTCCGAATAGAAGGGTTCACGGGGCCAGACCAAGGTGAAAATATAGAGAAAGCTACGAGACCAAATCCCACCCCGACTGAGGACCAGAGTGCTAGTGTTGCAACACCAACACCTGAGAAGCAGGAACCCAGTGCAGAGGTTCAACAGCAAGGAGGTTTCTCCAACATTGCCAAACGGTTGAAGAGAACAGCAAGGCATAGAAGGGTAGCTCGAGCCTGTATCTCCTCGTACACAAACTCAGGGGGGAGATGTGCTGGAAGGCAATATGGGGGTCAACTGCTGTCGGGAGGTGAGGAGGCCGTAGATGCGGTTCCCTTAGCCGTGTCAACAGAAGGAGGTGATGATGTCGACCAAACCGCAGCAGATGTGGTGAAAAAGATGAGAGTCAATTGAATTCTTTCACACAAATGTGACATGCACAAATTTTTGTCAATGTGATGTTTATTTTCTACACTGTTACGATCGTGGTTATTGTGCAGCATGCTCATAGAAGCAGGGGTGGTAGAGTTGCAGAGGGTACAAGTTTAGGTCCTGATGCAGCGGAGTATGAGGAAGTGGTCGGTGAACAGGTACGAGCACAAACACTGTCATGGTTTGTATCACTCTGTACAGTGTGCAATGTAACCACGCATATTTTAACGCAGGCAGTTAGAAGGTACTTGACCACACCCTTGTCTGTTACTAAGTTGCAGCTATTGAAGGAGCTCAGGGCAAAGTGCAAGAAGATCAAGAAGGGTGGGGAAGAATGGTACGCCATATGTAGTGCATATAGTATGTTGTTCACTTCACGTAATAGATGTCTGTGAAGTTGCTAATGAAGTGCACGCAAATACAATAGGTCGATGCAGCTGCGGGTTGAAGCCATGCCACATTTGCGCGGACTACTTGAAGGGCCTAATTCATGTTGTTCCTCAGTTCAGAGCCGGAGATGATGCCGGTAAATACTGCATTGGTGGCTTCACTATAGACCTCTACTCAGGCCTCTTGCAAGATAGACAGACAAAGTACCCCAGATTCTGCTGGAAGTCCGTCTTCCACCCCCGTCATGATAAGGTATGCAGTGCGGGATGTCATGCATTTGCATGTATTATTCACATACTACTGCTTGTCTATCCCGTGCTAGTAGCATGTCGATTTGGCGATGCTTGGGAATGCGACCGTCGTGTCTGGTGCTATATGGGATTGGGTCAAGAACCATGTTCATCGAACCCTCCGCTTTGTAAGTTTGCGTAATCGGTTGATGTTGTTCGCGTACGGTGTGATATATATGTTGGTTGGGATGTTGTGCAACGCGTGTATCGGATGTGAACGCCACCTAACTGTTTGCATGCACTTTAAATGTATGCGTCAGTGATGCTCGTAAATGGTCTAGGTATTCATGCCTCTTCATGAGGTGCAAGCGAGACACTGGCTACTCTTTGTCGTTGATCTGCGGGACAAGTGCTACATGATGTTCGACTCAGCCAGTGTCCTGGGAGATAAGCATAGGGAAGGCCTCATGCGCTGCGCGGTGCACTTTAACCCTTCTCCAAATTATTCCTGTTCCTCTATAATGCTTCCTCTCAGCAGTGGGCTGACTTTCCCCCAACCACATGCACAGAAACTTGCGGTTGGACTCGCGTTAATGCATTCCTCTATGTACGCCCAACCACTATCATGGAGGATTGGACACCCAACGTGCCCCCAACAAGACAAGTAAGGGATACAGTACTCGCATGTATTTAACTGATGGTTTCACCGCCTAAGTTTCGTATTTCTGTTTGTTAATGTCTTCGTTACAGTGGACACAATTGCGGGGTGTATGTCATGGCTTTAATGGATGTCTAATCGTTGAAGACTATTGGGTTGCACTTTAAACGGGGTTATGTGCGATGAGGGAGAAGTGCCTCTTGAGCATTCTGCTAGGGAAGATCGCCCACTTCCCCGAAGCGTTGGAAGGTATGTCCCACTTCATTGTTGTCAGGGTTCGTTTCTTCCGCACCAAACCTCACCTGCACTGCACCCATTCCAGGTTAGTTATGGGCACAACATTGTACATGCTGCATCCCAATGCAGCGAACGTATGATACAGGAGTTCACTATTACTTAGTGGTACAGTGCAATGCAACCGGTATGAGGCGTGCAAGTCGGCACAGCCCACTATTATTCTATATCCCCATTGCAAACTTGATTCGAACATTGGTCTGATGACATTGCATTCACTTCGTGGGTTACTGTACTAGTCATTTGCGTACCTATTCACGGTACACGAGATGTTATTGAATGACTGATGTAAACTGTAAAGCGATTCACCCCGTTGGTCCTTGACGGGGTGCCCAGCATTTATGGCAAACCCTTCCGTGATTGTCGCAATCCCAGGCTCCCAAACTGGTTGGGGCACATGTGCACTTCGCACTGACGGGGACATTGTTTCCCTTGACATTGACACACCAAAGGTGTCGGCCATGTTGTGTTCCGCCACTGTGTAAGTCAAGTGCGGGTTGTTTGCAATCCCATGTTTCGTCACTGCTTGTGTGGGCTTCTGTGAAACGAAAATGTTCATATATATGTATATATACATACATACATACATA
>JAKOGI010000301.1:464565-746406 GCA_029747015.1 Carnegiea gigantea | reverse complement strand
TATATATGCATAAATATGTAATTATTTAATTAGAAGTTGTCTGAATATAATAATGAGTCTCAATTCTTAACCAGAAAGTCGGGAGTGTAGGTTGTGTCACCACAAAAGTTCTACATGTTATTTTCAAGATTGCGATTTCATTGGTGTTTATAGATCCAGACATAATATTCTTTTGGTGTGTACATGGTCTTAGCTTTCATTTCTTGTATTAACTGCTACGGGTTTTGAACTGATGCAACGCTAGTTGTTGGTAGTGGTGTCAATGTAACCGTGGTACCGTATGGTCTGAATCGAGGCAATATCCCGTCTCTAGGTTAATAAATTAGGCAATTTTCAATTTTCAATAATGAATATATTCCCTCCCCGCTGCCATATTTTAGATTCCTAAACGTTCGTCTGCTTATTCGGGATAAAACATGTTTAGCTCCCATATTTTGATTGTCCTCCCCACAACTACGCATTTGTGTAAGGCATTAATGTAATTCCTCTGGTATTAAGTTTGCTTCTGTCCTTTAATCATTGCATTGTTAGAGTAATTAGGATTTGTTCTGTTCATGAAGCATTAAATTTATATTCTCTACATCTGCTCGGCTAAGGAACACACATATGATTATATGTTTGTCCATGTCTCTGCTTGTGGGATTCAATATAGTTATATGTGAATATATGTAGAAGATGGACGTTCATGTTTACAAAAGTGTGTTGGAAACACATTGACATTTCTAGTCATGCCTACACGACAGTCTACTTGATATTAGAGCCTTCAAAGGCATGACCAATCAAGAGGAGCACGTGTTTATTGTAACAGCTTCTTGACATCTACATCGATGAGACTTAGTTAAGCAAATCATTATCTCAGTTTCTGATGAGATGAACAGAACTTAAATCCAAGTTATCTGGAAAATGATATAGTGTTGCAGATGTTCCCACTGCCAGAAAATGATTTATGGGAGAACAAGTTTTTAGAAGTACATCACTGGCGATGTTACTGTCCATAATGTAAATATATCTGGGGCCATCATTTCTTGTTATATGAAGTTCCGCCATAGGCATAATCTGAGGGTACAGAGGTAGAAATGTTTCAGCAGGTGATGGTTTGAGTGTCTCCAAATTAGCCGCATGCTTATTTTTTGTCGTTGCCACAGTTGCCAGATTGGTAGTCCTGTAAATATGACTGGTTTTAGTCTAGAATTGTGCATAGAAGTAGAAGTCTGTACAGTATTAGTTTTTGAAATGAAATGTGGTAGGTTTCAATTAGCTTCTCGCTTAAATCTTGCATATTATTTTACTCTGCCTGCACGGGCATTGTACACTTCCCTTTTTTTTTTTTTGGGGGGGGGGGGGGGTGTTTGGTAGGGGGTCAGCTGACCCCAAGGTGGCTTTGCCATTGCCTTATAAGCATTGGCAGCATGAATAGCATGACCAAGGTAAAGCCCAAAAAATAACTCTTGGCGGGAAACTACAATTGCGGAGTAATACTTGACGTAAAGAAAGGCAAGCGCTATTCATATCAAATGAAGACAGCAGGGGATGTAAACTTTTAGGAGACTGATTTCCATAACTAATGTAAATAAAATGCTTGATACTCACATCAAGTTTCACAGAATAGCTAGACAGTAGATCATACAAATTAACAAAAACAAGAATTACATGGCCCCAAACAACTATATTTACTTAATGAAAGGCTTCAAAACATAATAGACTTCAACCTCCGTTTCCCGCTGCTGGGATTTGATTTGGTGCAGAGAACTTTGCGTCCCTTCGCACGTCTGCGCTTCAACACAGCTCTTCCACTGGTGGTCCTCATGCGCACCCGGAAACCATGAACACGAGCCAAAGACTTCTTGGATCTGCTTCTCCTGGTCTGACAAAGAGCTGCCTTCCCTGCCCTCACAACAAACCGATGGCATCTCCGAGTATTGGCTCCATCAGAAGCTAGGTTCAACCCTAAAGACAAACCTGTAAACATCCAGAGGTGACACTGACCATTCAGGCTTCGATTCAAAAGGTACACAACTTTACAACGGAGATCATCATACACCAGCAGTCGAGGACAATGTTTAAAAGAATAGAAGGCAATGTTCATAGAGCAGAGCAGTAACCTCCGTGGTTGGCCAAGGGTGGGCATTAATTTCTATTTAACTGAAACTTCAAATGGTTGGACAAGTGCGTATATAGAACCAATTAATAAGGATTGCAGATTACCAGGTAGTGTACCAAGGTACAGCAATCTGCTTCCCTTCCAAATTACACTAATTTGGGCTTTCAGATTGAGATAATGTTAAGATATAGTACTGAGAATGCAGATCATAGGGTTTGTGCATTCCCAGTCACAATGCACAAAGCTGCAGAACAAGAAAGGGGACATGTGACTATTTGCCACTAATGCGGTACAACAATATTGATTTGAACAGAATCTGCAAACAAATGCATCTTGGTGGCAATTATCAACTGAGGTAGCCACAAAGTAGAATAAGTGGTGGCATTTATAGCTCAGTGATTAGTGACTACAGAAGAAAATTGCCCATTTTGGTGATAATTTACAAATGCTTCGTTCTAGGAAAAGCTCAATCCAATGCAAGGTAGTAGATCCAATACTCCATTGCCTCGCCTTTCATCTTCCCAAATGGAGGCATAACAACAATGAGGAGCTTTTTAGGGTTCCCAACACCAAAATACCATTTAAATTGCATTTATTTTGCGACTTTATCCAACAATTCCAGCGTACAAAATTAGAGTAAAATGCAAGCGATTCCAATCACAAGGCAGCCAAAATAACTAGAGGAAATGGGCTCATCATTTATCAATTTTGCAACACAAACACCAAACTTCCACTTATATCATATTGCATACTTACGTTCACCACATCAAAGAAAGACTCCAGCAAATATTGTCAGTCTAATATGCAATAATTCCCAGCACAACAACCGCAATTAGAGAAAATGGGCTTCTCAACCCACAATCTAGCAACGCAAACATGCAATTTTAAACTTCAACAAAGAAATTAAAAACAACAACATGAAAGAATAAGAGCAACCTGAGAACGCAGAGGAAAGTGAAGAGGAAGCAGACAAGAAAGAGGAATGGAGGAGCCCAGCTGAGCGAGCAGTCGCGCGATTGAAGGAGACAGTTTTAGTGGGTCTTCTCAAACCAGTGACGAGGGCGAGAGAAGCTAATGGGGTGCGAGAACTCATGGCTCCCCCGCTTGACAGCCATGCCACCGTGGATATCGTAGTCGCCATTCTCTCTCTCTCCCTTAGCTTTTGCTTCTGCAATTTTCCTTCTGTCAGTGGTATGAAAGAAGAGGTACCTTATCAACTGAGCTCGGGCATGCCTATATGGGCTGTGGCTGGGCCTTCTCTCACATTTTGATTTCCGGCTTGTGTTTCGCCATTCGGCCATTTGCCTAGACTTTGATGGTTCGGCCGAAGGTTGGGCAATTGGTTTGGTTAAGGCCTATTCTTTTCACCGGTAAATTTTGGCTCCCCTGATCGTATTCTACTTCTTTTTATTCCTTTCCATTCTCCCATTGTGTCACTCCTTTCCACTCTTTGATATCAATGACTTTATCTTTCTTCTAATCCATTCCAACTTCTGGAAAAAAAAAAAAAAAAAAAACCTCTTTCCAACTTCATTCCACTCGACCTCGCTCCATTTCATTTCTTCTCAGACTACACCTACAATTTACCAACAAAAAGAACAGGCCCTTAGGCCCGACCCTTTAACCAAGTGGTTAGTAGAATTGGCAAATGGGTTATTCTGTTCTGCATGGATCAGATTCAATTTGGGTCGGATCATGCATTAGGTCAAGCAACATTTCAGTCAGTTAAGTTTGAGTCGGGTGAACTTCAGTTCAGGCCAACTTTGGGTAAACTAATTTTTGGTTCAATAAGTTTGTCATGCAAAGATAAGTAACTTTGTAAAATATTTTGGGTCGGGTATGGTGTGATTTGGGTCAATTCTTGGGTCCACTCTTAGGATGAGTCTATCTCAGATGTTGGTCAGTTATACGTCTGAGTCGCTTCGGTTTGGATTTTAGGTCTCAAGCGAGTTTTATAAGGTCTAATGGTTACATTAAATAAACCGTCCTATTAATATATTATTAAATCCAACTGTCATGTGAATTAACGTGGTAAAATCGTTATATGGGTGTGCCAAAAGTTAGCGAATAGTTGAAACTCCCAATTACCCCACCTATCACATTGACAATGTGTGACAACTATAGCTCCAGCCTCCAGAGCTAGCAGCGACTAACCTAAGGCCTCTGCCGACACCACCTTTCAGTCCTCTACCTTTTTCCGCTTTCGTTGTTTTTTTCTTTCTTCGTTTTAGACAGAATCAGTGCCTTGGAAAGTCCTTTTTGTAGCTTCCTTGGTGGGTAGCATGCTCCTGAATTCACTGGTTATTCAAGTTTTAAGAAATGGTTGTATCGATCACTCGGGAGTTTTGTAGGTGCTTTTTTTTAGGAGTACCAACTTTGACATTTCACTTTAATTGAATGCTAGGAATTCCGCTAATCTACTGGGGAATTCCTACCCAATGATTGGTGAGGTTGTTCTACTCTTGTTCCAATCTAGCTACTTAGAAAGTCCTTATGTCTCTTACATGTTCCTGGTTTGTGTGTTTGTGATCAATCGGTGTTAGTTGGATTGGTTGTTTGTTTGCTTTTAGTTGTTGGTTTCCGGCTATTTGTAGTGTGGTACTTGCCCTTTTTTTTCTTGGGGTGTTGTGAACTCATTTTTGTGCGGCTTGCTGTTTCTTGTTATTTGGTTATTGTCTTCAACTATGGATCCTAAATGAGAAGGTAGTTCAGAGTATTTGATGAACTCTAAATTAGTTGACAAGTTGGAAGAACATGTCATTAAACATATACAATAATTGGAACACCTTTACATGCTATTTTGGAAGCACTTGCAATTATTCGGGTGACGAAATGTACCCTTCACAACCCAAGAATTCTCTTTCCCACTCTTATGCTTGCAACCAAAAGTGAAGGATTGAAGGAATTCAACCCACTTAGCATGCTTTGCATTTAACTTGTGTTGGCCATTGATAAAAGACAAAGCCTTATGATCCGAATGGAGTACAAAAGGCTTGAGCTTAAGGTAATGATTCCAATGCTCCAAAGCCCTAACAATGGCATAGAACTTCTTATCATAAGTGGAGTAGTTGAGTCTTGAACCATTCAACTTCTCACTAATATAGGCAAGAGGACACTTGGCTTGAGTGAGAACCGCACCAATCCCAAATCCACTAGCATCACCTTCAACTTCAAAAAGGAGCTCAAAATTAGGTAGGACCAAGATAGGGGCCGAATAAAGCCTCCCCTTGATGGACTCAAAGGCTCTTTGGCAGCCTTTGTCCACTTAAAGGTACCCTTCTTCATGCACTCGATCAAGGGAGCCATGACGGAGTAAAAATCTTTGATGAACTGGCGATAAAAAGAAGATAACGCATGAAAGCTACGGACTTTCATGATAGTTATAGGAGTGACCAACTCTTGATAGCCTCAACCTTGGTTTCATCAACTTGGATTCCGTCCCCGAAGACAACATATCCAAGAAAGATAACTTGAGGAGCAAAGACAACTTCCATTATCATCACACATCCCAAAATATCATTAAATATGCCCATAGTATTTATGCCACCAAATCCATTTTATGATTGAGTACTAACACTAGGTTGGCCTTTATTGTGAAGCAATGAACAACAAGGCCCAAAAATGTCTTCCTTGTGACATGCCCACTCTTTATAGTACGGCCAAAAACCATTAAATATTAGATAGTGTGCCACTTCATCTTTTGTGAAGCAATGACTATGTCCAACTTGGGTATCTACCAGTATATTACCGTCAGCATTAAAAAAAGCAAATTCCAAAGATGACTCAATTGTATTCCTATATGCAAGAGAAGTTCTCTACATATAAATCTAACTTTTGTTCATTTTAATATCTTAAGGACTACCACAAGGTTATCATAGTTTAACACAAGCATTGTAAATAATATAGCCAAGAGAAAGAAAGAGGACTCAGAAACGTAACTGACTTTGATTAACTACATGACTACAACTAACAAATGCTAAAAAGTAATTCCAAAACCAATACTACATATGAAGATCTACAAGGTAATCACATAAGTCAAATATAAGTACCTATGTTTCAAGTACTTACTTGAAACCATATTGGATGAAGCTATATTTAGATTGAATACATAAAAGAATATGTGAGCGACTTTTACGGACTGCTCATGCTGAGAAGCGCCATCCTTATTTAGAATATAAGCATAATATCCTGCATTCGTTTATAACTTAATAATGAAGTTATTTTGGATGATGTCCAAGTAAAAAATACTTTTAAAGTTTCAAACAATAGTCAAGGAGAAAATAATACCATTTGAAATAGGTTTAATGAATCTAGTATTTGTGTGAAATTTTTTGTATTTATAGCTGGAGCGATCATTGCAACCATATTGATTGTCATATGCGTTTGGTTCCCTGGGACTATGGATGGACTGGCTTTCCATCACGTATTTTCTAACTGGCAAGGCGTACCTTATGCAAGTGGCATCTATAGCTTTGGTAATGTAAAGCATTCATTGTTGCCTAATATATATCATCTTATCGCCGTTAAAACTAAATGTATAGCGGCATTAATAAATAGGTACAGGACTTTGCCTTAAAAATTCGGATCCACAATACACTTCCTGTGCCTTCTAATTGCTTTCTCATTTATGACTAGTATGACATAGTATAACTGGTATAGTATAAACTATATTTCTTGCATTTGTGTTTTGTAATATATGGAAGTGTTGTCATCATGGGACTCCTCATTGTGTTTGGAGCGGAAACTAGTCATCATTAGACCTGGCAAAACTGACCCGAAACCCGAAACCCGAACCGAATGACCCGGACCCATATCCGACCCGACACCCGAAATATACTCACCCGAGAGTGGACCCGAAACCCAAATTTACCCGAACCGAACCATACCTGACCCGAAATTTTCTACAAAGTTGCTTGTTTTGGTATGACAAACGTATTTGACCAAAATTAGTTGACCCGAAATCGACCCGAACCAAACCATACCCGATCCAAACCGAAACGACCCGAAATCTCATTTAACCCAAACATGACCTGACCCGTACCCGAACCGAATGACCCATTTGCCAGGTCTAGTCATCATATCACTCTAAATATGCCTAAGCATGATGTTATTTCTAATATAATAGTGCACTCCGGACAACTTAAATAACAAGCTTTGCCAAATACCTTTTAAATCATTTTGATAGCTAACATTTTGGTACAAACTATTTTCATTTACCCTCCTGGGATTTTAATAAATATTTTTTAATACTCTTGACTTGTTCGAATTGTTATTTACCCCTTCAATTTTGCGTCAAAATATTATAAAGACCTAAAATTATAAAAATGTCATTGATGCCCTTGAAATTGGCTTGATCAGTTAATGATATGGCATCATAGTTTGAAAGGACTGATTGGTAACTTTTAATAATAAACAAGACGATTCTCTTGCCCAAATGTAGCTAGATATTGCACGACTGAAGAATGGGAAATGAGAGAGAAAATTGTACTAAAATGTGATAGAATATTCAAACCGCACCACAAGTAATGTTAGGAGGCTCGCTAGATAATGGCGACCTTAGCAGTGCTCTCAATGCTCATTATCATGGCCACTGGAGGCCGTAGTGGTTAGATTAAAGCTTAGAGAATCGAGTCAAGGCTGAATTAAACTTTGAACTGATAATGAAGAGAGGGCTAAGGCAAAAAAACTTATAAAGAGGGCATTTTTGTAATTTTAGGGGGTTTGTAGTACTTTGACGCAAAGTTGAAGGAGGGTAACTAATACTTCAAAAGTTTAGGGATGTAAAAAAGTTTACCAAAACATCAAGGGGCTAAATAAAAATACCTTAGGTTTACCTTAGATATGCTGGTCGATGTGCCTTTATTGATTCTGGAATTCAAAAACTTGTGTTAGTTCCTTCCTTCTACTAGTTCTCAAGTATATTTAGATGTCTTCACGTAATGAATTCTACTTCATTTCTTTTTTCGAGTGAAATGTATTACTCAAAAATTAATCCAACAATTTTTGCTCAAATACAAGACACAGATTAGGGTTGACCAAATTAAGAACAAGTCAACCCAATAAAATAAGAAAAACTTACTAGTTTGACACGGATTACATCATTCAACATGAATAATATTAATAATCCATTATATTCTTCAAATAAAATTTCTAGGAGTACATGATAATTGATTTATGGATCATGTTTAAAGCAATTACATTAACCAACTCCATGCCAACCATGAATTTAAACAAAGATACACGGTTCCAAATGGATAAAAATCAAACTCACTCAACAGCTCATACCTCAAAATCACAAAACTTCTCTCCCTGGTGTCAAAACTAATATTCGGAGATCCATTTTGCGAGCCGAGATCAAGTAGTATTCGCAATTAAGGATTTCGCTGATTTCATAGGAGTGAAAGCTCCTCTTTGGAGTTTTGCCACTAAAATTAGCCGTTTTACCATTTTAGTTTTCATGCAAAATTAAGGAGAGGTGCGAAATGAATGTTCTGGCTAGGAAAGACACACGCATTACATCATAGTTAGGGTCTCAAATAACTTAAAGTGTTTTTTTATTTTTTATTTTTTAGTAATTTTTTATTTTCCTTCTACTACACACACATACTCAGACAATCTTTGAAGAATATTCTGTAAAGCATGTTGAATAATGTAATACAAAAATGATTATAATAATTAACTCCCCACAATTATTAAATACAGAGAAAGATTAATGACATATCCACACTTAATTTGAAATTAAGAAGATTATCAAACTTTCTAATTTCTTCCCAAATTGCACTTAGTAATGTAGTGGCACTGGTGGGAGGAGGCATTATTTTTTTTATAGTGGCATAAGAATATATTTCCGTCTTAAGTTGTAACTCTGAATAGACAATATCTCCATGAAGGGGAGGCCAATCCTTACTAAGGCTTGCCCGAGCCCACAATATGCTGCCCATCTAGGGAAAAGTATGCCAAGCTTTGAGATATTCCACAATTGTGCCTTCATGGAAGGAGAAGCTATGCCTCTTAAGGAAAATTCTGCAATACACTGGCTGGTCGACTGGATAACCAATGGGTTAGGCCCACTCTTTGGATTGATAAGACCAAGGAATACGGATCAGACTAGGTTTTGGCCATGACCAACTAAGGATTTGAACCGACCAAGTTAATAGTTGGCAAAGATAGAGGGAGATATCGCAACATCATCTGGACCAGGTCAAACATCCCAAGGGAGTTCAAGCTTACTTTAGAGAGGACCATGCCACCCTTCAAGCTTTCATTTGAGTCTAGGATTATGTTTAAGGTTTCTACTGAGTTGGAGGATCAGTCCCCTCTTTCTCTAATTTTCCTAAAAGGTCCATAGAGTGCTGTGACTCAACACCCCATTGGTGTACTTACTTCTTCTACAACAATATGACTATTTTTTAGTATGGCTATGAGCACTTCTTAGTTTGCCCTAATGATAAGATGACTTTCCTAAAGCATAATTAAAACAGTCCACGCATAGGGAAAGAAAACTTCAATTTCGGAACCAAAAAAAATAATAAATATGGGAACAAAAGAAGAGCAAAAGGAACTAAAGCTTGAACAATAATAAAACTAAGAAGAAGCAGAACAATTTACTTAATTGTTGACAAAATTTAAAGATATTTTTACATAGTCTCACAAAGACATCACAAGAATATACAGCCCATAAAATGCCCATATACTCTAATACTAAGCAATCAAACAAAAACTAAGAAGAATCAAATCAGAATGAGCTCTTAAGATAACAGAAGAAATCCAAAAATAATGAGATGTAGATTCCTTAGGGTCTCTAACAATTGAGAATGGGTCGGAAACACTGTTCCCATACCCAAAAATCATGGGGGTGTTAGAATGTGTGTTGACTTTAGAGACTTTAATAAAGCCAACCCAAGAGATGACTTCCCTTTGTCTCACATGGACTTTCTTTTAGATAACACCACCAAACACCAAGTTTTATCCTTCATGGACGGGTATGCAGGTTGTAATCAAATCAAAATGGCTATAGATGATCAAGGGAAAGACTACACTCATCATGTAACTAGCCCCTTATTTATACAATGTCATGCCATTCAATCTTATCAATGCTAGAGCTGCGTGCCAAAGAACCACACAAACTCTCCTTCATGACATCATGCATAACGAGGTGAAGGTCTACATAGATGACATGGTTGTCAATTCCAAGGCACATCCTAGCTCTAAAGAAATTATTTGAGAGATTGAGAAAATACAACTTGTGTGTCAACCCACAAAAATGCACTGCTGGGGTCACACTCAAAAAACTCGTAGGGTATATGATATACTTACAGAAAATAGAGGAAGTTCCTTGTATGATTGATTAAGGCAATTATGGAAATTTCACCACCTATGAATGGAAAAGAGATGAGAGGTTTTCTGGGTCACGTATAATGTATTAGTTGATTCATGTCTAAATTGACAATGACCATCGAACTCATATTAAGAAAGCTGTGAAAAGGTATTCAAACCAAATGGGACACATCTTGTCAGGAAGCCTGTGACAAGATTAAGGAATACTTAACTAATCCACCCATGTTCCAGCCTACTAAACTGGATAACCCATGTTACTGTATCTGATCATTACAGACACTGTCGTAGTTGCAATGCTATGTCAAGACCATCAAGAGACTAAAAATGCCTTCTTCTTCCTAAGTAAGAAGTTCCTTAACTATGGGGCTTTGATGCTCTGTAGCACAGAAGATGTGCTTAGCACTAATTTAGGCGGCTAAGAAACTAAGACATTAATTAACTACCATGTTAAGGTAGTGGCAAAAATAGACTTGTTAAAATATCTCCTCAAACAACCAATTATCCATGGTCGGATCTCTCGACGGGCTCATTCATTATGAGAGTATGGCTTGGAATTCAAAGCTTAAAAGATAATAAAAGGAAGCACTATATCAGAATTCTTAGCAGACATCTCTGTAGAACAATAAGAGGAAGAATGTGATCTCCCCAATGAGAACATCCTCTTCATTAAAAATGAAGCATGTCAACTGTAATTTGATAGTGCCTCAAATAAAAAAGACATAACATAGGCATACTCGTCTCAACAAAATTATACATTGAAGTCACCCATAATGTTGACAAGTATGAAGTATGTATATAGGAATGCAAGCTGCACCTCCACTTAGCATCAAAAACTCAGATGTTTATGGAGATTTCAACCTAATAATGAACCAAATCATGGATGATTGGAGGTGAGAGATGAAGCATGTCACTCTATCAATCACACTTTGAAAAAGATAACAAGACACTTTGAAGATTTGCAATTGACATTTCTCGCCAGAGAAAAAAATCAGTTTGAAGAGGCTTTAGCAAAGCTAGCATCTATGATCTCAATTCCAAAAGATGCGGATGAACTAATCATAACTATAAATAGGCGAAATGAGCGTGCTTATTGCCTGGACATATGATTCGACAATCTATATGATACTCTTTAACACAAGGATATCCTAGCATATCACATAATAAGAGAATATCCTCTAAATTATACCAAAAGATCTCGATGAGTATTACAAAGGCTTGCATTCTAATTTATGGTCAATATTACACAAAATGATGCCCTATAGGATTAATCTTCGATGTATAGGCACAAAAATGGCACAAACACTCATGGAAGAAATTCATGTTAGAGATTGCGATACGCACCTGAACAGATACATGATATCCAAGAAAATTTCAATGCCAAGGTATAAAGAGTGAGAGCAATCCTGCCATAAAGTGTTAAATAAGTGCAAATCTCATATATTTTCTACCTTCTTTAACTTTTACCTTTGCCTAGCCTTTCTCAAGGTGAAGAATAAACATCATACAAAAAATCACTCCCGAGGGGAGTAATGGACATGATTATTAGCCAATTTTACAAGATGGGTCCAGGCTGCATCCTATACTAAGATTACATGTAAACAAGAGGCTAAATTCATAATTAGTCACATAACCTATATATGTGGAGCCCAACATGAAATCATGAGTGACCATGGATCGCATTCCAAGAAGAAACTGCAACCCTTTTGAAGAAATATGAATTTTAGCATAAGCAATCCACCACATATAGGCCGCATATTTGGGTGCTATAGAAGTCGTAAATAAAAGTAGCAAAAATATATTTGACTAAAATAATTGAAACTTATAAAGTTTGCCCTGATAATAACCAATTGCATTTTAAGGATATAGGACATCCGTAAGGCAATCCACTAGTGCCACTCCTTTGTTGCTCATGTATGGGATGGAGGCAGTCTTGTCGGCATACAAATTCCTTCACTTCAGGTTGCCTTAGAAGGCTAAATATCTGATCTAGATTGTGTATGAGCCCAGCATGAACAGTTACTGAGCATAGATAAAAAAAGATTGGGTGTAGCATATCACCTATGAAAATATCAACACAGGATATCTTGAGCATTTAAATCAAAGGTCTAAACTAGACCTGGCAAAACTGACCCGAGACCCGAAATCCGAACCAAACGACCCGGACCCATACCCGATCTGACACCCGAAATATACTCACCCGAAAGTGGACCCGAAACCCGAATTGACCCGAACCGAACCATACCCGACCCGAAATTTTCCACAAAGTTGTTTGTTTTGGCATGACGAGCGTATTTGACCAAAAATTGGTTGACCCGAAATCGACCAGAACCGAACCATACCCGACCCAAACCGAAACGACCTAAAATGTCATTCAACCCGAACATAACCCAACCCGAACTTGACCGGACCCATACCCGAATCGAATGACCCATTTACCAGGTCTAGTCTAAACAAGAAACATAAAATGGGCAATTCAGTCTTAAAAGACATTGGGATCCCTATCACCAACCCGTGTTCAAAATTTAAACCTCGATGTACTTACTTTGTGAACAAAAATTCTTAGTGGGGGTGTAGTCAAACTAATGGGCATGATGGTCAAGTGTTCACCTAACTTGTTAATATGGATCAACTTAAACGTTTCTACATCTAAAAACCTTTCAGTAGAACATAGGATCAGCGGCCTATTGATAGCCCTATTTCACACCTATCAATAGCCATTTTGGGTCAATAATAGGTTGAAAATTTGTTTCACTTTGTTCCCAGGACCCACTCAAGATCAAAATTTTTGCAAATAAAGGGAAACCTAAAAAGGACAACAAATTAATAATAAAAAAAGGTCCCACACAAGACCTGAAATCAAGTAAAAAAAATCATGCCTAATACATAACATATTTATAATAATAAGCTCTTCATTAATATTAATAGGAAAGTCCATTACCTTTTTTATTAGTGCTAGAATTAAAATCCTAATATCCTCATATGCAATTCATTCTAAGTATTAAGATCTTAAAAATATTAAAGTTATTACATGAATGCACAAAGTAATTCATTCTTCTTCCCTTTGCTTTTCTTCCAGTTAGGCATCCATTTTGCAAGTTCTTATGCATTCCATGGTTGGATTCCAACTTTAACTCTCACAATAGCAGAGTGCCTGTATTCATTCTACATAAGTAGGGCTCACAAATGGGCGACCGACATGATAAGCCTCATTACCCCTATAAGCTTGAGGAACATTTGATTCTAGAACTTTGTGATCTTTGGAGTTAAGGCATAAATAGTGGGAGCAACACAGTCATAACTTGGAGTAGTATGTCTAAAATTCATTAAGTGAGATAAACAATGAGCAAATATATAGCAGAATTTTTAATCCTTAAGAGCAGGAAATAACTCCTGCCTCTTCCAAGAACCCGAATGATACAAATGCATTACCATTTGATGGTCCAAAAGATCTTAGTCTTTTGATGTTGAAAGAAGGCTTTCAACATCTTTTTATGGCGCTCGTAAGATCACTTGCGCATGGCATATGTTTGGGTTTAGATCCCAATATGAAAATGAAGGGCGCACTTGGCAAAAACACTGTAAAAGCCAAATCTACCATAAAAGCGAGTGTAAATGAAGATCTCCATCAAGAGAGAAAATAGGGGCAAAACAACTAGAAGGTTTGACATTTTTCCTGTAAGAGAAGATGGCTTCCCCTAAGATCATTGTCAGGTTGCCACTAAGACCATCCAAGTACAAGATCGTCTCAACAAGAGCAATAGGCAGGTAGGAACAATCCTTCAAAGACTCCTCTATGAAACGCATCACAATAATAAAACCTCTTTTACTAATGAGTAAGAATTATTCATGAGCCAAAAAGCTATGGTTTTTCTTCCCTGACTGGAGTCACAGCCATCCTTAGACTCAAGCATTAATTTATTGCTGATCCATGCAAAGATCAATATCATGATTGCTTGTACCCTTTATCACTCATTTGCCCCTAGACCAAGTGAAGTTTTGATAAGGCAAGAGAAATTTGCCTCTGCAAAAAAAGCTTCCACCATCTTCGGTTTAAAAGAACCCAAAACAACAATCAATTCCTCCACTAGGGGGCATATTCCCGTATCTTTAAAGCGAAATACATGGAGATTTAGATACCAAAACTTAGAAGCAGGGCAGATTAGATCGTGCTCAAACCTCACTTGCCTAAAAGAAACAAGGTAGTTTAACTTAAAAATTCTAATTCCTTCACATCAATGGGAGGCAAATTTTTATGCCACACATTTATCAATTTCTCAAAAGTCACCTTATCTCTCATGGAAAGAAGAAGAAAACACTCTCTAAAAGAGGTGCAATTCATAATAAGATGGAGAAACAAAGAAAGACTGACCAAGCGTTAATAATCTTTGACCGCCATAGTGTTACAGGAAAGGCAAAACTAGCAGTAGAAAACAGGGTGCCACTCGGACCTAGTTGCATGTTGCTGACTCTTAGCAACTTGCTAGTTCCTGCTAGCTTACCACTAGGTCTGGAAGCTGACAAATTACTTTTACATCCTTTCCATTTTGATTTTACCTTTAGATATGAATCTTTAGCTATCTAGGAGCTTCCCAATTTGTAAAATTATGTATTTCTTTATTGGCACCTTTCTTTCTGATGCAAATTCTGATAAAGGCATTAATGAAATATTTTTTTCTTTTCTTTGTGAGAGTCTTTTGTTCCTTTCCTTTCCTTTCGTTTCCCATTTTGTGTCGAGCTAGCCCATATTTTCCTTCGTAAAACTTGCTAGGAGAATAAAGCTATAGTCTATTGTGTCTAAACCTTTACTTTTTGTTCCCAATCATCACTAATAAAAATTTAGGGCTTTTTTTAAATTCAGAATGCACTTCACATTCTAATAACAATTGAAAACACAAATGCAATTAGACACAAACACAAAGGGGATTAAACATGTAGAAAGTTCATACGACTACAAAAGTCTAAAGGAAAAAATATAACTGCAGTCCACATGCAAAATACAAAATCAAGGGGGACTCCCCCTTTGTTCATCATTAGAGCGAACTTCCTTAATCCTAGGAAGTGGTGCTGGAGAGGGGGGAGGGTGTGGCATAATAATCGCACAAGACCCTCATGGTAGTGTAAATCTAAAAGGAAGAAGAATGAATGTGACATCCCATACTGAGGCAGAGACATAGTAAAATAACCATTTGACCATCTTATTACGGTCCCTAAATAGAATGGGGGAAACCTTGGCCACAACATAGGCCGAGTAGATGAAGAACCACGCTAGTACGTGAAAGGCATCAACTTGGCATTCACCACCAACTTCTAAAATCTTCGACGACCCACCCCTATGGAATGACACAATCGGCTCTGCTATAGGCTCAAGTGGAACCTTGCCCCTACCAAATGATTTGGGGGCTTCTCCCTAGCCTCAGAAGCACCCTCCCTACTAGGAATAGTCCTCATACTGTAAGCCCTGGAGAAAGCTACATGCCTATGACGGTGCCAACGTGCAACTCTATAAAATTCCATATAAGAGCATTAGAAAAGGGGAGCAAATATACTATTTCTTAAGTCAAAGGAAACGGGAGTACTTCATTGATAGCATCACCCCCACAGGTGATGAACCCCACCAATCAATGGACGATCTTCCTTAACTTACAGATAATCTTCATCATAAAGAAGCTCTCAGCTTTACAATAGATACATCCCATATAAAATAAGCATAAAAATAATAAAATAACATGGACAAGGGCGTCAGAAGGAAGCATGATATCCTTCCCAAGGATGGGAAGCCTAATGCATCTGTAGGACCTCATCATCCTCCATAAAATTGAGATCAACTTCCTACTTGATGTTGGAAGTATTACTATAGCACACTTTAGGCCCTATAAATGGAACCATACTTGCTCTTACAAATGAAATGCATGATAAAGTACAAAATACATGATAAGGGAAAACAATTCTTAAAAAAGAACCAAACTCACTAGAGGAATGATGGGATCTATCAGATGGGCCCTAACAAACTCAGAATTGTTGCCCTTGACGGCTAAACCCTGGCAAGACAACCGTTCCCTCAGTGGATACATCTTCTTGAGCTTCATAGTCGCCATGGACACGGGCTAACTAAGAATCCCATTAAAACTTAGTGAACAGGTAAGCCTATTAGAACTTGCCTAGTCACCCTCTCCCTTAGAAACCATTTATGATGAGAAAGGTGAAGGAGGAGCACCCTTTTGCAAGACAACACCCAAACCCTCTCCGCAATAGCTGAGATGTTGTCTATTTAGGCCAAAGGGTCTTAAGTCACCTGCAAATAAACAGTAATGATTAAGCTGTTAGGAATAATATCAAAGTAACAGTATAGCGGAAGCAATAGGATGAATTAGAAATTCAGAAATCAAGTGAATAACAGAAAACAAAAATAAGAAGACAAGAGATTTAACGTGGAAAACCCAATCGGGAAAAAACCACGGACGGCGACAGCACCAGAACAATTCACTATGAGTAGGAAGAATACAACACGATCACAATCACCACAGTGATTTGATCTAAGAGCAGAATTACAACCTCTCTATTGTAATCTCTCACAAAGTACTTCTACCTCTCAATGTATGTATGAGTATTGGAGATCAGGAGTTATTTAAATCCTAGACTTGACCCCCTTTATATAGGGTCTAAACAGTAGGGGTTTTCCCTTTAAAGTAGAACCCTAGCCACCAGGAGGAATCCCCTTCGGAGACAGAAACCCTAGCCGCCATCCGAAAGAGGCGGCGAAAAGACACGTGGCACGACCGTGCTACGTGGCACGGTCACCCAGTGCCACATGGCACGGCCGTGCCACGTGGCACGGCACCCCCGTGCCAATTTTCTGCCCCTCTCGGCTTGGCGCTCCTTCGTCGTGGTACGCCCGTGCTCGCGCAGCGTCGTCCCACTGTGCCGGTACTCGAATTTTGGGCCATAAAACCCAACAATCTCCACCTTGGACCAAAATCTCCAATCACTGCTTTCTGACTCCGTCATCGCACCCCGAAGGGTGACGCCCCTCCCAAGGGGCAATACCCCGAAGGGCGCTCAAATACTGCGAATGCCAACTGAGTCCAAGCAATGCTTGAACTTAGCTCTAGGAGATGACTTATATGAACTTTCCTTCATATAATCTGCCACAGTAGATGCCTGCAAGACATAGAGGCCTCCTTACTTCAAACCCTTCAGCAGAATCCTACTGCCCTTTGAGACCTTCAGAATTCCACCTTCAGCTGAATATTTGCACCCTTTGGATTCAAGGGTGCCCAACGAGATGAGGTTACGCTTCAAGTCAGGAACGTGACGAACATTCGATAAAGTCCTGATAACACCATCATGGGTCTTGATTTTAACAGTACCGATTCCAGTTACATTACATTGGCATTATTGCCCATGTGAACAACAGTTGAGTCAACTGGATTATATGTTGAAAACCAGTCCTTGTGAGGACACATATGATAGGTACACCCAGAATCAAGAATCCAATCAGAATCGCTCCCCCCTTCAGTAGAGGTAGCAAACAGAACGTCCCCATCAGAATCAGATTCAGCAAATGAAGATTCAGCAGGCTCCTGAGAATTATCTTCCTCTTTCTCCTTCTTCTTTTTCAGTTTTCAGCAGTTAGCAATAATATGACCCAATTTACCACAGTAATTGTAGGTCTTTCCAGCATGAGGATTTTTAGACTTAGAACGGTTCTTACTCCTATTACCATTCCCCTTTTCAGTTGCTGTACCCCTTACTGCTAATCCCTCAGCAGAATCAGCATGAATGTCAAGATCAAACTTCTCTTTAGACAATAGGTTTGACTTAACATCTTCAAACGATATAGTATTAGAATTACTATATAGCATAATCTCCTTAAAGTGTTTATAAGAAGGGGGTAACGACACAATAAGTAAAATAGCCTTATCTTCATCCTCAATTTTCACATCTAGACTCTCCAAGTCAACAAGAATAGAGTTAAACTCATTCAAATGCTTTTGGACAGGGGTACCTTCAGCCATACGAAAGGTATACAACCTTTCCTTCAAACGGATCTTGTTGGCGAGACTCTTCGTCATGTAGAGTTCCTCCAGCCGAGCCCAAAGATCCACCGCAGTTGTCTTATCAAGCACCTCTCGCAGGACATGTGTTGCCAAGCACAACTGTATGGCTGAAACCGCTTTCAGCTCCAGTTCCTCCCATTCGTCCTCCGTCAACGACCCACATCTCTTCTTTACATCTTCAGCCCACTGTTCTTCTGTCATTTTCTCGGGTTTTACGTGAGGTCCCTTCAGAACCTTCCACAACCCGTACTGAATGAGAACTGCTCTCATCTGCACCTTCCAGAGATTAAAACTAATCTCCCCATCGAATTTCTGAATATCTACCCTCATGATAGAAGACATCCTATAACCAAAGCTCTGATACCACTTGTTAGGATTAATATTAGAGCAACAATAATAGCGGAAGCGATAGGATGAGTTAGAGATTCAGAAATTCAAGTAGAATAACAGAAACAGAAATAAGAAGACAAGAGATTTAACGTGGAAAACCCAATGCGGGAAAAACCACGGATGGCGACAGCACCAGAACAATTCACTATGAGCAGGAAGAATACAACACGATCACAATCACCACAGTGATTTGATCTAAGAGCAGAATTACAACCTCTCTATTGTAATCTCTCACAAAGTACTTCTACCTCTCAATGTATGTATGAGTACTGGAGATCAGGAGTTATTTAGATCCTAGGCTTGACCCCCTTTATATAGGGTCTAAACAGTAGGGGTTTTCCCTTTAAAGTAGAACCCTAGCCGCCAGGAGGAATCCCCTTCGGAGACAGAAACCCTAGCCGCCATCCGAAAGAGGCGGTGAAAAGACACGTGGCACGACCGTGCTACGTGGCACGGTTACCCAGTGCCACATGGCACGGCCGTGCCACGTGGCACGGCACCCCCGTGCCAATTTTCTGCCCCTCTCGGCGTGGTGCTCCTTCGTCGTGGTACGCCCGTGCTCGCGCAGCGTCGTCCCACTGTGCCGGTACTCGAATTTTGGGCCATAAAACCCAACATAAGCCAAAAAATATAATACGAGGGAGGGATAAGCACACAGAAAAGAGCATTCTACTTACATCACCATGTGTGTAAGAATTGAGGCGAGCCCTGAAGAAGTCGATATCCTTCATATGATCCCGCTCATCTTCAATGAGGCCCTTCTTTAACAATCTCATCACAGGAACACTGTTGAAGCCTCTAAACCTACAGCACATTCCTGTGAAGTACTTTAGAAAGCAATGCTCATAAAACAAATGCAAATTGTAAGGTAATCTCACGAATTCCACAAGAAACAAAAATCATAATAAAAAGAATCATACCTCGAGCAAACGCCAAAAGCCTCCAAGGACGGCATCCAACACCTGGTGGTCATTCCACCTAGGGGATGATCTAAGGTAAAAAAGTTGGGTGGCATAAGTACACTGGCCCCAATCTAATTGTACATTGCTCGGACGTACTCCAAATTGCACATCCAATTGAGGTGCTCTTGCTTAGCATTATCGGTGAAGCAGGTCAAATCAAACAAGGCTAGGAAGAGACATGTTTGCTGCTCCACATCTGCATTTCCATCCTGGAGAGCTACCTCATGTTAGGATGCAACAAGCTTTGTATGCAAAAGGCCTTGTTAACCTGGTTTCTATTTTTGTCATTCATTATCAACCAATCATAAATAAGGCCCATTGAACAAAATGTAGACCTACTATCCAGACAGGTGTAACTTATACAATAGCTAAACCTAGAAGAGTCCCCCCCCCAAAAAAAAAGAAGAAATCAAATCAGAAAACAAACAAAAAAAACCCCGAAAGCCGATATATGTAAAAAAAAAAGAAAGAAAGAAAGAAAGGGTTCAGTTAATGATATCAGAATTTGTTTTCAACTTCTCAGTTGTATTTCAATAAAGCTAATCCGGGGAAAAAATTTCGCCAACCAATGGTCGGTCAATAAAAGGAAATAGTTGTTTTATTTTTTAAAAATTTTAGTACTAGATTTTTAAAAATTTATTTCTTTGTTATGTTATAGGCCTTCTAAATAATAAACTTATTTATGAATAGTTACATGACAACTGAATACAAAAATGTATAACTTATTCAAAAAAATTATTAATAATTTGTATAATTTTATTACACATAAGGTTAATAATGGATAAGGGGGGATAATTGGTGCACCCACTTAAATCATGTTGAATAACATGTTTAATGATTCAATATGTTTGTCAACTTGCATATTATACTAATTTGCATTCGAAGCTCAAATGAATTCACAACCGATAATTTATATACAGATGATTATTATATAGAGGATTCTCATGAGACTTACACATTTTAAAGCATGTCAAGTCTTTTTTGAGTTAGTAGGCCATAAAAAATTGAACAAGCTTAAAAATTAGCGCAAAGGACAAAACTTGATGAAGGCATAATGTTCACTCAATCCTTGATCATAATGCATGAGCCCTTGATCTTGCTTGTGAATACTTTTATGATGGAAATCTTTCCTCCATTATTCTTTTCTAGCTCATGTGCTTTCGCTTTATATATTGGGTATTAGAGAAAGCCTGGAATTGGGTTGGCCAACATGCATGACGGTCCATACTTGAGTATTTTACTTTGTCTGGGGTCTTTCATGCATGAAGCAACATAGCTTCTCACATTCAATTGAGGATTGTCATGCACTTAAGAATTTATTACCCCATTTCTGTTCTTCTGTTGTTGGTAAGAGTAATTCTTCTTAGCTTTCCTTTTCCTTTCTTTATTCAAGCTTTAAGATCAAGATTATAATGTAGATGTGCCTGTTGTGTAATCATCTTCAACATCCTCTTTATACTCTTGATGAACTCACTCCATTATAATTATGGATGTTCATTCTTTTCTGAATCTCCTCGTTTACTCTAGTCCTTTTGTGAATTGAAAACATTCAACACATGGACGACCTTATGAAGGTGCCACGGCATGGCGCCATGATCCTACCCTCATGTGATTGATTATTCTTTCGGTCTTATTTTAGAATAGTTTGAGCTTTACAATATTGAGTATAGTCGCCCACACAATTTAAGGTAAATATGAAAACTTTTTTTAAAAAAATGAATTTTAGAAAATAATCCCTATGATCCTAGATAGGGATTGACTTGAGTTTAAGACTACTATCGAAGAGTTGGGTCTAGATATGAGGGACGACTACCAGTATGGACTTAAACATGTCCACCAACATCACTCATTCAACAACACCATTACTACAATTAAACCAACGACTAGTGAAATTTAAATAATTTCATACAAAGTCAAGTTTTATGCTAATTTGTCTTGGTTAGTGATTATATATCAAAGAGATGATCTTTATAAGTGATCTCTTAGATTTAGTGGTATTCGTGCTGTTCATAACAAAAAGAAACTAGAAAAGCCATAGTATTTGATGATCATTTGGACTAGTTACCTTGTTTTACATATGATACAAAAACTAGAATTTAACTAAGAATCACATCATAACCAGACGAACTAATCAAGATAATTAGGTTATATCTTGTTATGAACCCCTAGGATAACTTCAATTCGAGTCTAGCAAGAATAAAAATCCAAAATATCAAATCGTTTCTGACATATGATGAAGACTTGACCAAAAACACTTTAAGAGATTAATGACTATAGACAAAGGGAATAACAGAGAGGAATTTGCTAAAGGAAAGACCAATACTCCTAGCAAAGAATATTGCTAAAAGTAAGATCACTCATTTTAACCACGACTTGAAACAAGGCTAGAGGAATGAAGGTCACTCTAGCAAGGAGAAGAGATATTTTTTGCATGGGTTCTTTTAGCGGGGAGGAGAGGCACCTTTGATTGCTGTAGAGGCTTGGTGGTGTGTTCGTTTATAGATTAAGCAGAAACTTTATTCTATAAAGCAAACTAGGAAAAGATCTCATAAATCTTCCCAGCCGCCTTATATCACTCGAGAAATAGTAGGGCTAGTGGCCTGGTGCTGGACCACTTTAATGGCATTAGGCTAGGCAACAACTTTATTTCCTTCAAGTGGACCATGCCCAGCGTCTTATTGGGGTGCAATAGCTGGCTTCAAATTGAAAGTTTAGACTTGAGGAGTATAATTGTGAGGTAATGAGCCACCCCATTGGTCTTTCCCCTACTATTCTAAATAGACGTCCTTAGTTCGAGCCCTACCAGTTGTAGTTACAATAAAAATATGTTTTTTTTCCCATTTTCTGTCCATTTTGTTTTGCATTTGTGAAGAGAAGAGAGTAAGAAAATATTTGCAATATTTTTTTTGTAATTATTTTATAGAGGAACAAGCTTCAAGGATATTCTGAATTTACTATTTTTCCCTGGTGAGGTAAAGCAGGTATCATCATTGTATTGCTATGCACATGTCATGCTTTATGCGATCAATTTGATTGTGAAGACATCTAAGGGTGTCTATAGAAGTCCCTACTTTGTCCAAAGCAAAGCAAGGTAAGGAAAACATAGGTCATGTCATGCAAGATGTATGCAATCATCTTATTTGGCTAATGTGTTTAGGAATAAATACATATGCTAGCAATGGTATATGCAAACAACCTATTTAGGTAAAGCATTTAGGAATGAATGCAAATTAAGTATGCAAGTGACCTATTCAGCCAAAGTGTTTAGGAATAAATACAAATGATGATAAGAGTATCTAAACAACCTACTCTGCCAAGGCATTTAGGAAGGCATGCCAATGACGATAGAAGTATGCAAACAACCGATTTATCAAAAGCATTGGAAGTGCTTGCAAATCATGAAATGTTTATGCAAACAACCTATTCAGTCTCGATATATCATATTTGATGCCCTCATTTACCCAACTTTTGCTTATAATAAGTTGTAATTCCTAGAATTTCATTCGATTTTTGATTATTTTGTAGGAAATAACACTGATCCAAAAGTTAGCGGAAATTGAGATCAAAATGGTGCTAACTAAGAGAATATCACTCTCTTTTGGAGATAAGACAATGCAAGCAAAGGGCCTGAGCATGATAGAGCAAGGAAGGAGAAACAAAGCAAAGGAAATTTGAGGAATGTAAGGGAAGAAGGCCACCACAACCATAGTGGCCAACTCTGTATAAATCAAGAAAGTTAGGGCTAAAAAGCTAGCAGGTGGTCACGGCTAACCGTGCTGATGGCCCCGCCTCGTGGCCACACCCCAACTCTTCTCAGCCTTTTATCCCCACAAGCTCCTGTTGCAGCTCCAACTCCTCACGCCTCCTTTGTCCGTTTAACTACTATTTAAGAGAGCTTCGGGAGAGCATTATGGGTTTTAGAGTGAGGTTTTTAGAGCTAGGTTTAGTTTAGGGTTAGCCACCAAAACCCCATCAAGGGGAAAATACCTTAGGTAGATTAGTGTATATTATGTAGAATATTATGGATTTTGGTACAGGAAACTAAGTTTCTCTCTCTCTCTCTCTCTCTCTCTCTCTCTCTCTCTCTCTCTCTCTCTAGTTTCATGCTTCTTGGTTTGTTTGCTACCTTATTAATTCTTTGCTTTGATTTTCATTTTGATGTTTAGTTGTTATTAAAGTTGTGATATTTGATTGTGATTAGCCCTTAAGATGGCTAGTTGATCTTGTTCAAACCTTATCCTACCTTGTTTATGTTTGGATTTGAGGGTTTTCTCTCACGCCCACCAAGTGTCGATGAAATGTTTAAAAGAGTTTTCATCCGGGTTTTGGGGCATTTGATTTACACTGAAAGGTGAGGTTGATTGTCTAGTGTGGATAAAGAGGATAATTATTGTTTAGATATAAAAATAGTCAAAATCCTAAGAAGATCAAGGGTTGTACTTGAGGGAATAATACATGAGACTCGAGCTACCCTTGAGTCCATGTATTATGGTGGTATATGCTTTTTAAATGTTGATAACATGTGAGATTTGTTTGAGTCTTTAACTTGGTATCAATGACAACATGAGAGTGCTAGTAAGTCTTTTATGTGCCCTTCCCCCCTTCCCTATTGGCTGAACACTCAATCCCCATATGTAGATCAATTTTGGGATTTATTTCAGTACAATTCCTCTTATTTTCATGTTGTGTGCTCTTATTACAAATCTTTTGACCATGATATGCATAATTGTCCTTATTAAGAGATTTTTAATGAATGCTATGCAAAAGTTAATACCATAATAGAGATAATAAGTGAGCGACATGAGTGTTTTGTTAGTGAGATAAAGGGATTGTGGCCTATTACATGAGACTGATCCTAGTCTATCTTCCCTTACACTTAAGGTTAGTCTCTATGATGATTATGATTATTCTCTTTCCCTAGAGCCTGATTTTATGGTTCATACATCTTTGACCACCCTGGAGAAAGTGATTGACCTTCCCTTGATTTCTTTGCCATTTGTCGCTCCATCCGCAAACCTAGAGACACTACCATTGGCGACTTAACCTTAATTGCTTCTCCCTTGATTTTAGCACAGTGCATGAGGTTAGAGATGGATGAATCTTCTAAGGGTGATGCTAGCTTTGTTAGGGATAGTTTACTTGATTGGGTGAAAGAACTTACCTTGATTGAGCCATTTCTTGAGGAGGCTCCCTTTGAGGAGTCGTGTGGTGATGGTGTGGTGGTTGTGCCGCTCTTAACATTGAGAATATAGACACCTTTGCACCAATTCACTTGACTTAGCCCCCATTCCATCCTCTTTGCTTCTCACCACCCCTTCTCATTTGCATGCTTTTCAAGAGTCCCTAGTTGGGATTAGAGGGTATATTCACTTCTTGACCCTTATTGTGCGCACCTAGTCGATGTGCCTAGGATGATCATGAAGAGTACTTTTCTTTGATCATGCTTTTGGTTTTTCTATGTCATTCGTAAGCTTAAGAGGGCACTGATTATCTTTGCTAGGATCCTATTAGTGTTTTCTTATTCACATTATGTTGAGATGCACGCAATGGCACATGATAAACTCTTTTGAGTGTTAACTACATCCGAGTCGGAGATCCGCATCTTGAGTGGCGAGGAAGAATGACTGATGCTCTTGAAGCTTCCCATAGCACTATCTTAGAGAGGCGTAGCTCGAGTACAATCAGTATCTAACCTGACATAATTGTTGTAACTCTTTTCCCTTATTTTTATTTTCTTTCTTTTTCTTTTTGTTTAATTATGGATATTAGGTTGCGTTTTTATTTGTGATCAATATTGAGGTGAAAATTGAAATGTTTTGGAGCCAATTAATGGCCATGATCACTTTTGTGTGCCGTTTGTGCATAGTTATGTTTTGTGATTGGTGGCATTGTTAGATTTGTATATATTCATTTCTTAATGGTGTTGGTTTTATATATATGTGTAATGTTGTTGGCAATTGGGTGAAGTTGTGTTTTCAGTGTTAGCTTTTGTATATGTGTGTTTGTTGAGTATTCTTATGCGTTTCGTTTTGTTTCATATTTTGTGTGCTTTGCGATTGGTGGTGACTCTTCGACTCCCAATATGGACATTGTGAGATTTAGGTGTGGGGATGGGAAAGTCACATACCTTTTTGTGTATATTTTTGTGAAAAATTTTCAACTTTTGTATAGTTTTTGGTTCTTGACTTTTGGGGACTTTTGTGCCTTTGTAATTGGTGTTTGATCTTGTAACACCCCCGACTACCTACTAGGGATATCACACCGCCAGAATCCCCCGAGGGAGACCCTTAAGGCTCTTCTTTCATTAACTTTCTTTTAACATTTTACCAACCCCCCTTTAGTTGGGAAATCTTGAGACGAATCCGGCATAGTTCCGTCAGTAATTTCAACATTTCCATAATTTACATTATAATTTTTATGGTACCTGTATCATTACAACTAAATTCAAAAAGGAAATAGGAGGTTCCAGCGAGTCACACACTCGCGGTTGAGGCTTATGCCTTTACAAACAACTGTTTACAATGACTTACATAAGTTTCGTACTATAGAGCCACTACATGCCCAATTCATGCACTTTTCAAGCAAAATATTACTGCAGGCAGCCACATCGCTTCATGTCACGGGTACGACTTGCAGGAGCAATTAAGGGTCTTAGAAGAAACATAGATTCTTACATCATTCATCACCTGGGGGAAAAAGGGGAAAGGAAATGGAGTGAGCCACCACATGCTCAGTGAGTGTTCCTCCACTCCTTAAAACAAAATCCTTTTCAAGCAATATTACTCATAATATCCACTTATCAAGCATTTAGCTAATACTAACATGGTATTAGGCAACATATTATAGAGCACAGGTTGTAGAACATAAACATTGGACACGTCACAACCTACGTATTCACTAGGCACATTTGAATGTCATTTTACGATTCACTAGCATGTTACATATTATATTTGAAGCCACATTTAACATATTTAAGCACATTTTCTTTAAATCTGCAATGAAACTATCTTTTAACATTTGAAGGCATTTCGTAACCTTGGGGTTCTCAATCTTTTGAAAGAGTTTACATTCTGCATACGTCGTAAAACGACCCTTATAAGCATTTCATATTCATTTCATATGGCCTCTTTGGGCCCGTAAAACATTCTTTTGCTTTAAAACCTATAAAATGGCGAAGGCCAATTGCTTTTCTTATCTTGGTATGAAAATACTTCTGGCATAAGATCATTACAGAGTACTGATTGGGTGAGAACTATTCTCGTCCCCATAGTGAGACCTAACGCTCACGCTTAAGCTCTTACTCCCGGGATGGCTACATATAACATATCGGACCATTACATTAGCCCTCGTCAGGGCCTCTAGGGTTTATCCGGACTTATCCCCTAGGTTAACATTACATCATATCATATTGTCCGCAGCACATTATCTTAGCCACTTAAAGCGTATCGGCCATAACGGCTAGTAATTTTCCGTTTCAAACAATAAAATCATTCAACGTATAATTCCCATTTCCCTTTTGTTAAAAAAAAAAAAGTTTTAGGGATTCCTCCCAAACACTATCTGAATAGCTAAAATAGGCCATAGCTCGTCACTAGACATGGCTATTATTCATTTAAAACACATGAAGAGTCATTTGCTAAAACATCCCCCTTCCCCACACATGTAACATTTTAAACAATCAAGGAAAAGGGAGTACATATATCACATTTAAACACTTCGTAATTATTTCAACACAATGAGCCACACATGGCCTCGCAATCCACACGATTGCGGTCAATTCACAACCCAGTCTCCCTCCTCACTTGCACCGTACCACAAGACCTCGAACACTCATAATTCTTTCCTCAAACCATCCAACTACCAACTCGATTCATCGATTTATTGATCACAATATTTTATCATATTAGCTTATGTAAAAGGGAGGGAAGTTTAGGCCCTTACCTGAGCAACCAGCATCATTCAGCGAAGCGTTACAACAAACGTGCATATAGCCACATTTATTCATAATTCGACAATATTTCATTCAGTAAATCAAACATAATTCGATTCTAAACATATACGTGGCATTTCGAATCAACTTCCCTAAGCATGAATGCACTACAAAGAGTTCGAATTTATTTCGTTTACACACATAATACATTAGCTAGTTCAGTTCGAATGGGAGTTAGACACGTTAAACTAACTTCGTTTTTAATCCCCTTTCATATATTAGCTAAATAACTTGAATCGATGCTAAATACGTTAAATTAACTTCGATTTTAATTCCGTTTTAAACAATAACTCTTTAACTCGAATCGAAGCTAAATACGTTAAATTAACTTCGATTTTAATTCCGTTTTAAACTGTAACTCTTTAACTCGAATCGAAACTAAATACGTTAAATTAATTTCGATTTTAATTCCGTTTTAAACTATAACTCATTAAATCGAATCGAAACTAAATACGTTAAATTAATTTCGATTTTAATTCCGTTTTAAACAATAACTCATTAAATCGAATCGAAACTAAATATGTTAAATTAACTTCGATTTTAATTCCGTTTTAAACTATAACTCTTTAACTCGAATCGAAGCTAAATACGTTAAATTAACTTCGATTTTAATTCCGTTTTAAACAATAACTCATTAACTCGATTCGAAGCTAAATACGTCCACATAAATTCGAATTCACTGTTCACGCAAGATTGTGGTTTATATACAAAATTCACATCGATTCACAAATTCAGGCATGAAACAACCAATTGATTCGAACCTAAGCATGAATAACTTATTTCTTGTCATTTCTAACGAATTTAACAAGCCCTAAATTGACATGCAACATCACTCCGCTGAAAAATTAACTTCGAAAATAGTAATAACTTAGGAGGGAGAAACACTTACTTGGGTTAGCCTAGTTTCAACCTCAAAGGGTGAATACCGATGCTCCCACTCCGCTAATCCCGAACCCAAGCCCGTCAGCGAACCCTAGCCCTCGGTTTCGTGATGCTTCCGGCGGATTGAGGCTTGATTTTGGCTCTAATTTATAGAGGAGGCCGGGTTGAAGGTGGGTCGTCGGTTTCCGGCAGGTGGACGGCCGGTTCTGGGCGAGGAGACGCGTGGGTGAGGGGTTGAGCGAAGTGGATGAAGTCTGGTGGTGGAATGGGCGGCTGAGACGCGTGGTGTGGGGGACCGTTCGTCCCTTTTAATGAAACTAGTCGTTAAAAACTCACACGGTCGATTTAATACTTTCGTCGGATAACAAATTACAAGCAACTGGTAAAATCAGCAACTAAACAGTTAGTCAGTGATAGCATGAAAGCGTGGCCCTTACACTCTCCCCCCTTAAAAGAATTTCTTCCTCGAAATTTGCTCACCTGGTGAAAATAATGCGGGATATTTCTCACGCATTTCACTTTCTAACTCCCAAGTTGCTTCTGCCACCTTGTGATGTTTCCATAACACGTTAACATAGGGAATGCTCCTATTTCTGAGCTTCTTTTCCGTCTTCTCCAAAATCCGAATGGGTTCTTCTACATAGGTGAGATTTTCCTTAACTTGTAGGGGTTCATATCGGATGACATGATTCGGATCCGGGACATATTTCCTGAGACTGGATACATGAAATAGATCGTGGATACCTTGCAATGAGGGTGGTAAGGCCAGTTGGTACGCAACAGATCCTACTTTCTGCAAGACTTCAAACGGTCCCATGAATCGTGGGCTTAGTTTTCCCTTTTGTCCAAATCTTATGCTTCCCTTGAGTGGGGACACTTTCAGAAATACATGGTCTCCAATCTCAAACTCTAGCGGCCTTCTCCTTTTATCCGCGTAGCTCTTTTGTCTACTCTGTGCAGCTTGCAATCTCTTGCGAATTGTCTTGATTAGTCCGATCGTTCGATCGATTAAGTTAACCTTGGATGGTTCCCTTTCCCCTATTTCATTCCAACAAACCCGAGTTCTGCAACGTCTACCGTATAGCGCCTCGAAAGGAGCCATGCCTATGCTGGCATGGTGACTATTATTGTACGCAAATTCAACCAGAGGCAGGTTATGATCCCAAGTTCCAGCAGAATCAAGGGCACAGGCTCTCAACATATCCTCTAGAGTTTGAATAGTTCTTTCGGTTTAACCGTCCGTCTGAGGATGGAAGGCCGTACTTAATCGTAATTTTGTGCCCATTGCTCTTTGAAACCCATGCCAGAAGTGAGATACAAACTTGGTATCGCGATCTGACACAATACTGAGTGGCACACCATGCAGTCTAACTATCTCCTTAATGTATAGGTTAGCTAGTCGCTCAGAGGTGAAAGTGGCCTTGATGGGCAAGAAGTGTGCAGCCTTGGTCAATCTGTCAACTATAACCCACACACCGTCGTGTTGTTTGATGGTTTTTGGCATTCCAATCATGAAATCCATGGGGATGTGTTCCCATTTCCACTCAGGAATTGGCAAGGGTTGCAGTAAACCTCCAGGTTTCTGATGCTCGGTTTTCCCCCGTTGGCACGTAAGGCATCGAGCCACGTACTCTGCGATATCCCTTTTCATGCCATTCCACCAGTAATGGGTCTTCAAGTCATGGTACATCTTTGTACTTCCAGCGTGTACAACAAGTGTGGAATTGTGCGCCTCCTTTAATAATTCCTTCTTGAGAGCTGTTATGTTCGGCACACACAGTCTATTCCCGTACCAAAGTACTTCATTTTGGATGGAGAATTCCTTATTCCTTCCTTCTTCCACGCCTTTCTTTATCTTTATAAGTTCAGGGTCATCCTTCTGTTGTTGCTTGATCGTTTCGATCAATGGCGAAGAGACTTGAAGCGCTGCCAAGTAGCCTTGATTTCCTGACCGCACTACCTCTATTTGTAGCATGTCGAGCTCCCTTAGGAGTCTCTTTTCTTGTGTAAGTAAACAGGCTACAGACCCCATGGATTTTCTACTTAGTGCGTCAGCCACCACGTTTGCTTTTCCAGGGTGATATTTGATCTCCATATCATAATCCTTAAGGAGTTCTAGCCATCTTCTTTGTCTCATGTTTATCTCTTTTTGAGTAAAGATGTATTTCAAGCTCTTGTGGTCAGTGTATACTTCACACCTTACTCTATAGAGATAATGCCTCCAGATTTTTAAGGCAAACACAACCGCGGCCAATTCTAGGTCATGTGTTGGATAATTCTCTTCGTAGGGCTTCAATTGGCGAGAGGCATAAGCAATAACTCTGTCCTTCTGCATTAATACACAACCCAGTCCCTTCTTGGACGCATCACTGTAGATTACAAATCCTTCATTGCCTTCAGGTATTGCCAATATTGGTGCAGATACCAAACGTTTCTTTAGCTCCTGAAAGCTATCTTCACACTTCAGGGCCCATTTAAATTTAGTGGTCTTCCGAAGTAGTTTGGTAATAGGCAAGGCCAGTTTAGAAAATCCTTCTACAAACCTTCGATAGTAGCCAGCTATACCTAAGAAGCTTCGCACTTCGGAGACGTTTGTTGGTCTTGGCCAGTTTACAATGGCCTCTACCTTTGTCGGGTCCACCGAGATGCCATCTTTGGTTACTATATGTCCCAGAAATTGCACCCTTTCTAACCAGAACTCATACTTTTTAAGTTTGGCATATAATTTGTGCTCCTCTAGGGTTTTCAACACCATTCGCAAGTGGTTTGCATGCTCTTCCCTAGTCTTGGAGTATACCAAGATATCATCGATAAACACCACTACAAATTTATCTAGGAAGGGCCTAAGGACTCTGTTCATCAAGTCCATAAAGAAGGCAGGAGCGTTTGTTAACCCAAATGGCAACACCAAGAAATCGTAATGCCCATATCGAGTGCGAAAAGTGGTTTTAGGCACGTCCTCCTTCTTGATCTTCAATTGATGGTACCTGATCTCAAATCAATCTTCGAGAACACCGAAGCACCAGCCAATTGATCAAACAGGTCATCAATTCGAGGAAGTGGGTAATTATTCTTGACCGTTACCTTATTTAGTTCTCGATAGTCGATACATAACCTCAAACTCCCATCTTTCTTCTTCACAAATAGTACTGGTGCTCCCCAGGGTGAAACACTAGGCTGAATTAACCCCTTATCTAGTAACTCTTGCAACTGAGTCAGAATGGCCTCTGCCAATTCCGCAGGTGCCATTCGATAAGGTGCCTTGGATATTGAGGCAGTTTCAGGTACTAGTTCAATGGTGAATTCGATTTCTCTGTCGGGGGGTAGCCCCGGTACCTCTCGAAACACCTGTGGAAATTCCCTCGCTATCGGAATCTCACTTAAGTCCAGTTCCTTTAGTTCTGCGACCTCAATTGCACACAAATAGCCCTGACATCCTTTCTTCAACATTTTGAATGCTTGCATAGTAGATACCGTTGGGATGGTCACTTGGTGGCCACTTCCCTTAAAGGTTACTCTTTCTCCATCGGAGGCCGAGAAGGTAACCAGCTTTCTCTCGCAGTCAATAGTAACTTTATGTCTAGTTAACCAGTCCATCCCAAGAATAACGTCCCAACCTTGTATATCCAGCTATACTAGGTCTACAGGGAGAATTCTCCCTTCCAATTGAATAGCACAGTCCTTAAGAACGAGATCGGTATAGTAAGTAGACCCTAAGGGGGTACTCACACATAATTGTACATCCATTTTACTAGGCTTGCTAGCGAGTTTCCTTGCAAAGGTAGGATTTACAAAAGAATGCGTGGCACCTGAATCAAATAAAACATGAGCATGAAGATGTTTAACAAAAAGGGTACCTGATACGGTGGCAGTGAGGTCCTCCACCTCACCTCCTTCCAAGCTAAACACCCGGCCACCTACTTGCGGCCTTTTTCCGCCTCGTTTTCCTTCTGAAGTTGCATTCACAGGAGGTCGGCCTCTTTGTGGAACTGGATTAGCCCCCGTGCCTGAACCTTGTGTACTGTTATGCCGATTCCACGCCTTCTTGGGGCAATTTGCAATCTTGTGGTCCGTAGATCCACACCCATAGCATTCTTGTGTGTCATATCGGCACCGACCGGGGTGCATACGCCCACATTGGTTGCAGGGTTCCAGTGCCTGCCTTGGTACAACTTGCTTTCCTTTCCCCCGGTTGTCGAAGTGGCTGATCTTATTGCTTCCTTGGGTATTGGACCCTCCTTGGTTAAACTTTCTTTTTGCTGGGCCTATCTGCCGACTTTCCTCTTCGGTTTCAGCTATAACTCGGGCTATCTTCACCGCCCTCTGGTACATCTCCTGAAAGTTGGTGAAAACATGCCCTGCTATCATCCGCTTAATGGGTCCTTTAAGGCCTTGCTCGAAGTGGTCCATCTTCATTTCTTCAGTTGCGACTTGATTAGGCGCAAAGCGACTAAGCTCGTTAAACTTCGCCGCGTATTCTATCACACTCATTTGGCCTTGTTTCAACAGTAGAAATTCTTGTTCCTTTGCCCTCTTTACATCTCGTGGGTAATACTGAGCATCCATCATGATTTTTAGTTGTTCCCAGGTTAGAGCTGGTTCACCAGCTCGAGGTTTGACAGTGCTCCACCAGAATTCCGCTTCCTTTTCGAACTGATGGGTCGCCAGACGTACTTTAAAATCTTCGAGGCAGTCCATTACTTCAAACAAATTCTCCATCCTTCTTAGCCATTCCTCATAGGCAAGAGGATCTGTTCCACCGCTAAACCTTGGTGGTTTCAACTTATTAAACTGACAAATCATCCCCAAGGCGATTGGCGCCGCCATCTGTTCCCTTCATGGAGACATTGGCTACTCAGTCGTTTATGTAAAGTTGCTTAGTTTTTATTCATAAAAATAGATTGTCAAAAGCATTTAAAAACATAGTACAACATTAGACAGAATGCTTAGAGCTTTAAGTATTCGTGCGATCCTATTTTGGTCGCACGAACACTTCTCAAAAATGCACTTTCATGAATCACGAAATATCGGGTATCACCCTTGCTTATTCATTTTCGAACGCACACTAACTATGTTTTATTTAAATACAATGCACACATTGGCGACTCCAGGCTACATACAGCCCCTATTACCATCCTAATTACCACCTGAGGAACCCTCCTCAGGGGGATCATCTACCATTGGATCATTCGAGCCCTCAGACTCAACTGGGGCTAGTAGGTCCCATAACACAAATGGTGGGGAGTACTCCACATCAGGTGCTCCATCCACCAGTTCTCTCATCCTCAGCATTGTGGCTTGCCAGCCCCGGGGGGATTGTGCACCGAAGGAATCTATCCAACGTGCCCACAGAGTGGCTACTCGCTTGTATCGTCTTGCCTGAGGGTTTTCTGTGAACAGAAGTCTCATTTGACGATGTTCAATCTGATTTCTCTCTACTATTGTGATTGGTAGTTGTTGGGTAGCAGCAGGAGCAATTAAAGCCGTATTGATCATTTGCATGGCAGCATCGCTCCTTCCCAAGGGGGTATTTCCTAAGGAGTCCACCTGCCCCTCTGCAAATATCAGGAAATCCACCAATCCTCTAAAAGTGAACGGTGTATAAGCTCCCCTATGTACATGGAAGAGACAGAGGATAGAAGTGACTTCGGCCCATCTTCCCGTACATGGCATAGCTCTGATGAACTTGTACGTCCAGTGGTTCTGTGTGACCCGAGTGAGTCTCCACTAGTTGCTCTTAATCATGGCTTCCCAAAATATGACTGCATTCCATGCAGCCATCCAGAAGGGCGATACTCAAAATCGTCAATGCTAAACACCATCCTACATCACCACACTGGGTTAGGAATAACACTATCAAGCACGCATTCGTTTGAAAATCCTAAGTTGTGTTTCTAGTTTGCGTACACAAGTAAGTAAGCAAGCACGTAGTAAGCTCAAGTAAACACTGTAGGGCACATATTTCACACATTACTAATCCTATAGTCACATCTAGATGTATATGCAAACTTATGGCTCTGATACCACCTAATGTAACACCCCCGACTACCTACCAGGGATGTCACACCGCCAGGATCCCCTGAGGGAGACCCTTAAGGCTCTTCTTTCATTAACTTTCTTTTAACATTTTACCCACCCCCCCTTAGTTGGGAAATCCTGAGACGAATCCGGTAGAGTTCCGTTTGTAATTTCAACATTTCCATAATTTACATTATAATTTTTATGGTACCTGTATCGTTACAACTAAATTCAAAAAGGAAATAGGAGGTTCCAGCGAGTCACACACTCGCGGTTGAGGCTTATGCCTTTACAAACAACTGTTTACAATGACTTACATAAGTTTCGTACTATAGAGCCACTACATGCCCAATTCATGCACTTTTCAAGCAAAATATTACTGCAGGCATCCACATCGCTTCATGTCACGGGTACGACTTGCAGGAGCAATTAAGGGTCTTAGAAGAAACATAGATTCTTACATCATTCATCACCTGGGGGAAAAAGGGGAAAAGAAATGGAGTGAGCCACCACATGCTAAGTGAGTGTTCCTCCACTCCTTAAAACAAAATCCTTTTCAAGCAATATTACTCATAATATCCACTTATCAAGCATTTAGCTAATACTAACATGGTATTAGGCAACATATTATAGGGCACAGGTTGTAGAACATAAACATTGGACATGTCACAACCTACGTATTCACTAGGCACATTTGAATGTCATTTCACGATTCACTAGCATGTTACATATTCTATTTGAAGCTACATTTTAACATATTTAAGCACATTTTCTTTAAATCTGCAATGAAACTATCTTTTAACATTTGAAGGCATTTCATAACCTTGGGGTTCTCAATCTTTTCGAAGAGTTTACATTTCGCATACATCGTAAAACGACCCTTATAAGCATTTCATATTCATTTCATATGGCCTCTTTGGGCCCGTAAAACATTCTTTTGCTTTAAAACCTATAAAATGGCGAAGGCCAATTGCTTTTCTTATCTTGGTAGGAAAATACTTCTGGCATAAGATCATTACAGGGTGCTGATTGCGTGAGAACTATTCTCGACCCCATAGTGAGACCTAACGCTCACGCTTAAGCTCTTACTCCCGGGATGGCTACATATAACATATAGGACCATTACATTAGCCCTCGTCAGGGCCTCTAGGGTTTATCCGGACTTATCCCCTAGGTTAACATTACATCATATCATATTGTCCGCAGCACATTATCTTGGCCACTTAAAGCGTATCGGCCATAACGGCTAGTAATTTTCCGTTTCAAACAATAAAATCATTCAACGTATAATTCCCATTTCCCTTTTGTTAAAAAAAAAAACGTTTTAGGGATTCCTCCCAAACACTATCTGAATAGCTAAAATAGGCCATAGCTCGTCACTAGACATGGCTATTATTCATTTAAAACACATGAAGAGTCATTTGCTAAAACATCCCCCTTCCGCACACATGTTACATTTTAAACAATCAAGGAAAAGGGAGTACACATATCACATTTAAACACTTCGTAATTATTTCAACACAATGAGCCACACATGGCCTCGCAATCCACACGATTGCGGTCAATTCACAACCCAGTCTCCCTCCTCACTTGCACCGTACCACGAGACCTCGAACACTCATAATTCTTTCCTCAAACCATCCAACTACCAACTCGATTCATCGATTTATTAATCACAACATTTTATCATATTAGCTTATGTAAAAGGGAGGGAAGTTTAGGCCCTTACTTGAGCAACCAGCATCATTCAGCGAAGCGTTACAACAAGCGTGCATATAGCCACATTTATTCATAATTCGACAATATTTCATTCAGTAAATCAAACAAAATTCGATTCTAAACATATACATGGCATT
The DNA here is from genome assembly GCA_029747015.1 of Carnegiea gigantea. Taxonomy (NCBI): domain Eukaryota; kingdom Viridiplantae; phylum Streptophyta; class Magnoliopsida; order Caryophyllales; family Cactaceae; genus Carnegiea; species Carnegiea gigantea. Next base: position 709,813 of record JAKOGI010000301.1, on the reverse strand, counting down.
TCGAATCAACTTCCCTAAGCATGAATGCACTACAAAGAGTTCTAATTTATTTCGTTTACACACATAATACATTAGCTAGTTCAGTTCGAATGGGAGCTAGACACGTTAAACTAACTTCGTTTTTAATCCCCTTTCATATATTAGCTAAATAACTTGAATCGAAGCTAAATACTTTAAATTAACTTCGATTTTAATTCCGTTTTAAACTATAACTCTTTAACTCGAATCGAAACTAAATACGTTAAATTAACTTCGATTTTAATTCCGTTTTAAACTATAACTCTTTAACTCGAATCGGAGCTAAATACGTTAAATTAACTTCGATTTTAATTCCGTTTTAAACTATAACTCTTTAACTCGAATCGAAGCTAAATACGTTAAATTAACTTCGATTTTAGTTCCGTTTTAAACTATAACTCTTTAACTCGAATCGAAGCTAAATACGTTAAATTAATTTCGATTTTAATTCCGTTTTAAACAATAACTCATTAACTCGATTCGAAGCTAAATACGTCCACATAAATTCGAATTCACTGTTCATGCAAGATTGTGGTTTATATACAAAATTCACATCGATTCACAAATTCAGGCATGAAACAACCAATTGATTCGAACCTAAGCATGAATAGCTTATTTCTTGTTATTTCTAATGAATTTAACAAGCCCTAAATTGACATGCAACATCAATCCGCTGAAAAATTAACTTCGAAAATAGTAATAACTTGGGAGGGAGAAACACTTACTTGGGTTAGCCTAGTTTCAACCTCAAAGGGTGAATACCGATGCTCCCACTCCGCTAATCCCGAACCCAAGCCCGTCAGCGAACCCTAGCCCTCGGTTTCGTGATGCTTCCAGCGGATTGAGGCCTGATTTTGGCTCTAATTTATAGAGTAGGCCGGGTTGAAGGTGGATCGTCGGTTTCCGGCAGGTGGACGGCCGATTCTGGGCGAGAAGACGCGTGGGTGAGGGGTTGAGCGAAGTGGATGAAGTCTGGTGGTGGAATGGGCGGCTGAGACGCGTGGTGTGGGGGACTGTTCGTCCCTTTTAATGAAACTAGTCGTTAAAAACTCACACGGTCGATTTAATACTTTTGTCGGATAACAAATTAAAAGCAACTGGTAAAATCAGCAACTAAACAGTTAGTCAGTGATAGCATGAAAGCATGGCCCTTACAGATCTTTAACAACTCGGCTGTTAGCTTGTATATAGGTCGAATATGTATGATAAAACACTTGTCAATGATGTAATTTCTGTTTTTTTTCATAATAACCCCATTTCACATGTGCAGTTTTATGCCAACTTTGTACACTTGACTGTTGACTTTTGGTGTTAGTTGTTAAAATTTGGGTTTGGGGACATTCTATAGTTAATTGACTTCCAGCTTTGTCCCCAAAATGAGAAAAATAACAAAGATCAAAGCTTCACTCCAATACCTCCATTTGGGCTTAAATAAGTGCTTTGCACATCCAAATAAAACCTCTAAATAGAGAAGAATTCCGAACATGTGCTAAGTTATTCCTCTGGGAGTTCAAGGTCTGACAAGCCAAGAACTACCCACCAGGGCAAAGGAGCATAAGGGCACAAGCCAAAAAAAGAGGACAGAAAAATAAATGGTGGCATTGATAATCTAATAAAGTGAAGTCCATTAGCCAAGTAAAGATGACCTTTTGCCTGATTTTAGTCTAGCATCAAGAGTCAATACACTTTCCACGGAGCACAAAGGTCCACAAATCGTGTTATTGTGTTGCCTGAGGTGAAAAATAAGAGTCGGGATGCATTTATAGCCTATGTACATCTTGAATGTATGTTTTGCTTATATATGACTTAGTAGCATGTTTGTTATGGTGATAGAACCAATTTAAATGTGTACATCTTTTCCCCTATGCCTTGTATATATGCTTTGCTTTTGAAAAAATCCATAAATATTTCAAAGATTTTATGGATATATCTTTTGCAAACCCTCACAAGACCTCACTCGTCTACTTGGAGGAACTAAGGGTTTAAAGGGCTTATTGCATATGCTAAATGTAACCGTGATTTCTACGAAGGTAAGTTACGTCCTTATGTAGTTTTCCTTACTTTGGTCGAGGATGAGCAGAAGATAGGTGCGGAGGTATCTGTTCGGTCCCGATATATCACATTTGATGTACTCATTTACCCCACTTTTGCTCGTAATAAGTTGTAATTCCAGCGATTTTAATTTGATTTTTGATTATTTTGCAAGACATCATGTTGATCCAAAGTTGGCGGAAATTGAGTTCAAAATGGTGCTAACTAAGATAATAATACTCTCTTTTGGAGATGAGATAATGCAACCAAAGGGCCCGAGCGTGATAGAGCAAGGAAAGGTAAACAAAGCAAAGGTCATTTGAGGAATACAAGGGAAGGTGGCCACCACGGCCAGTAGTGGCCAACCCAGCATCAATCAAGAAAGTTAGGGCCAAAAAACCAAGAGGTGGCCACAGCTAACCATGCCTATGGTCATGACCTGTGGCCACATGCCAGCTCTTCTTCGCCTATTCTCCCCAAAACCACCCATTGCCACTTCAACCCGCATGCCTCCTTTACCAGTTTAACTACTATTTAAGAGAGCTTTTGGAGACCATTAGGGGTTTTTGAGGGAGGTTTTTGGAGCTAGGTTTAGTTTAGGGTTAGCCACTAAAACCCAATTAGGGGGAGAGTAACCTAGGTAGATCAGTGCATAATATTTAGAAGATCGTGGATTTCACTAGTGGAGACTATGTTTCTCTTCTTTCTCTCTCTCTTTAATTTCATACTTCTTGTTTTGTTTGCTACTTTTTTAATTCTCTTCTTTGATTTCCTTTTTTGATGTTTAGTTATGATTAAAGTTGTAATCTTTGATTGTGATTAGCCCTTAAGTTGGCTAGTTGATCATGTTTAAACCTTAGCCTACCTTGTTTATGTTTGAATTTTGAGATTTTCTCTTATAGCCACCAAGTGTTCGATGAAATGTCTGAAATAGTTTTCATCCGGGTTTTTCCTGAGTTGAACCTGCTTGGGGACAAGCAAGTGATAGGCAGGGGCAAATTGTTAAGCCTCAATTTTGGTTCAATTTTTTACTCCTTTTTGGTCCTTCTCCCTTGCTTTTCTATTGATTTGGTGCGTATGTAACCCACTTTAGCCCTTTTAGGAACATTGACTCGTTTTGACTCTTTCCTTTCAATTTTTAGGTGTTTCACTTGATTATCGTGAAAGTCATTCTCCATTTGAAAAGAGACAGTGCAAGCACGATGTTCGAGTGCTCTATGGCCTAAGAGGAACAAGGAATCACAAAGAATGAAGAATGAAAGGGTTAAGGAAGACCACGACTTACCATTTCCAAGGTCCCACTTGGAGCCATGCCTGCAATTAGCTAAGGGAAGGAGAGAAAAAAGTCAGGGCGTGGACACGGTCGACTATTCCCTAGACCACGGGCTGTGGCCAACCTAGAAATTTTTACCTTGGCCACGGTGGCCTATTTTCACCCCCCACCTGCTCTAATTCCTAATTTTGACCCACTAAAAATGGGAGTTGGCCTAATTTCAGCGATTAACTCCTACTTGATGTAAAAACTCTGTCTAAAACTCCAGCGTTAGGTGAAGATTAGAGGAGATTAGGTTTGATTGGATCATTGTGAAGAACTTAAGGATTAATCCACATTCTCCTAATCTTATTTAAAGTTTGCTTTCTTCCTCTCTCTTTTACTTAGTTGTTTTCTTTCTTTTCCCTTTAATTTGTCATCATGTTGATTTGGGAATGTTTGGATTATATTGATTTAATGATGATTAGAGACTAATTTCCCTTGGGTTGTGGTTAAGGTCTATTATGCCTAATAAAGTTTGTTCATACCACCTTTTGCCTTCGGCTGTTCACTCCATAAGTGGTTTTCACGTTGCTGCCAAGTGTTTGATGAAATGCTTGAAAGAGCACTTCATCCAATTCTTTAGATTAGTGACTACATTGAGAAATGAGTCATTGATTGTAGAGGCTAGAAGCAGAATGGTGGATTCTAGGCATGATAATAGCCTACAATTTGCTAGATTGGAAGTTGCTCACCTTAGGCCTCATCACCTAACCCCCATGAAAATAGGAGGACTAGGTAATTGGGAACTACCCATTCCCTTTGAGAGGAGGCTTGAGCGCTTTTCAAAGGAGTTACAATTCCCTTATACATTGTGTGTTATCATTGGGAAATTGGAGGTATTCTTCCCCCATGTTAAAATAAGAAAAGGCATAATAGTTACTCTTCGCCCTAATGCTAGTCCTTCTTGCCGGATTTCTAACCTATTTAGTTCTTGTTAAGTAGTTACAATTCTTTCTTATAATTTTCCATTTGCCTAGATTAAATTTCTTTACTAATTTGGTACTCTTACGGCTAATTCCTCGAGGACGACCCTTAAGGACTATGACAATAGTCATATATGTGCAGCTAATTTGTGACATTAAAAATCTAATGAACACAACCTTTTAATCCAAATCATTTAGGACTACATATAAATGATGATAAATGTATTTAAACAGCTTATTAAGGCAAAGCTTTTAGAAATGCGTATAAATGATGATTAGTGCCAACAAAAAGAAGAGAAATGCAGTAGAGGCCTAGGATTTTGCAGTTGTTGAACCCATCCTAAGTCTTCCAGCTGATGGAAATAGTAGAACTAAAGAAAATGAGGGTAACTTGTGGAGGGGATGATGAGAAATTTCACAAGGTGACCTTGGAGGATTTTTAGAAGGTGCTTGAGTTAATCTTCACATTCTTGTTTTCTTTATGGATTTAAGTGCTCTGATTCTTTTAATTCTTGTTGTGTGGCCCTATTCCTAGAGATGATTGCTTCCAGCACTAAAGGTGCTAGATGACTTCCTTTCATAACGTAGTAGTGTAACACCCCTCTACCCCTCGAGAGGCGTTACACTGCCAGGATCTCCCTAGGGAGACCCCTAATGCTGTCGTGACTAGAGACTTCTTTAAAGATTCGACCAAACTTTAAGTTAGCTAGGGAATCTTGGAACAAAACTGCAAGAGTTCTGCCTACAATTGCAATATTTATAAAATTTGAATGCGAACTTAAGAGGTACCTGGTGACATTACATCAAAATTCAAAAGAAATTAGGAGTTTTCTCACGAGTCAAACACTCGGGGTTAAGGCTTATGCCATTACAAGCATTTGTTCAAATAATTTACATAGATCGAAACATGGCCCAAAGCTAACTACATGCTTGCTTCGTGCATTTCTTTAACCAAAATAAGATAACAAACAGCTTCACAAAATGCAGTTTCACAAAAGATACTTTCAGGTAACGAATGGCAATCCTATGTCAGGTAGCATACACGACCTTTCAATCATCACCTGGGGAAAAAGGGGAAAGGAAATAGAGTGAGCCACCACATGCTCAGTGAGTGTTCGTCCACTCCTTAGAACAAAACCATTTACAGGCAATATTACCTATAATAGCCACGTATTAAGCATTTATGTAATACTATTATCGTATTAAGCTATGTGACACAACTCGTAGGTCATTCCTTGCCTAAATATTCACTTATGAGAGATTCTTAAATTCAAGGAACAACAAACATGCTAGGAGCTTTCTTGCTCAAATCATGCACTTTTAAAACATACATACTCTATGTAGTATAAGAACATGGCCACACATTACTTGAAGTCGCATTCAATTGTACTTAGGAATCTGTTTCATTAGGCATTTATACAAATTTTCCTTTCTTTCTTTGAAAACACTTTTCATAACCTCTTGAGGTTCACATTCTTTAAAAGAAATTTTTTTCGTATTAGTCATATAACGACCCTTATAAGGTTTTCACATTTCTTCAATTCGGCCTCTTAATGGCCATTAAATCTTTCTTTTTCTTGAAATACTTAAAATGATGATTGCCAATAGCTTTTCTTTGCTTATTAGAAAAATACTTCTGGCATAAGATCATTACAGGATGCTAATTGGGTGAGATCTATTCTCAACCCCATAGTGAGACCGAATGCTCACGCTTAAGCTCTTACTCCCGGGACGGCTACATATAACATATTGGACCATTACCCTCATTAGGATCTTCTAGGGTTTCCTAGTACTAGGACTTATTCTTGAGGCTAGCATCATTCATATCATATTGTCCAATGTACATTATGTTAGCAATTCAAAGCGTATGGCCATAACGGCTAATAAGTTTGCTGCCTCTCACAGCGAAATCCTTTTTTATATAATGCACTCTCTTTTTATTTAAACTACCTAGGGATTCCCCGTTCTAGCAGGTTCACTCCCAAAACTGTATTTGTATAGTTAAAATAGGCCATCGATTACTAATAGTTATAGCTACTATTAGTTACAACCATGAAAACCCTCTTTTTCAAACTCACCCTTACTCGTAAGATGAAACTTAATGGCATAATGGGAAGAGGGTTTACACGTAACACATTCAAACACTTCATAATCAATTCAGCAGAATAAGCCACACATGGCCTCGCAATCCACACAATTATGGTCAATCACAATCCAGGCTCTCTCCTCACACAACACCGACCACAAAGAACCTCAAAACTCTCATTAGTTTATCCTCAAGCCATCCAACTACCAACTCGTTTTTAATTTCGTAAGCATAGCATAGCATTATAAAAGTCACAAAGAATGGCATAATAGCGACATATAACTTATCGAGTGGTCTAGCATCCCTCCAGTGGCGCATTACGACATTTATACACATACAGTTTATTAACATAAATAAGGCCTTTCTAATGGCCCGAAATGAACAACAAGGCATGAAACTAACTTGTATACATTGCTCACGATTAAGGAGTAAACACGCTCATTCTAGGGCATTTTCAAAAGCAAATCCGAGTGCATTTAGGGCCTTTTGAGTCTATTTAATTTAATTAGGATCATTGGGTTATCTCGGGGTCCTTTCAACATGAATTAACCGGAGTAGCGCTCAACATTTTAAGGAATTTCTAGGTCATTTCAAAGGTTATTCGCAAACATGAGTCACCAACCTAACATGTGTCGTTTCAAAATATTCATAAATTCCTTCCGGAGCTACTTTACAACCATGATTTAACTAAACAGGCAAGCATCGATTCAAGGTATTCATACATTATTTCGAAGCTACCATTTAGGCATAAATTAATTAATTAAAAAATCATCGTTTTGAAGTGTTTATATATTATTTCGAAGCTCCCATTCAGGCATAATCTAACTAATTAAACAAGCATCGTTTCGAAGTGTTACTATATTATTTTGAAGCTACCATTCAAGCATAAATTAACTAATTAAACAAGCGCAGTTCCGAAGTGTTCTTATATTATTTCGAAGTTACTATTCAGCCCTAGTTTACAAATTCTTCTAACCTATTTTAAGCAAAATATTTAGCTATATAATTAGTTTAATTCCAAGCACCTTTAGGACAGCCTAAACATGCATAATCTAATCTTGAATTCAGTTGTTCTAAGCATACACGACAGGCATATAAATCAGTGAGATTCTGGATATCGTCTAAACAACTTAAACATGCAAAATCTGAATTGAATTTAATTCAAACAGGGCATGCTTACATAAGGATAGCAGCGAGTCACTTCTGAGCATAAACAGGCAGCCTATATAGGTATAATTTGGGCATAAATTCAGTCCGACATAACATACACAATTCCTCATTACACATTCAGTGAACCCAGCTAAACCTAAACTAACATGCATCATCATTCAAGGCTAAAACATCTTTGAATTTATTAGTAGTTTAGAAGAAGAGAAACACTTACTTGAATCAGCCTTAATTCAACCCAAATAATATCAATTACATACCCAGACACTCACCTAAACTGCTAAACTTAAAACCCTAGCCTGTGTGCTTGCTAAAACCGAACCCTAGCTCCCGAATTTGATGACGTTTGTGGGTGATTTGGGTCGAATTCGACCCCCAAATTTATAGGGGAGATCGATTGCGGTGAGGATGGCTGGATTTTGGCATGTTGGTGCCGTCTAGAGCTGACCACAAACTTGGTTGGCCTGCTCTAGTTCGCGGCGAGAAATGGGAGAAGAAGAGTGGAGGAGTTGGCGGTGGTGTGCTGGGTCGTGTTCAGGGACCACCGTGGTCCCTCCCTTACTCTAATGGCGATGTGTGTGGCAGAGGAAGAAGAAGACAGGCAGTGGACACCTGGTGGTCGCGTGCGAGAGGAGAAGAAGAAGAGGAGAAGAGAGGGCTGGGGGTTCGGGTCTTCTTCTGCCCGAAATTCATCTCCCCCTTTTACTCTTCCCTTTTTCCTTTTTTTTTGTTTAATTGGTACAAACAGCTAGGTTCCTGGTCCCGAATGCTTTATTGTTTAATCTAAGCTCGGGTTGAAAAGTCTTAAAATCAGTGTCCTAACTAAATTTGGGAAATGACTAAATAAATCAAATAATGATTTTAAAAGCTTGGGTTAGCATCGACCCTAAAATTTTCTAAATAGATAACGACAATAATAACAATAATAATAAGGTCGTTCTTTTTAGTTAAATTAATTGTTACAAACGCACACAGATGACATAATATCCTTGATGAAAGATAATTAAAACATAGCTTGGTAAACTTAGCAACTGAGACAGTTAGTCAGCCATAGAAAGAAAGTGCGGCCCTTACGCTGTCGCCCCTTAAAAGAATTTCGTTCTTGAAATTTGCTTACCTGATAAAAATAACATTGGGTATTTTTCACGCATTTTGCTTTCTAGCTCTCAAGTTGCTTCTGTCACTTTTTGGTTGTTTCTATAGCACCTTAACGTATGGAATGTTCCTGTTTCTGAGTTTCTTCTCCGTTCTTTCCAAAATTCGAATGTGTTCTTCTATATAGGTGGGATTCTCTTTGACCTGCAAGGGTTCATATCAGATGACACGATCCGGATTTGGAACATATTTCCGAAGGCTGGATACATGGAATACGTCGGGAATGCCTTGCAGTGAGGGCGGTAAAGCCAGTCGGTACGCGACCGGTCCCACTTTCTATAGAATCTCAAATAGTCTAATAAACCTTGGGCTTAGTTTTCCTTTTTGCCCAAATCTTATGCTTCCCTTGAGTGGAGATACCTTCAGGAATACATGGTCTCCAACTTCAAACTCCAGTAGCCTGCTCCTAACATCCGCATAGCTCTTTTGCCTACTCTGGGCAACTTGTAGTCTCTTGCGGATTGTCTTGATTATTTCGATCTTTTGATCAATTAGCTCTACCTTGGAGGGTTCCCTTTCTCCTAGTTCGTTCCAACAAGTAGGAGTTCTGCAGCGTCGGCCATACAATGCCTCAAAAGGGGCCGTGCCAATACTAGTATGCTAGTTGTTTTTATATGCAAACTCGACTAGAGGTAGGTTATGATCCCAAGTCCCAGCATAATCAACTGCATAGGTCTCAACATGTCCTTTAGGGTTTGAATGCTTCTTTCTGATTGTTCGTCTATTTGAGAATGAAAGGCTATACTTAAATGTAGTCCTGTGCCCTTTGCTCCTTGAAAACCATGCCAGAAGCAGGATATGAACTTGTTATCATGGTCTGACACAATACTGAGTGGCACACCATGCAATCGGACTATCTCCTTGATGTATAAATCAGCCAGCTGCTCAGAGGTGAAAGTAGTTTTGATGGCTAAGAAGTGTGCAGCCTTAGTCAGCCTGTCAACTATCACCTAAACACTATTATGTTGCTTGGTGGTTTTTGGCATCCCCACAACAAAATTGATGGTAACGTGCTCCCATTTCCACACCGGGATTGGTAGAGATTGTAGTAGTCCTCCAGTTTTTGATGCTTAGTTTTTACCCTTTGACAGGTGAGACACCGAGCCACGAAGTCTACAATGTCTCTTTTCATCCCATTCCACCAGTATTGGGCTTTTAAGTCATGGTACATCTTTGTACCTCTGTGGTGAGTAGTAAATGTGGGGTTGTGTGGTTTTTTTAGCAACACCTTTTTGAGAGGTGTTATGTTTGGAACGCATAGTCTGCTTCCATGCCAGAGTACTGCATTTTGGATTGAAAATTCCTTATTCCTTCCTTCTTCCACACATTTCATGATCATCATAAGTTTAGGGCCATCTTTCTGATGCTGCTTAATTTGTTCAATCAATGGAGAAGAGATTTGAAGCGCTGTTAAATAGCTTTGATCCCTTAGTAATACTACCTCTATTTGTAGCTTCTTGAGCTCTTTCGAGAGTCTCTTTTCTTGCATAAGTAAGCAAACCATTGTTCCAGTAGACTTCCTACCTAGTGCATCAACCACTACGTTTGCTTTACCAGGGTGACATTTGACCTCTATATCATAATCCTTTTGGAGTTCTAATGATCTTCTTTGCCTCATATTCAATTCTTTATGAGTTAAAATATACTTCAGGCTCTTATGGTCAGCATATACCTTACACCTTACTCCATAAAGGTAGTGTCTCCAAATTTTCAGGGTAAATACAACCGCAGCCAATTCTAGTCATGCGTTGGATAATTTTCTTCATAAGGCTTCAATTGGCAAGAGGCGTAGGCAATGACTCTGCCTTTTTGCATTAGAACACATCCCAATCCTTTCTTGGGCGCATCACTGTAGGTTACAAACCCTTCATTTCCTTTAGGTATTACTAGTATTTGTACAGATACCAGTCGTTTCTTGAGCTCCTGAAAGCTATCGTCACACTCCCTTCTCAATTTAAATTTATTGCTTTTCCGAAGTAGTTTGGCAATAGGTGGGGCTAGTTTAGAAAATCCCTTTACGAATCTCCTATAGTAATTAGCTATACCTAAGAAGCTTCACACTTCAGAGATATTTGTGGGCCTTGGCCAATTCACAACGGTATCTAGGGGTGTGCAAAACCGGTTAACCGGAGTTTCTGTTAACCGAAAATCGGTTAACCGGTTTTTCGGTTCAAAAAAATTCCAAACCGTAACCGAACCGAAAATTTCGATTAACCGTTTTTTCGGTTAACCGAAAATTTCGGTTCGTCTAAACTTGAACCGTAACCGAACCGAAAATTTCGGTTAACTGGTTTTTCGGTTCAGTTACCGGTTAACCGAATACAAATAATAAAAAACTTATGCTTTCATACCTAAATTTGTCATTCTTTTATGTTTAAATTCTTTTTGTAAAAATTAAACTTTGGTCACCATTTATAAATAATAAAGAGGTGCACTTTCTTACCAAATTTTTTTATTTTTTATGTATTATTTTTCAAAAAAATAAAATTATTTTCGGTTCGGATGACCGCCGGTTAACCGAATTTTCAAATAATCCGAACCGCAACCGAACCGAAAACCGAAAAAAAATTTTGGTTCGGTTAACCGAACCGACTTTTTTGAAAAATTTGTTCTGTTAACCAGTTTTTCGGTTCGGTTTTTTCGGTTTTTCGGTTCGGTTCTCGGTTTCGGATTTTTTTGCACACCCCTAACGGTATCTACCTTCACCGAATCCATCAATATGCCTTCTTTAGTCACTATATGACCCAAAAATTGGACTTTTTCGAGCCAAAACTTGCACTTCTTAAGCTTGGCATAAAGTTTGTGTTCTTCCGGTGTTTTTAACACTATTCATAAATGGTTTACATGCTCTTCCTTGGTCTTGGAGTACACTAGGATATCATCGATGAATACCACTATAAATTTGTCGAGGAAGGGTTTGAAGGCCATGTTCATCAAGTTCATGAAGAAGGCAGGGGCATTAGTTAGCCTAAACGGCAATACTAAGAACTCGTAATGCCTATATGGAGTTCGAAAGGCAGTTTGGGTACGTCTTTTTTCTAATCTTTAACTGATGGTACCCCGATCTCAAAATAATTTTTGAGAACAATGAAAATCAGCTAGTTGATCAAATAGGTCATCAATTCTAAGGAGTGGGTACTTGTTCTTGACTGTTACATTATTTAACTCCTGATAATCAATATATAGCCTGATAATCAATATATAGCCTTAAACTCCCATCTTTCTTCTTCACAAAGAGCTCTGGTGCTCCCCAGGGTGAGACACTAGGCTGAACTAACCCCTTGTCTAGTAACTCTTGTAACTGGGCTTTCAATTCCGTTAATTCAACAGGTGCGATAGGGCACCTTGGATATTGGGGCAGTTCCAGGCACAAGTTCAATGGTAAATTCAATCTCTCGATCGGGTGGTAACCCTGATACTTCTTGGAATACATAGGGGAACCCCTTTACTATCGGAATTTCATTTAAGTCCGGGTCTTTCTGTTCTGTGGCCTCAATTGCAAACATATAACCCTGACATCCTTTCTTCAGCGTCCTGAATACTTGTATGGTAGATACAGTTGGGATGCTCACTCAGTGGCCACTTCTCTTAAAGGTTATTCTTTCTCCATCAGAGGTCGAGAAGGTCACCAACTTCCTTTCACAATCAATGGTCACTTTATGCTAAGTTAACTAGTCCATCCCTAGAATAACATCCCAACCTTATATATCTAGCAGTACCAGATCTACAGGGAGGACTCTCCCTTCCAATTTAATAGCATAGTTTTGAAAACAACATCATCGTAATAGGTAGGTCCTAAGGGAGTGGTTATATATAGTTGTACATCCATCTTGTCAGGCTTGCTGGCAAGCTTCCTTTACAAAAATAGGATTTACAAAAGAATGTGCAGCACCCAAATCAAATAAAATGTGAGCGTAAAGATGATTGATAAGGAGGGTACCTGATATAGTGGCAGTGGGATTCTCTGTCTCTTCACCTTCCAGATAGAACACTCGGCCACCTGCTTACAGCCTTTTTCTAGCTCGATTGCCTCCCAAAGTTGCATTTGTAGGAGGGCAGCCTCTTTGTGTGACTGTATTAGCTCCCATGCCTAAATCTTGCATGTTGCTTTGTCGGTTCCATCCCTTCATGGGCAGTTTGCGATCTTATGGTCCGTAGCACCACACCCATAGCATTCTTGTGTACCGTATCTACACAGGCCAGAATGTATACTCCCACACTGATTGCAGGGTTTCATTTCTCGCCCCAGCATAACTTGCTTTCCGTTGCCTCGGTCCTCCTCATGGTTAAATTTCTTGAACATCTTATTCTCCTGAGCGTGGGATCCTCCTGGGCTAAATCTTCTTTTGGCTAAGCTCATTTGTCAGCTCTCAGCCTTAGTTTCTTCTATAACCTAGGCTATCTTTACTGCCTTTTGATACATCTCTTGAAAGTTGGTAAAGACATGTCCAGCTATTATTCATTTAATTGATCTTTTTAGGCCTTGTTTAAAATGGTCCATTCTCATTTTCTCTGTGGCGACCTGATTAGGTGCAAAGCGACTAAGCTTATTAAACTTTGTCGCGTATACCATCATGCTCATTTGCCCTTGCTTCAGGTGTAAAAACTCTTGTTCTTTAGCCCTTTTCATGTCTTGAGGATAGTATTGGGCATCCATCGAAGTTTTCAGCTGTTCTCAAGTTAAAGCTGGTTCACCAACTCGGGGTTTGATAGTTCCCCATTAGAGTTTAGCCTCCCATTCAAACTGATGGGTTGCTAGACGCACTTTAAAGCATTCGGGGTAGACCATTACCTTGAACAAGTTCCCATTCTTCTTAGCCTTTCCTCATATGCAAGAGGGTCAGTCCCACCGCCAAACATAGGTGGTTTTAGTTTATTGAAATGACATATCATTTACAAGGCAGTTGGTTCCGCCACTGGTTCCCTTCGAGGAGGCATTGGCTGCACAACTGTTTATGTAACATTGCTTAGTTTTATGCATAAAAATAGACTTGTCATAGGCATTTAAAGGCATAGTACGATATTAAATAGAATTCATAGTTTATAAATATTGATGCGATCCTATTCTGCGTTGCACAAACACTCCTTTTTCTGTACTAAAAGCGTACATTTACATTTTACGAAACATCGAGGTAACACCCCTACTCACTTATTCATTCCAAGGATACACTTAACTTTAAAGTTATCTAGGAACTTCTGATACACCAACACCCTGGGGAAAAAGGAAACCGGGAGGGTACACTAGCTATAACTTATTTAGATACAATACAAACATTAGCAGACCTTGCGTTACAATCGACCTTATTCATCATCTGAGGAATCTTCCTCAGGAGGGTCATCCACCATTGGCTCATTCCAGCCTTCAGGCTCATTCAAGCCTTCAGGCTCATCCGGGGCTAGTAGGTCCCACAATCTGAAAGTCGGGGAATATTCCACATTGGGCTTCCCATCTACCAGCTCCCTCATTTTCAAAAGTGCAGCCTGCTAGCCACGGGGGATATTGCACACCAAAAGAATCTATCCAACGTATCCACATCGTGGCTACTCGCTTGTATCGCTCCACCTGAGGGTTTTCCACGAATAGAAGCATCATTTGGTGGTGTTCGACTTGATTTCTCTCAACTGTTTGGGTTAGAAGGTGTTGTCCCGCAGCGGGAGCAATTAAGGCCATATTGACCAGCTGATTGGTGGCATTGCTCCTTTCCAAGGGGGTGTCTCCTAAGAAATCCACCTGTTCTTCTACCAATATTAGGAAATCTACCAAACCTCTGAAGGTGAACGGGGTATAAGCCCCCATGTGTACGGTAAATTGGTGGAGGGCGAAAGTAACTTCACTCCACCTTCTTATAACAGGCATTTCTCAGATGAATTTGACAGTCCAGTGGTTCTGGGTGACCAGCAAGGGTCCCCACTGGTCACTTCTTACCACAGCTTCCCAAGAGATAACTGCATTCCATGCAGCCAGCTAGAACGAAAACTATACAAAATTGGCAATGTTAAACACCATCCTACATCACCATACTGGGTTAGGTATAAAACTAGTAAGCACGTGTTTGCATGGGTGTCCTAAGCCATATTTCTAGTTTGTGCACACTAATATGCAATGCAAGCACATAGTAAGCTCATGTAAGCACTTTGAAGCACGTATTTCACACACCAAAACTCGTAATGTCACATCTAGATGCATATGTAAACCTATGGCTTTGATACCACCCAATGTAACACCCCTCTACCCCTTGAGAGGCGTTACACTGCCAGGATCTCCCAAGGGAGATCCCTAAGGCTGTTGTAACTATAGACTTCTTTAAAGATTTGACTTAAGTCTAAGTTAGTTAGGGAATCCTAGAACAAAACTGCAAGAGTTCCGCCTTTAATTGCAACATTTATAAAATTTGAATGCGAACTTAAGGGGTACAAACAGCTAAGTTCCTGGTCCCGAATGCATTATTGTTTAGTCTAAGCTTGGGTTGAAAGGTCTTAAAACCGGTATCCTAACTAAATTTGGGGAACGACTAAATAAATCCAATAACGATTTTAAAATCTTGGGTTAGCATCGACCCCTAAAATTTTCTAAATAAATAACGACAATAATAACAATAACAATAAGGTCGTTCTTTTTAGTGAAATTAATTGTTAAAAATGCACACAGATAACATAACATCCTTGATGAAAAATAATTAAAACGCAGCTTGGTAAACTTAGCGACTGAAACAGTTAGTCAGCAATAGAAAGAAAGTGCGGCCCTTAAAAGTAGACTCGGAGCAAGCACATGAGCAAGGCATGTGAAACACTGGAGATTTATTTCGGGATGAGTGATATTTGACATGGATTGACCGAGGCATTAGGACCTAAATCAATCCAAGTCAACGCAAAATTTTTATTTTATTTTCAACTCTTTATTTATTTCGAAAATTTTCCTTTTTATCTTCAACTTCTTTTATTTCAGGAAGGGAAGAAGGTCTAATTTTTGTCTTTTTTAGAAAAAAATAGTACTTTTGAAATTCTTCTTTTCCCTGCTAAAACACCATAACCCTAGTCTTTCCTCCTTTTTCTTTTGAGTAGTCAGCCCCCCATACTCTCTCTCTCTCTCTCTCTCTCTCTCTCTCTCTCTCTCACTCTCACCCTCTCCCTTGAATCCTAGCCCCCCTCCACAGTTCTCTCTCTCTCTCTCTCTCTCTCTCTCTCTCTCTCTCTCTCTCTCTCTCTCTCTCTCTTCCTCTTGCTCTCTTTCTCTCAATTGTTCCTCTCTCTCGTCGCCCCCTTGGTGCGCCACTGCCACTACAACTGCCGGGCACCACCACAACCACTACCATACCCCTCCTCTTCCTCCTTACTTGTGGTTTTAATTCTCAAGGGTGTAACAATTCAATCCCTTTTCTCCTAAAACTGTATCAAGGTGACCATATTGGTCGTATTTTGATATTTATTTTGGTTAAAATTCAAAACCTTGGTTTAATTTGGATTAAGGGGCATTGCATTATTGGGATCGATACGGGTAATTGTTGACTGCTTACATTTAAAAATGTGGCCAAAAAGGGGGAACACTTTAGGGTTAAAGTTTTGGGCAGAATGTCATTGGTTGGGGACAGAATCTGCCTTCAATTTAAAAATATACCCACGGATAATGCAAAAATCACGAAATTGTTATGGTAGTTAGCTTATAGTGTCCTCTACACTATGGCACTTGAATCACTGAAATCGAATTTAAATTGAGCAAGTTATGGGCAAGTAAATGGAGGCTATCCAGATTTGGATAGTCAGTGATAGGGATTTTGTTTTGAGATTTCCGACCTAGTAGTTAGCAAATTGGAGAAACATTGAACATAGAACTTGTAGGTGATGCATTGACCTTTCCAAAATGGTTAAAGCCTTCTAGTTTTGACATCAAGAGCTCTAGTTATGGCTTCTGGAAGTCAGACCTAAATTCTTAACTGCACTGGACACTGGAATAATCATGTTTGGAAATTCCTAAAAGTGTCTAAAAATTGTAGAAAACTCATTTTAAGTGAGGGATGGGCTGTAGATGTGGTTCATAAGATTTGAACTAAGTGTTGACATTGTTTTGGTACAGATAGTGGTTATTGGGCCTAGTTAAGAAATCGAGGCCGTAATTCTACAGAATTCTAGGTAACAATCACGCCTTAACCCTTTCTCGAAGTTCTTTGAAAAATGTGTTTGATCAGAATGCTAAGGACTATCTTTGAATGTCTTTGTTATATGTGGAATTATGGATTTTACTGGTTGAACGTGGAATGAAATAGTTGTGTGGCTTGTGTTGAGTTATCTTGCTATATCAGTGTGCAGTTGGGCATTTGGACTGATTGTGTTTGTAAAGAAAAACATATATATTTTGGAAATGCTTTGGGAATCGAACGGGGTCGGGTTGGAATGTGCGTGTTGATTTGAAATTTAAGAGCAAGTATGAATGTATAAATAAATGGCTTTATGGGTGAAACTGTGATCTATGCTGGTGTTATCGAAGTCTGTTAGCCTTCCATGGAAAAAGTGCATGCATGTGAGCAGCCACGTGCCCTTTTGATGGATGTAAGCTAGGTTAGCGTTAACTGTCCACATGGGTAGTAGGCCAGGGTATGTTTAAGCAGTAACCGTCTGTACTGACGATAGGCTAGGGTATGGTTAAGCGATACCCGTCCAGGTGACAGTAGGCCAGGCTAAGGTTAAGCAGCTGCATTAAACCCAAGCGCAGGCCATGAGACCCAGTGGGGTCACTCACCCTTAGAACCTGAAAATTCATAAAGGAGACTTGTATGACTGTATGCTTCTACTGAAAATGGATAAATGTGGTCTGTTGTCTCCCCTACCCCTAAAATGGTCTAAAATAAATTTGTCTGCGTGTTTTAACTATTAGGGATGGTTGTTATTGAGTTTATCTCATTTTTGTAAAATGTTTTGTTTTCAGGTGAAGTGCACGAGCATGGGGATGGGAACTCAAATTAGTGTGAGGCTGCGAAATGAAATTTAGTAGTGTTCATATAGTTTATGTTTAGACTTGTTTTAAGAATTGTGATTCAAGTTGCACTTTGTTATATCGTCGTAGGACTCAGACTGATGTTTTGATTAGAGGATATAGTTGCACTAGAGCTTTAATTGATACCCGGCCTGGTATTTCCAAGAAGAAAATACAACGGTAACATGCCACTTAGGTTTTTCCGCGAAACATGTAGGTTAATATTAGTAATGAAGAAAGGAAATTACAAATTTGGAGGTGTCACAATTGGGGATGTAATCACATTTCTATATGCTTTGGTGTTTGATATCCTTACTTTTGAATTTTTAAAGTGCTCGCTTTTTGTTTTGCTTCAGGTCACATGGGATCTTAAGGTGGCCGGGGTTATTCTCCCTTGCATTGGTAAAGCTTGAGCTCTCTCTCGTGAGAAAGTCCTCGTTGAAGGCCTTTTTGGGTACGTTTGGTACCTTAAAGAGTGGGCAAAGCACCAAGTGAACCCTAACTCAGTGGCACCTTAGAGGTTGAAGTCTCCACATCTGTGGACCATGTTCATGTCTTCTTTTACCTTAGAGCATGCACCTCAGTAGCTAGGTGGGGAAGATTATGTTTACCACCTGTAAGAGATTGACTAAGGCGAGTTCCTCCAAGGGTACCGAATGCCTCGTATTGATCTTAGTGTAAGCCGCAGTTCTCTTCTTCTCATTTGTTCTACGTTCTTTTTCAATATTCTTGTTTTGTTAAGTTTGTATTTTGCAATACCTAAAATTTATCCTAATGATGAGCACCGAGATGAGGTACATCGATACCTTTGGGTTGTAGTAATCCAAGAGGATTTGTGAGGTTAGGAATGCCGCTTTCGCTGAGTTATAAAGCATTCCTCCAGATTGGCAGGGGTTATGCCCTTTTCCCTTATCACTCTCCCTTTTATTTTTAGCTCTGTTCTTTTGCTCTTTTTTAGATTATCATTTCCTGTTTCCTTTGTAAGTTGAATCAGGAGGAGAGCATACGATGATCTAACTAATGGCTAGGCTCAAACCTACTATTCATCGGATTAAGTAGTGGTGCAATTGTCATTGGGGGGACAACGTACGTGCTTGAGGACAAATTAACTTGCTTTAAAGTTTCTGCTTCACATTTTTCAATATTCTTTCTTTTCTTAGCTAATTTAGTTTATGTCATAAGGAGCTAATCAACACTGTTCTTTGGAGGCTTCCCCTACTTAGGATTATAATGTGCTCCTAACTCTTCAAGGGAGGTGGTGAACTCTGCTCCTCCTTCCAAGGCTTGGAGGACTCTACTGAGGCGCCTTCATCCTCGAGGGTAGTGTCTACTTCTCATGTTGCTTGGTAATGAGGTCAGGTTCCTTTTACAGGCTGGCAATCAACTCCACTTCCACCTTGGGTGTTGATTGTTTTCCCTTGGGGGATGCTGAGTGGGGACAACTCTTCTTCTTAGTCACCATCGCTGTGAGGTTAGTGTAGTTTTATCATCTATGACATGCGTCGTTGGCTGAGAATGGGTAATCCTTTATTTCCTTGCCATTTTGAGATCCCCATCACTTATGGTAGAGGTTCCACAGTAACAAGCATTTAGGTTTCAGCTTCCTTGCCTCTCGATTGACCTCTACATTTTGGGTGAACACTCTTTCAACTTTCCTCCACCGTCAGGTATCCAGATTGTAGAAGAGCCTCTTGAGGATGAGGATAATCATTAGAGGGTAAATGCCTCCTTATTTTTAGTGAAGTTCTGTATTTGGACACTTTGGACAATGTATGATTTGCGTGTTCCTTTTTTTGGGCAAATTTTTTTTGTTGCAAACTTTGAGATTATGATTCCTTTTCTTTTTTTTTTTTTTTTAGCTCGTTGCTCTTTTTACATTTTCATGATTAAGATTGATGTTAGAGCATTAATGCTTTAAGTGTTTAGGCTTACTATTTAAAATTTTACTTGAATTTCGAAGTGTTAGTATTAGGTGCAAGGTTTTGTTCACCAAAAAAGGGTCCCAAAATGATTTGAGAAATTTCTACCAGACAAAAAAAAAAAAAAAAAAAAAAAACTAGTGAAAAAGAAAAGAGAAATATTTTAAAATTTCAACGTACCTTCTGCCCCCATAATCTTGTTTTTTTATGTGGCAATATTTTAAAGAGGGAATCAATAAGAAGAAAATAAAGAAAATAATACTAAAAAAGGGGATCTTTATTTTTTAGGGTTTATCTTTTTCAGTAGCTTTTTCTCTCTTGGGACACTTTTATAGATTCAAAATTTCATCACTGGAAGGTTAATCTTTTGCTTTAATTTTGTTATCATCTTGATACTTTTCCTTGACTAAACTCTAATTTCACGTTCTCTCTACTAAATCTCCATCAATCCTCTGTTGTTTATTCAATTAAAATCACCTCCAAATGATGAGATGTTGTGAGGAAGAGGTTGAAAGGAGGCTGAGGGTTCAATCCTAATAGATTTAAATCTATAATCTACTTCTCAAAACCTTAATCGTCTCCTTTTCTTCATCCTATTTTCAATATCTTCTTCTCTTGTTCTATTTTACATTTGACAATCTTAAGTTCTAATTCCCATGAAAGGAAGTTAGAATGTAGTTGATCAATGTTAATTGGAGGCGCATTGAAGGTAGAATGAATGTTAATCAAGCAAAAATCAACGTCAAATGCTAATAGAGTTTGTGGGTAATTTTTTCTCTCTGTCCTTTTATTGCTTTTGTTAAATTAGATAGTAGTTAATTCTAGGATTGATTTTTTCTTTTCTGTTGATATTTTAGGGATAAATTTGGGAATTTGGTGTATGGCCATGTTGAGCTATTAACTATATCGTGCCATTAATCACTATTTTGATGCGTTTATGTGTTGATTGCCTTCTTTTTCCCATTAAGAGCTAGATTAATAGTAGTTTACTTGTATGTGGTAGTCTTATATTTTTATTGGTAGTCTAGTCTATTTAGGAACGAACTTAAGATTAATAATAGATTAATTATTTGATTGATTTCAATAGCGCCTTTCACAATTTAGTCCAACTCAAAATCCTACTCAACAATAACCTTATAATACGAATAATGTAAAGAACCCAAATGAATATATAATAATAAAAATTCCTAATAAGCTTACCAAAGGATATATCATAACATTATAACTCTCCCTTAAGACCTAGTGCAGTCTTAATTTTTTCACAGGAGGGGAGGATAGGGATCGTTATGGCTATAATGGATAGCCTCGAATTGCGAAGAGAGAGCACAAGAAAAATATTAAGCTCAAAATTATTGCAAAGAAGACAAACATATGATAGGGTTCATGTCAAGTGCACATGTAACTACAAGTTGAAGATAAAATTACTACTACAAATGGTAATAACTTGAGAGTCATCAAGCGAATGTAGCTCCGAAGAACACCAAAGCTATGATAAAAAAATTCAAAACTTCATATAGGGGTGAACTTGATTCAATAACCAAACTCATCCAGAAATAAGTGAAATTAAACAAAGGCATGAGATCATAGTTGAAAAAAGCAACTGGAAAGAATTATGGGAGACAATAGCAGATCTAAGGTATGTATATCAATACAATAAACAAAAGAGCCAACTGAACACATATGATCATAAAGTTAGAGCAACAGGAACATGAATAGAAGTAATGGACTACAAAGTTGCAAAACAGTTTAAGGCACAATTTACTAGAAAGACAAAGATATCAACAACAAAATAACAAATGTTATTCATGGGAGGCAATTACTTATAACAACATTAGAAATAAGCTATCCAGATAAGGTAGAAACCAGTAAAGCAAAAAGATAAAATATTTTAGAGGTTCATAAGTTATAGGGAGCAACAAGTCAAAGGAAATGCAAAGAAGGTTATAGGCCCCCTGTGACACTGCACAACAGTCTATTACCCCCTTGATCCTCTTAAGGTCATTTCTTACCTAGGATAGTATCTATTTCACTCCATACCTCGATGGTTAAGATTATCCTCAAATTACCTTAAAAATAAATAATGATAGCCAAAAATATTCAAATTGGCACCGTGATTGTCATCTAATTAGCTCATCACACTCAGTTTTAACGTCAATCATAAGTCACATAGATCACTAGCCACTGCCACCTATTATAGTTTGGGAATACTAGGAAAATAGTTAAATGCTTTCATTTAGGCTATTTGTCTATTCTATACCATGGTGATTCTCTACCTTAATAGTTTTGACATATGGTAATCATCTCAAACACACATAACAGCTTTGACCACACATCCAACATTTCAGGTCCTCCATATAACATGTAATGATCGTATAACAAATGCGAGAATACACTTATGAAGTACATGTAACTCCCCTACCCACACATATGCTTATGTTGCGATCAGCACTTATGTCTCCATGCTTTTAAGAATCTACCTCAGGATGTAGCATCCCAATGGATCCTCTACCTCGAGCCTAGCTTTCTAATACCATCATGTGATGCCTAGAAAATTTTACTTCACCTTGTTACTAATCTTTAGCCTATTTAATGCAACAGATTAACCTAGTTAGGTGTCACTATCGTATTTCATTATAAAACACAAGGTTAAATGGGGATTTCATAAAAATCACAAAGTCCAAAGGCAATCATTCCAAGTCATTTGTCAAACTTGGTCAAACTATAGGTTCATTTACTCCATGCTAAATATAAATCTAACTTAAGCGTTTGTTTCGGTCTCACTCACATCCCGTACCCATGTAGCAAAATAGTACTGGAAAACAAAACATTTCGTAGAGTGAGATAGAGACCAATAATGCCTACCTAATAGTAAAGCACTATTTGTATCCATTTCAAACATTTTAGGGGTGATGGAGAAATATCTTATACAGTCTAAAGGAAAATTTGTTCGTAGTCATTTCATGATCTTTAAACTAAAATTCCTTATCTCTTATTCATACCCAAAACAGAGCCAATTAATTAGCGAGCGACCCACCGAAGGGTAGCATGGCCTTTGACCAAACAACCTCCTAGGTTCCATATCTAAGAGGTCCATGACTTGTCGTACATCAGCCTACAATGGATCATACCTAAATAACCACTTGTCTTAACTCAGGCATATTAAACTTGTCTTTGTATTAGGGTAACCTTGTCCTAATCTTAGAATGCACCATTCTATAAATGCGCCTTAAAATTTCACTTTAGGATTTAGTATTTATGAGTACATTTGGCTCCTAGTAAGCCCTACCCATTGTAATCAAAATTTCTTTTAACTTAGTAAATCCCTATTAGACATGAACTACATAATATAAATATTCGATCACAACACCATAATATATGTTTAGAAATTCATGATAAATCACATATCATAGTGCAAGTGTTACAGACTTTGGAATACAATGTCATATAAACATCCATAAATATCTAAAACACATTTTGCATGAGCAGCCAAGGGGAGCTAGGGCACAGACATTACCTTAATGAAGCGCAAATAACCTAGCTTAAGCTCGAACCTAGAATGCTGGCCTAAATGATAAAATAACATATCATGACAATGCCAACCCAAGGGAGATTTTACAACCCAAAATCAAGACTTTACAACCTAGCAACCAAGCAAGCCACTAAGATCACATAACCATACCTAATCCCCTAAATACCTATTTTAAAGCACCTAAAATTTTTTTAATGAACATTTACCAACAAATAGGTTATTATCAACCTTTTAAGTAGCTAGGATTTATGAGCAGTTTCAGGTCAATTTTCTAACCTACCTTACAGAGGCTATAACTTTACTTAGAAATATCAATTTAGAGTGTATAAGTATAATTTGCAAAGATCTTGATCTCTACTAAACTTTGATTTCATGAGCAATAAAAGCAACAGTAAGTGTCTCAAAATTACATGTCTTCCTAGCTGGTAAGTTTAAGGCCAGATTTGTGCACTTATAGGGGAAAATTTGTTTCTCCCTTAGTTTATGTTCAAAATTAACAATTAAAAATTCCTAAAAAACATACTTGTAAATCTATGCCTATGAATGTTTTTTACAAGCTTTAGGCAGGTGCATAATTCCATTTTTTTATTTCAAAGTCAAGTCAGTGTAGGGTAACATCGTGGTCACAAACTCATAAATTTTCCATTAAACTTTACACCTAACCAATACATATAACAAAACCCCTATCTCATTATCCCCTATATAGTACACGCTTCAACTAAATCCTAATAAAAGCAAAGCAAGCGCAAAGGTAAAAAAATTGTAATCAATTAGGGTTCTTACATGAAGATGGAGATGAATGTCAAGGAGGATATATGGGTGTATTCTCAAGCAGCACCAAGATCTAAAAATCTAGTCTACAAACAAAGGAAAGGTTCATCAATGGCTTGAAGATATATCAAAGTTGTTGCAGTCATAATATTATTCTTTGAAACATGATAAGAGCAAAACGCTAAACATCTCACCAAACGAAACCGCAAGGAAAAAGGGAGGTGGGTGGTAGTGGTATGTGGAAAATAGTGGTGGTCACCAGGATTGATTATAGGCGGCAATGGCGTCAGCCAAGGGTTGCTCTAAGTGGGCGTGAGAAGGAATGAAAATGTTAGGGAAAAAGAAATGAGAGAGAGGCACGAGAGGAGAGAGGGGGCAAGGCCGGTGAGGAGGGCAGTGCCGCAACAACAATGTGGGTAGACGGAGACTGGTCGGCGGCAGTCGCAGTGTGGGAGAGAGGGTATTGAGAGACAAGGGAACAGAGTGCCTAAGATAAGGGTTTCTATATATTTACATATAAAAACACACAAAATTTTTTATTTTAAACTTTGGCAGGTAAAAGGGGAAAGCAATAAATTCATGCCTTGGATTATGGTTGGTGAAGGATTTGGAGAATTGTTTTTTGATATTCCTTCTAAGGGTCAACAAATTTCAAATTGAAATTTAAAATTATAGGAGAGAATTTAAAATAACATAAATGTGAATTTTGTTAAATAACATTAATATTTTCTTTATTAAAGGCTTTCGGTTCGATCAAGGATTAAGGGCTTTTGGACCTGACCTAAAGTCCTAATTTTTATGAAGGAGCAATACTAAAATTACTATGTGTAAGGTCAAGCGACTAACAATAAATTCTCAAAATTAACAATCACGTTAGGTATTTTCTTCCACTTTTGCACTATGAGAGTGAATGATCAACAATTTTAGGCAATAGTATAATAGGTGCTGAGAAAGCATATTAGTGGTACCAAAATGTATGTTCTCATGGACACCCTCAAGAACCTCAGGAAACCTTTAGTGATGCTAAATAATGATGGATATACTGATATCCACAAATAGTAGGGTATTTATACATGCTAGTTAGATAACATTCATAAAAAAACTTTAGCATATTATATTAATAAGGAACTGTAAAAACAAGAAGAAATTATCAGGACCAAATACTTAACAATTTTTCTATCTTCATTTTCATAGATGTAGTAATAGAGTAAGCTTAATTGGGTCCAGTTTGGAGAACAATGTACAAGGTAATTTTCTACTATAATGAGGCAGACAAAATTATCAAATTATATATATGTTGTTAATGATGATGGTGGTTAAAAAGTGGAGTGTTTTGAAGGGGTGGCTAAAGTCATATCATCCTATGACTTGAGCTTACTAGGTACCTCATAGAATAATAGAGCAAAGGCGGATGAGTAGGTAATATCACATGGGCCTATACTTGCTATTGAGCAGCAATGGAGTTGTGTGAGCCATTTACTGATGGGGATATCAAACAATCTATTTTTTTTAATATCCGTGTCCAAATTATCAGGGCCATATGAGTTCAACACTAGTTTTATAAAGGTAGTTGGAAGAAGATTGGTCCACTTGTATTAATACTATGTCCTTCACTATTAGTTTGAATGGAGGCAGTTTAGCTATGTTAGGGTGTTAGAGGACTGAGACAAGGGGCCTTCTGTTCCTATTATTACTATTTATGCTAATAATAGAGGACCTGCCTAGAGCTTTGAAGATGGCATGTAAGAGAGATGAGTTCAAATTTCATCCAAGGTGTCACGAACTTGAGTTGAATTATTCAATGTTTGCTAATGAGCTTATCATCTTTTACGATGTCCAAACACAATTAGTTTGGATATTAATTCATGCATTTCACAAGCAACAACTAGTTTGGTAGCCAACCAACAAAACTCGTAGATAATAGCTAGTGAGGTGAATGAAATAACTAAGCAAGAAATTTCATATAGCACAGGGTTTTAGAAGGGGATACTTCCATTTAAGCACTTGGGTGTACTTATTACCCTTGGCAAATTAAGCAGGATTGGGTGTATCATAATTATTGAAAGGATTAGAAGTAAAATCAAGTTATAGACATCCAAAAATATTTCATATGGTAGTTGAGAGGTTTTAATTAACACTATACATATGGGGTTTATGGGGTTTGGTCAAAGCTTAAGAAGTTAGCAAGGGGATGACAATAGAGTGCAGCAAATTATTATTCAGAAAATAGGGAGATCTTCTCATAGCATGGACTACTACCTATAAGCCAAAGCGATTCAGAGGAGCAAGTTTGAGAAACCTTAAAAAATGGAACTCTGCTTGTATTGCTAGACTGGAATGGCATGTTAGAAGGAAAAAAAGATATAAGGACAAGTGGGATTACTCACCTAGGGATGATGCATGTTGACATTAGAGAAATCTATGTCAAGTAAAAGAATAGTTAAATGTGCTAGCATAGTTAAGAAGAAGTGGTTTTGAAAGGCTAGTAAGAATGAAAACCACACAATTCTTTTTAGGTACCTATGCAGCCTAAGTTGCACTGAGAAGGTTCATTGTGCTAGAATGGCTTGGTTAAGACTTAGCCACCCTATGCATGCTTTTTTCTGCTGGATGTTAATGCTTAGAAGACTGCCTATTAGAGATCAACTTAGTGGATTTTATCCTGAGATGGAAGACATATGTCCCAAGTGCAATTGAAAGACTAAAACATTAGATCATACATTTATTCAGTGTGATTATGAACAGAGTGTCAAGGAAGAGATATGTTAATGGCTGGCAGCTGTTTCAAATGTTCTGATGCATAGCATTTGGAGTGCTAGGAATTCAAATGTGTTCCATAATCATCATATAGAATAGAAGCATACTATGCAAGTGGTCATTAGGTAGAGGGTTTTATTTTTGGCTAAAATGTCATCAAAGTACAGAAAATGTATAATGATTGCTATAGAGTAAGCTGAAGGTCCTATGTGGATTAAAATAGTTCAAAATAGTCTGTAGGTTGTATTTTTCCCCCTTAATAAGGGTGGCTTGTGGTAATGAAGTATTCTATCTTCTTAATAGAAAACCAAATTTTCATGGTTTCATATTTTATCCCCCTTAAAAGAAGCTTCATCTTCAAAACTGCACAAACGACTGAATAATAAATATTTAAAATTCTATGTTTTCACATTTCACCCTTTTTAAAAGAAGTTTTGTTCCTAAATTTTACATATACCTTAACCAGCAAATAGATGAGGGTACTTAGATTGCATTTTCTTTTTTAATTGCTATGTTGCATTAATTGTGGTAGGGTTAGCCCAAAGGACCTTCACTAGTGGGACAACTTTCTTGTAAAGCTAATTCCCTTTACGATCTAGGATCTCAATTAGTTATTCCACGTAGTTTAAGTCTTCCCAGAGTTGCATAGGTTCTAGTTTAATCAAATGAGGTGGGCCAGGAATGTACCTATGCAGTTCTAACATGTGGAATACATTGTGACTCTTAAGAGTTTTTCTAGAAATTGTAACCAATATGGTACTCTCTTACTCATTCTATGATTGAATAAGGACCAATATACCTTGGGGTGAACTTCTCTGATTACCCGAATCACATGATGCCCCCGGTGGGTTAGGAAGACTTGGGCCCCCAACGTTAAATTTCAAAGGTCTCCACTGCATATCTGCATAGCTCTTCTAACAACTCTAGGAAACCTTTATCCTCACCTTGAATACTAGAACTTTATGTGTAGCAGCTCAAATCAGTTAGGGTATGTTGGTAAATCAGTTTAAATTAGTTTCAGTCTCCTATGTGGAATCATAATTATACCTTTCATTTAAGCTAGGTAATTCAAGTTTAATTAAGCGGATCTTACCCAAAATATAATTTTGTTTTAACGTATGAAATCCCAATTTGCATCTAAATAAAATATATCTTAACACATCATTACAGTAGTCACTTCTCACATCCAAGTTTGACATCATGTTTTATTATTGCTTTCCTAATTAGTTATTTAGTTATTCGAGTCACAAGCTTCATGGACATGTTATCACAATAAGGAAACCCAATTTTGTAAAGACTATATGCAACCACATAATATGAAGTACATGAAAAGCACCCTAAATTGCATATATAACAATGAAAATTGTCAATAGGTTCACCTAGAAGTAGCAGTATGCCAAAATATTATAGCAAGCTCCTATAACCCTATCTAATGCCAAGCTTTTAGCAAAAAAGGGAAGTGGTATGGATCATTAGGTCATAAACCTAGGATCGAAAGTTACAAAGTGGTCACAAAAAGAAATATATGAAGCTCAAGCAATTGCGAAGAAAACAAAGAAATGGTATCTGTAACTAGAAGGTAAAATTATGGGCGACAAATAATAATGACTGCAAGGTCATCAAATCAAGCACACTACCAAATGAAAGATATGGAATGGAAACTTCAAGCATTCAGAAATACAAGCATAATATAGTATCCCAGAAATCCATCCAAAGTAATACTTGTCCAATGAAATAAACAAGTGAAAGAGATTAATAAGATGAAGTTAAGGTTCCTAGAGAGTAAAAACGCGATCTTAAGTGATGATGGAGTAGAATTGTAAATGTATGAATGTAATACATACAAGGTCAATTGAAAAGTTGAGATTGTAACGTTGAACATGACAAGCATAGAAGTCAAAATTAAAAATATCAGATCACGAAGCTGATAATTGTATAAGGAAAAATTTATGTTCCTAAATCGAGCGCAAACTTTACAATACGAAGATATCAGCAAAATAGGATGGCAACTGTCATTCCCAAGAAGTTATTGGCTATAACAAAATTATAAGGAGGTCATCCAAATAAGGTAACAAAGAATGAGATAAAAGGTAGAAGAGTTTAGGAATAGTAGGATTGTTAAGGAAATGGCTAGAGGAATGCAAATGGTTATAGGGTTCTCCCATGTAGCACTATACAATAGTACCTACACTATTAACACTATCTTATGGTACATCTTGCCTAGAACAACCTATCTTAACTAAATAACCCAATCATTATGTTCCTTGCCAAAGTCACCTTGAAATTAATCAGTATAATCTAGAAACTCCTAACATACACCATAATGTAGTCACTAAACCCTATTTGCTTAGGTGTGGATTTTGTCCTTAGCTTAGAATTTTAGGCCACTTGCTTATGTTATGTCACTGTTCATACCAAAATTATGATATTTTTGCAACACATATTCATGATGTTGTCCAGTCATGACTACAAGCACATCATCTTTGTGTCACACATGCACCTACTCTAAGCCACCCACATACACACAACATAATGCTTAGCAACCAAGTCACTCATCAACATGTCATATGACCTATATAATAGACAATAGGAGCAAGACAAATGCACATTGACATTTAGAAAATTTATATAATTTCTTTATTCTATGATGCCCAAGTATAAAATCATAAATACGCTCCACATGCTGACCATAGGGTATGTAAGAACAGTATAACTTCCCCCTAATGCCTAGTGTAGTCTCAATTGTTTCGGGGCAAAGGGTAGAGATCATTTAGGTTGCAATGGATAGCATCAAATTGCAAAGACATAGCAAAAGAAAACATAAGGCTAACAATTATTGCAGAGAAAACAAACAAATGATCGGGTTCATGTTAACCAAACATATAACCAAAACTTGAAGATGAAATCATGACTACAAATCACAATAGCTCGAGAGTCATCAAGTGATTGTAACTCCAAAGCAAACATAAGATGTTCCAAAAAACAAAAAAAAAAAAATCCAAAGCTCAATAAAGGGGTGAACAAATCGACTCAATAACTATATACTCATCTCAAAAAATAAGAGAAATTAAATAATAAGATGAGCATATAGTTGAGAAAAGCAAGTAAAAAGAATTCTTAGAGACAAGAGCATAACAGACGTAGGTGTATCAATGGGATGAACATGAGAGTCAAGATATTAAATTTAAAGCGACAAGCATAAGAATAAAAGAGATCACAAAGTTCTAAAATAGTGTGAGGCATAATTTAGTGAAGGGACATAGATATCAACAACAAAACACCAAATGTTACACCCAAGAGGTTACTTATTATAATAGCATTAGAAAGAAGTAGTCTAATAAAGTATAAAACAGATGACCATAAAAGGTATAAGATTTTGGAGGTTGGTATAGTAGAGGGAGGTCAAGGGAAATATAGAGATGGCAATAAGCCATTATGTAACAAGCCATACTAGCCAATTGCCCTCCTGATTGGTCTTGAGCTCACTTTACACCTAAGATAATACTTGTTTCACTCAGTAGCTCAGTGGATAAGTTTATCCTCAAATTACCTAGAAATTAATAAATACTAAACAATAATGATCAAATAAGCACCTCAATGGTCAACCAATTAGCTCATAACACCTAGTTTTATCATTATCCATAAGTTGCATACATAACAACGTATTCTACCTTTATCCATGTTTACTTGTCAAAATTCAGATGAAAATAAATAAATGCCTTAATTTAGAATATTCGTCTATTCTATACCATGGTGATTCTTTATCTTAATTGTTTTGACATGCGGTCATCATCTCAAATGCGCACACACTAAGCACGTGGCTTAGCAAATTTGGCCAAACATCCAACATTTCGAGTGCTCCACACAACTTGTAATAATCTTACAATAAACGCATAATGGCATTTATGAAGTACATGTAACTCCTCTATCTACATCTATGCCAATGTTCTGATATATCACCTATGTCTACATGTTTTTAAGAATCTACCTTAGGACGTGGTATCCCAAGAGAGCTGCTAGGTCCAACCTAGCACTTTGATACCATTATGTGATGTCCTGAAAATTCTAATTCACTTTAAGCTCTACCATATTTAACATAGCAAATTAACGAATTGGGCTTAACTATCGTATTTTATATGAAATACAAGGTAAAATGGGGATTCTATCAACATAACAAAGTCAAGTCCAAAATGAATGATTCACAAGTCAAATGGTCAAACTTGGTCAAATTACATGATTATTTATTCCATGCCAAATATAAATCTAACTTTAGCTTCCATTTTTGCCTTACTTAGATGTCATCTTTGCAGCACATTGGTATTAGAAAGCAAAATATTTCCAACAGTGAGATGGAGCTCAATAATGCCTATTCCTAACAATAAAGCACTATTGAAATACATTCTAAACATTAGGGGTGAGAAGGAAATATCTTAAATAGTTTGACGTAATAATTTTCCAAATCATTTTAAGATCTTTAAGTTGAAATTCCTTATCCATTACTCACAGCCTAAATAGAGTTAATTAGTTAGAGAGTAAGCCCACCAAAGGATGTCATGGCCTTTCGCCAAATAATCTCATGGGTTCTAACCCTGTGGCACCCATGACTTGGCATACATCTATCTACAATGACATACATCTGAATAATCACATGCTTTAACTCTAGGAGACTAACTTATCTCTATGTTTTGGTAATTCTACTCTGATCTCGGTAGACACTCTTTCATAAAGTCCACTTAATCTCTCACTTTAGGATTTAGTATCTTATGAGTGGGTCCAGTTGGCTCCTAATACGCTGAATTCATCTTAGTCAAAATTTCTCTTAACCTAGTAAAACTCCATTTAAATATGATCTCTTTAAGGATAGATACTCAATTACAACTACAAATTACACACTTAGAAATTCATAATAAATCACATGTCACGGTCCAAGTTTTGCACATAAAGTCCCCTTGGCATACAACATCCCATAAACAATTTGTAAATATCCACAGCACATTTTGGAAAGGAAAATGAAGCAGAGCAAGATCCCAAATCACCTCTTTAAGTTAATTAGGTTCATGGTTCACTTGTTAGTGGTGGATTAATGCAAATAATGCACCTAGCACACTTTATCCTGAATTTTTAGTTTCATATGTTGAACCTGAGCTACTCTTTGGATAGCCTAATAAGCTCCAAAATTAGTGCTTTAGGTATGGTTGGATACTCCAGAAGTTTTTTTCCACCAAGCTATAGTACCCCTCTAGATCCCAAGTATATCTTAAGCTATGGTGCAAAAACTACGCAATGGTTAATGATGGTCTTATTATGCATGATTTTGATCATGGGCTTAATTGAGCAATCAAATGGGTGATTTAAGGATTAACTTTTATGGGATGTTGATGCACACCACTGGAAAATTGTCCCATGAATATCTCCCTTAAATTCCTTTTCTTAGGATAATGGAGGATGCCACCAACCAAGTACAAGTGCAAGAAATTTCAACCTTATATTGTTATCTAGTGGTCCCCCTCTTTCATTGTTATAATTATACACTAGCTACAATTTAATTGGTTGTTTTCTTTGTAATTCTGTTGGTTGATGGAAAGCTTACGGAGGAGGGAACCCTACTATATAAGAGCTTGCCTCCTTGTATTATTTTGATATATGGATTATTGAATGAAAATGCTTATTGTTTGCTATCTCTTTACAAAAATCTCATTTTCGTTATCACTCATTCAAAGTGGTGAGAGTGAGTTTCTCCTTTATTTTAATCTTTGGTAATTAGGCTTTATAAGGTTGAATCATAGGTTAATTAGTCTAGGTGGTAGTTTAGCCTTTATCCAAGGTATATCTTCTTTTGATTGTTTTCAACTCTAGTTTCCTTTGATTGTTGTTCACCCTCATCGTTTTGGTAATCCTCACCAAGATCAAAGCATTTATTTAATCAAAGAGCATTCTTTCATAGATCAAGCAGTATTAGGGTAAAAAGTTTCTTTATTTAGATAAGCATCGAATCTTCAAGCTTTGTGTTGGATTGTTGCTTTAGTCTTCCCAATTTGGCATATTTTTCTTTGAATCTCTTCCTCTACTTTTTTCCTTCTAAACCACCTAACAGAGCCCTAACACACTGTTACCCCCAAACCAAAACCCTAAAACCCAACGCTTTGCTTTTACCCAAAATTTCTCTCACTTACGCACCTTAATCAACCCTTTTTAGTGTGCAAAAAATCCCAAAAATAGCTAAACTCAATCCCCAATGCAAAGACACCTCAAACTTCTAGAAAAATGAAAAACCATTAAAAACACCAAACCAACTGCAAATCCGTGCTACTTGGCATGCCCATGCTAAAATCCTAGTCCTGGGAATTTTGACCCAAAAACTTGGCACGACCATCCCATGCCATGTGGCATGCCCGTGCCAACTTCCAAACTATCTTTTTCTTCCACACCCTAAGCGTGACTGTGCCACCATAAGTGTGGATGTGCCACCTTTTACTATCCATTCTCTATTCCTTTCATACTTGTTTCATCAAGATCACGAAATATATTGCCATACTTGAACTCCAAGCTCAAGAAAGGTAGCTTAGAAAGCAAATGACACCAGTGAGAAAGGCTATAGAAGAACCTCCTTGGTTTCATAGTAATAGTTCGGATTCTTACATTTATTTGAGATGGGTTCAAGCCCCTAAAGATTATGAGGCCATTTGATGCTCTGATAAAGGGAGTTTCATGATAGCTACTCAAAACTCCAAACTGTTGCCTTTTACTAGTTTAAATGCTTTATGAGGAACATAGCTATTGAAGGCAAGCTTAGAATCAAAACTTGGAGATGGCTTAAGTCATATATGGATGCCAGATTCCACAGAGATTTACTCTTTGAAGACGAGATCTTGGAAGAAAATTTCATTGTTACATTAAGAGGAGACCAGCATTCAAAAGGAAAGCCTAATTTGGTCTAATAGGAGAATGAGCTTTCTTTGTGTTTAGCTGAAACAATGGATGAGGAAAACTTGACCATGGATGAGAGCTCTCCTAAAATTGCCATTCAAATGGATGCTTTTTTAGTCCCTTACCTTAAAGAAGCCATGGAGGTTCAACATCATGATCAAATTGGTGGGAATATGGAGATCCAAGTTCAAGTTTAACAAGTTAAGGCCATGGAGGTTCCACCCTTGGACAAGAAAATTTCCCGTAACTCCTCAATCATACCTCTTGCAAATGAGTCATAATAATCCAAGCCTAAGCATAAAAGGGTACTTCATTATGAATTAGACATTGATAAGTACATTTGAGTTTTTAATAATCTTATGAGTAATGGGGTTGCTATGA
Source organism: Carnegiea gigantea (assembly GCA_029747015.1). Lineage (NCBI taxonomy): Eukaryota > Viridiplantae > Streptophyta > Magnoliopsida > Caryophyllales > Cactaceae > Carnegiea > Carnegiea gigantea. The sequence goes on along the minus strand of JAKOGI010000301.1, from coordinate 675,866 downwards.
CAAATTTCAAACTCGAGTTTTCCCTAAATTCTTTTAAAACACTTATGTATTCAAGAAATTTGGAATCCTTAGCATAGTGGAATGGTGGAGATAAAAAGGGGGGCATCAATCTTACTTATTTCATGATAGTTGGGAATGACTTAAGTGGCCATAAGGATATGAGGGAAAATCCTTATAAAGAAAAGGAGTATCATGTAGAGTAAGAGCCTAAATCTCATTCCTAATTTAATTAGGTTCTTTGATCACTTGCTAGTGCTGGATTATATAAAATAAAAATTCTAGCACAAGCTATCTAGAATTTTCAGTTTTGTAGGTTAAGTGTGAATTGCTGGTTAGATGACCAAATAATGTCATAAATTAGTTTTTTAGCCATGGATAAATAGCTCTAGATGTCTATTTTTCGAAAGCCATAGATCACATTCACATTGCAAATATTAAGGAAGTCATGGAGCTTAAACAAGCAAGGATGCTGCAGGACTAGATATGCACGACTTTGATTATGAGCTAAATTGGGACATCAAATGGGTAATTCAGCAGTTAAACTTTTATGTTAAGTTGGTATATGCCTCTAGAAAATTCCCCCATAAATATCTGTAACAAATTTCTGTACTTAGGATAGTGCTACGTTCTGCCAAGCAAGTACAAATGCATCAAATTCCAACCTTGGTTTTTATCTAGTGATCTCGCTTTTTTATTTTTTTAATTGTACAACTAGCTAGAATTTAGTTGGCTGTTTTCTTTATAATGCTATTAGTTGATACAAAGCTTAGAGAGAAGGGTATCCCACTATATATTAGCTTGATTTCTCATACTATTTTCAAATTTGAAGATTTGGATTATTGAATGAAAAAGCTTGGTGCTTGTTATCTCTCTAAAGAAAATCTCATTTTCTTTATCTCTTTTGGAGAGTGGTGATTATAAGTTCTCCCTTTATGGTACTTGGCTTTATGTGGTTGAATGGTGGGTTGAATAGTCTAGGTGGTGGTTTAGCCTTTATCTTAGGCATATCTACTTTTGATTGTAAGCATCAAATCCTCAAACCTTGTGTTGTATTGTTGCTTTAATTTTTCCATTTTTTCATATTTTTCTTCAAATCACTTCCTATACTTTTTTTCCTTCCACTCCACCTAAAAGAGCCCAGACACACTTTTACCCTAAAACGAAAACCCCAGAAACCCACCCTTTGATTTTGCCTAAAACGTCTCTCACTTGCCTATCTTAGTAAAACTTTTTAGTACATAAAGAACCCCAAAAATAGCTAAGCATGTTAACCAACCCAAACATAGTTTAAACTTCATTAAAAGAACTAAAAACTATTAAAAACACCAAACCAAAATTTTCACACTTCTACCTTGTGCCATTTGCCCTACCCATGCTAAATCCCGCACCTTGGAATTTTAACCCAAAAACATAGTAAGACCACCCCGTGTTGCCTCCTAAACTATCTTTTCTTGCCCACAATAAGTGCGACCGTGCCACCATAAATGTGATTGTGCCACCTTCTTTTACCCATTCTCCATTCCTTTTACCCTTGTTTCATTTGGATCGTGGAACATATTGTCATACTTGAACTCCAAACTCAAGTAAGGAAGCTTTAAAAGCAAATGGCATAGGTAGAGATGACAAATAGGTCATTTGGTTAGGGTTCAAGTCAGGTTAAGTCTAGTTCAGGTTATATTTAGGTTGATCAATTTCAATTCGGGTTTGGGTTCAATTCGGTTTAAGTTCGGCCTGTGTTAAGTTCGGGTTTATCAAATTCAGTTCAAGTTCAGGTGAAGTTCGGATCGGGTCAACTTTAGGTCAAGCGCGTTGGGTGCTTTTGTTGCGAGTCGAGTCAAAGTCAGTTCATATACGTTTCAATTACGAGTTCGGGTCAATTTTGGGTTTGGTAGAAATTAGATCATTACTTTCGGGTCAACTTTTATTTCAATTAGGTCGTTTTATATGTGGTATTAGTTTGATATCTTATACTCGCACAAAAGCCATAAAATTTTTGACAAATTAGAAGGAGGTTATATGCCAATGAATTTCAATTGGGTCAATTTTTAATCGCCTTCTAATTTGTGTAAGATTATATTTTAATTCGATTAGTTTTTAATCTTGCACAAAAAAGTCATATTAAATTGAATTTTTGGTTGGGTATAAACCCCCTCCTAATTTGTCCAAGATTTAGTTTCAATTAGGTTACTCCTAATGCATCATACAGGGAAGTCACCAAGTAGATGAATAACTAGTGATATAAACCCCCCTTCCCCAACCATCAAATCAAAGATTTTTTTTTTTTTGAAAAAAAGAATCAAAGGGTTGTGCCTAATTATCATAAACCATAGAATAACTTTAACCGAATGATTCTATATTTCCATTTTTGTTACTCAAATGAGTCAAATCCTTATTCAGTCATTTCCTTCCAAAATTATGAATACATTATCTCATTTGTTCAAAGTAAGGTTTTCTCATCTGTTTTCGCCCCTCGCATCCTAAATATCTAGTGAACTTGTGTAGCTAGTATCATCACTCACGAGTTTAAGTTTGAATTGGATCTGTTTACAATCACGCAGGGACAAACTCGGATTCGGGTTGACTTAGTTCAGGTCACTTGTGTTACGGTTGGATTGGTTTGGCTATGAATCGGTTCAAGTTTCATTCGATTTTGATCATTCTGGGTTCGGGTGTACATCGGGTCAATAAGATTTCATATCGGTTTAGATTCAATTTGAGTTATTTAGGATTTCAAGTCAAATCGAGACTACACCATTTTGATTCACTTTGGTCTAGGGTCGGTTTAATTTCAAGCTTCGGGTCGAGATTGGCTGAACTTTTTCGAATGCCAGTTTAGGTATGATTTCGGGTTGTTCGGTTTAGGTAATTTGAATTTGGTTAGTTTTGCGAGGCCTAGAAATAGGTGAGGAAGGACATAAAAGAACCTCCTTGCTTTTATTTGAGATGGGTTCAAACACCTAAAAATTATAAGGCCATATGATTCTCAAATGAAGAGAGTTTCGTGATAGCTACTCAAAAACTCTGAGGTATTGTCTTTTATTCACTACTAGAAAAAGTGGTATATCTCGATCCTATTTTGCCTTTATTTAGACGCGTTAATGGGTCGATATATTTTTGGTCAACGCATGCAAAAAGGGTCGACATTTTTAGGGCCGAGATATCTCGACCCTTTTTTTGGTTGAAATTTATGAAAATCTCGATGCTTTTTTTAGACGACACTTGTAATATTTCAACCTTTTTAATGGTCTTTTTGCATTTTTACGGGAATGGGAAATTGTTTAGCGGAATTTATGGCAACCCATGAAAGGGTCGTGATGTGGAGTACTTCTTACCTAAAAATTAATTATGCGGGATCATATATAATATGTGTGTTGTTTAATGCATATATATATAAAAAAAGCACAAATTCATTTATAAATATAAACTATGTATATATATAAAATAGCCACAAAAGATTAATAATTAAGAGAATCGTAATTCAATTGGGATGCTTAATTAAAAAGTTCGCGCATAATTTCTTCATTTCAAAAGTCACTTGATAGGTTGATACAATCAATTATGAAGCTATTAAATACCAAATTTGACAAAAGCAACTATAGGAAACTAAAGTCATATATATGATAGCATTCATTAGCCACTACTGATAAATAAAAATCAAGTGCATTGCTCCTTGAGAATATTGAAGTGATATCCAGTGCAATGGAAAAAACCAAAAGTTTGAAGTACTAAATTTGGTATGATACAAGAGTCCCAAATTAATTTGCCAAGCTATAGTGATTGAAAGTCTTGAACACCCATTTCATCTACCCAATTAACTCAAGAGGTTGAGGTTGAAGGTCCAGTGTGCCTTAATCCATTGCTAAGGTCATTTCCACTTGATTCTTCTAGAACCTAGAAGAAAGGTGATTAATAAGCAGAAATACATATATTATGATCGATACTCTTGCCTTCAATGCCCAATTAATGACTAGCTTGCAACCAAAAGATGCCTAACAAACAAGACCATCAACACATAAGATAAAAATTAACCACCCAAAATACGAAATGAATTTGTATCCAAGATACCAAACAAATGCAAGAAAAAAAAACATTTCCAAGCATCGCCAGTACCAAGCATGACAGAACGTCATGTGTTACACACCGACATTTGCATCCAACCACAAACATTTAATATTTTTCATTTAATATTTTCAATCTAACCACCAACATTTGCATCTAAGCACAAACATTTGCATCCAACCACAAACCATTCCAAACAAATGACTCAAAAAAGTATACTTCTAAATATATAACTCTTGGCTAATGAAACAGACACAAACCAAAAAAGGAGATATAAATGTCAACTTATTCACTTCCCAAAGCATGCCATTCTCTATAATAAATAGGTTGCCACATCATACTATACATAAGCACATTAGCATCATTCCAGGACATTTCAGCTTATATTCAAGATTGTTCAAGGCAGAACAAGAAGTAACTATTATTCAGCAGATTTCAGCCTATAACCATAGCAGGTTTGTAAGTCACTATAGCACCAATTGCTGCTGATACTCCAGCAGCTATTAAAACATACCACAAAACCCCAAATAAGTGATGAACTCAATATGCCCAGAAATTAAAACACACCAATTAGCAGCAAATATCATGGGAGAAATTCACCCAACAAATAATAAAGAAAAAACCCAAACCTATTTAGTAGTTTGGACATGGAGGAAATGAAGAAATGAGATTCCTTATTCTGGGTAATTGCTGCTCTATCCTCAAAACTTAATTGTAAACGAGCGAAGTGCATTAATTCAATGGAAACTGGGTGGTTGTATATGGTGAGCAGAATATATTTAGGTGGAAGTCAGAAATTGGAGTAGTATGATTTATGTGTTTCGAAATTACAGGGCATTAAAGTTGGAAGGCAAGTGTTCTATACTTCTATGGATACATGTCTAGGGTTATATATAACGATTGCACAAACAACGAATAACTTTCTGATGTAATTGCATAATTCAAAACAAATGATCTTATTTTTAGTTGGATTCAAAATGGAGGTAGTATTCTCATTTCATTTTCTCCTTTGACCTTCCAATGACCTCCCACTAAATGTCCATCTCTCCTAAACATGTATTCATAGAACATTTGAAAAGATTTTGAACAAGCAACTCCTCAACTAAACATCACAATTAAAACTGAAGAAAAAGGAGAAACATCTATTAATTATTTATCCCACCTAAATTATATAGTATTCTAGGGTTTATAAATCTAAACTACATGATATTCTTAAGTTGACAATCCTAAACTATCATACATAGTAATTTTCTTTTTATCGTCAAAAATATGACACATTATTCAAGTCTATAAATCGTATCGAGTTTGAGTTTCTCTTTTCCAGCTCTAATAAATGGATGCCTAAATAGTGTACACCTAACCCAAAACCAGGCTAGGGCCTAAGGGGGAAGATGGGGGGAAAACAAAGAGAAGGAAGGGGAAGAGTAACGGATAAAGTAGATCACAGGCTGCAACTGCAAGCTACACTCTCGTCGTCCTCGTATTCCAGATCCACTGCTTATACATCAACATTCAACATTCAACACTCAAAAGCTTCCACAAATCACTAAAACCAGTCCACAAAAATTCATCCCTTGAAATCCATTGTCTACTTGAACAGTTGATTCAACTCAAAAAAGAAAAAGAAAAAAGAAAAAACATCCATCAATCTTCTTCTCTAATTAACAATGGCGGCCTCCATTCATCAAAGGCCAGCCCAGACCCTATGAAAACCCTTTGCCACAATAACTAGAGTTTTAATTGAGAAAGAAAACAGAGCATCGGCTTGGAAAATAGCATATGCAAGAACAAGCAAAGGTTGGTCAGCGACTAAACTCAATCAACATGATCAAAATATAACAAAACCTCAAACACTTGCACTGCCCAACCACCAGGCAGCCATGCATAAGTAAATGCAACACCACATGCTGTGATGGTAGTTCCTCATTCAACATCACCAAAATATAACAAAACACTTGCACCCAAAATATCTAGTTTCAAACAATAGTTGCTGACCAAGGCAGCCCCTCCCAATGAAAAAAAAAAAAAAAGCAAATGTAGAATATTGGCATGTGAAAGACTAACCTGATCACGAGCCATATGTAAGGCCACCTCAGTAGCATCTAGGAATTCATTTGTAATTTTTCCATTGCGCACTGCCCTCAACATAAGTAAGAACATGGCCTTCTGTGATGCTAGTTCCTCTTTAACACGCTTGAGTTCCATATTGTTGTCAGGGAAGACATAACCTCTTTTCCTAAGGACGCTGTTTACACCGAAGACATCACTTCGGTCCACATTAAAGCCAAAACTGATCGGTCGCTTAGGATTTTCTTCTTCATACATAAGTTCATCAAACACTTCATTTTTAATTTCAACCTGAGTTTTGGAGGGGGAAGAGCTAAGAAGTCGCTCTTGAACTTTTGCACTTGCCTCATTCCACCATAATTTAAGACGAAATAAATAAATATTATTAGTAGACCAAAAAAAACAAAAAAACTAAAAATGACAAGTGCCAGAATAAGAACATATACCAGAAACTCTTCAGTGGCCGTATTAGCTATGAATTCCCCACCTTCTTTACTATGTGCCCCTTTGGAGAACTCTAAATGTGTTGGCTCTCTTCCATAAGTTTCAACCTATAATTACAAATCTCATGATGAAGTCCACATGAATATATACAATAATATAGCTTTTTTATCTCTTCTAACATAGCCAAAACGAGAAGAAATTTTGACATTCGGGCAACAGCTGCCCAAAATTGGAGTAGTGATAGGATATACATTGCAGGGGAAAAAAAAGAAGAAACCATACAAAGTCAGCTCGCTTTTCTGCGTAACTGGTAGAACCAGTTGTATGACAATGAGTTTGTGAAGCTTGTGCATCTCTACCTATTTTAGCCAAAGTCTATAGACCCAAAAAAAAAAAAAAAAATCACTAGGGGAAAGCAAGTATGTCAGTGTAATCCTCAATACATGACATCTTAATTAAAAAAGCTTTATTACTTAGTAGACAAATTTAAGCACCATGTGTAATTTTGGTTGGGTTATAACCCTATGGTTTCACTTCAAACAACTCAACAAAGTTTAAATGGACTAATATAATCTTACCAAATAGGCTTACTCTTCAAACAACTCAACAAAGTTTAATTTGATGAAGAGTACCTATACTAAGGGGAGCTTGCATAAATGCATCGCACTTTGAAACGCTCTTCCCAAAACAATATTTTTATGATTAAAGAACACAAAGCATAAGTATGACTCCGACTGATTTGACTTACCTTTGAATAACACAATGTTTTCTTTAAACTTTCGTTCAATAGTATCGATCGAGTAATTATCTATGGATTATTCTGATTAAGGACATCAAGCATATTGTTCAATAATTTTTTCAAATCTGCATTGAACATATTTATCCTGAGGCACTAACTTGGCAGATGAAGCAATACGTAATGTACGCTGTTATGCCCTCATTAGGTGATGATGTTTTTGAAATATATCTTTCCAAAATAGGATTTAGTCATACTGATTTACTGTTATTAATTTTAACAAATGCAAGGAAAAAATTAGCTCATGAATACAAGGAAAAGGAGTAGGCAAATATGCAGGTTAAAGAAAAAAATAGCTCATTAATACAAGGGAAAAGAATAAGCAAATATGGAGGTTCAAGGTATAAGCAATTCTATAAGTGTAATTATCATTAGATATATATACCTCATATTGTGTTGAACACCAATAGTCAACCAATCGCATCCACCCATCACGAGAGTGCCCTTTAGGGACAATATCATACATGTTCTCTTTCGTTTTCTCTTCAGGTTTGAAGTAGTCTTTCTTCAAACTATGCTTATATTGCTTGAAATGCTTAGCAACATGTTTAAGCACATGTTTATCGAAGGCCTTATCCGCTGGATATATGAACTTGGACTGTATGCCATTTACAAGTCAGAAATTTAGAATACATGAACTTAACCAATCTAAATTTTAGATAACTAAAAGTTTAAAATAGGAGAAAAACAATACTTGAACCATTTGAATTATGTCGGCTTTATACGTTTTGTTCAATTTATGCCAGCTAATTGCCCCGATAGGGCAAAATCTCTCTAGCCTTGCGATGTAGCCGAGAAATCTCACAAAAATGTAACCTCCCTTCCTAATGGGTTGGTTGTAGTTGTTAAATGCTACATAAAATCGCACCCCTTTTTTGTAATTCATAACATCTTGAGGTAGAATTGATCCATTTATCACCTCTTTTTCCCTAGATCATCTGTTAAAAAGAATACCATTTAGAAGACATGCAAGCCAAAAAACAATACGATAATATCTTTAAATATAACATGCCAAAAATATGAGTGAACTTTAATTACCAATGTTCAAGACTTCTTCTTTTGCATCAAACTATATGTTATCTTCCTATGACGATCGAGCAGATATGGTAGTCTTGGAGGTAGTTGACTTATTTTTCTTCCCTCCATCAACACCCTTTCCTTTATCAACAGACTTACTTTGAGAACTCCTTACTAAGTCTTTATTATTACCATTTGAGGAAGATTCTTTGCTTTCTTGGCTAGCTGGTTTTTGATGCAGTTCTTATTATGTTGTACCTCTAAGAACTTTAATAGCAGGTGAGTGGGATTGACTGTCTGATGGTGCTGACCTAGTTGATGGGTGTACTTGTGATGTTCCAAGAGCATGAGGGGGCTGACAAGGTCGATGTGATTCATTAGTAGTGGCAGATCATGGCTGAAAAGGTCCAAATCGTATGGTAGATGGGCGAACCAGGGGCTATACTATTGCTGCAGTAGGGGAAGTGAGCACTTGTTTGGGTCGTAACGGACCAATGGAGGGAGTACCCTGTGGCTGGAAAAATGTCTGAGATGCTAAAAGCCATCACAAAAGAAATGTTAAATTAAACAAGAGCAAAAAATTGCAATAAAAAAATATACAGACGTACAACAATGACACAGACCAGAATATTAAACTGACATAAAACTAAATTAGTCAAAACCTCTAAAGCAAATACTATCTTGAACTGAAAGTTTAAAATCAGTCAAAACCCAAGTGGAATTTGGAGTAAACAAAGACAACGCTTAACTAAGGAGACCAAGCGTACCTGATGCTCCGTTTGAAGGAGTAGGCTGAACAAGTTGCTACATAATTGGTTTTTCCATTTCAATAGATCTAATCAGCTGCTACAGTATTTGTTTTGAAGCTGTAGTGGATGTACCAGGTGGGGAAGGTAATTGCCTAGATCGTCATGATGCTTCAATTGATGCATACTGAACATATGGCTCGACAGATGATTGCAAAACCAATTGTAATGCTCCACTTGAAGGAGTAGGCTGAACATGTTGCGCAATTGGTTTTGATGCTGCAGTAGATCTAGTAAGCCAAATTGGTTGTTGTTGCACAATTTGTTTTGAAGCTCCAGTAGATGTAGCATGTGCGGGAAGTATTTATCCAGATCGTTGAAAGGCCTCAAGTGATGCTCCATTCAAAGCTTTAATAGATGCAGTAGGGGGCGAAGGGGCTATACGGGTGGATGTGGGGCTCCACTAGAAGTAAGGCATCAAACATGTGGCTGCTCGATTATTGGTACTGATGCCGCAGTCGGTTCTGCATGCTTAATAGATGGCTGCTTGGACGCTTGTTCTGAAGCTGGAGATGTGATAGGTTTGTGTGGCTATTACACTTGGGTAGCAGGCACAAGGTCAGGTGGTTTCTGCACCAATGGTTCTGTTGGTGTCATGGAGGGAGAAGGCTGTATAGGTGGCTTCAAATCAAGTCGCATTGCTAGCTGAGCTCTTGCAGTACTGGAGCTAGGATGAGCAAGTTGCTACTGCACCACTGAATCTGATGCTCTCAGTGATGAAGTAGGTTGTGTAGATGGGATAAATAAGTCGTTGCGTTGTTCTAGATGATCTGGTACCTAATGCTTTAAGTGTTCTCTTACTCCCGCAACTTATATTTTACACTTCAATCTATACTTAATATCAAATAACAAGAGTTACAAAGACATGCTAACTTTGATTAGATGCAATATACAGAATAAGTTGATAACTACACTTATGTTGAACATGGGAAAAACAAAAGACAGATATGTAATCCAACAACAAAGTATCAAAGAAATAATATTGTAACAATCCATTCTAAACCAATGAGTGAAACATAATGACCGTATACTAAAGACTAAAAGCCTACGACACATCATCCCTTAAATTAAATTTGTCTCTGGCCTTGGTTTTAGTAACATGCAACCAGCCTTTTTGTTTGTCATCTTCAACGTAAAAAACTTGTTTTGCTTAAGATGAGAAGACAAATGGGTCATCATGTAAGTATCGACCTGTATGAATGAGCTTTGAGAAGTTGACACAAGCATGCCCATTTCTAAAAGTTTTCAAACCCCTATTTATGTCTACCCAATCACAATGGAATACCACAACTTTATATGCCCCATAATAATCCAATTCATAGATGTCTGTCAGTCGTCTGTAGTAAGCTTGTCCATCCGCTTCCACCATAACTCCAGAATTTTGTGTCTTCCGATAACGCTCGTGATGAACTGTTTGGAATTTGCAACCATTAACTGCAAAATTTATTAGGCTTTTAGCTACAAGGCTTAAACCACAGGCTAAAGCTTTTCTTAACTCCCCTTCTGGCGTGCTCACATCAATGTTCTCCACCTATAAAACCAAAAATTTTAGTTACATAATAGTAGTTACACAAGCACACTCTTTAAATTCATGGCCTACATCACTGAGGATAGAAACATAACCTAATTTTGCACCCATCCATCTAATTCGTTAATTATCCAATCACTTCGAAGGGTTTCATTTGCAGTTATTGAAGAGCCTTGATTAGAGGCTTCCTTTTGATTTAAGAATTCCCTAACATAATCAACAAAAAGTGGTTTCCTCATCTAGTTTTATCACTAGAACTGAATAACCCAATTGGAGGAGCATCATGGTGCATATTATATACTTACTCAATAAGTTCTTTCATATGATCTGAATGAAGCAATACATAGCGATGTGCCTGTTCCAAGCTCTTGTCATCAAGACGAAAAGTCCTCTCCATTATAAGTACTCGACCACCAGAGTTAAACAAGTAGGCCCTCATATTAACATTATAATCATCATTGCTCATGCTACTATAGAACGTGGTCTCAACCCCTTCCAAAAACGTTGAACAAAAGGTGATAGTCTCCTCAAGAATACATCCTTTAGCCATGGATCCTTCAGGTTGGGCATTATTAGTGACATGAGAATTCAAATGGGCCAAGTACCTTTTTCAATAAGTTCTAATAAATAATAAAATAAACTCTTAAATAAAAGAGAGAATGAAAATAAGTATTCAAAATTGTCATCTTTCAATAGGTATATCTATCTATAATGAACGGGACCACCAAGTTTAACTTCATCTACCTAATGAATTATGAGATGGACTATGATTGTGAAAAAGGTTGGAGGAAATTCTTTTTCTAACTCACAAAGAGTAAGAATAAGCTTCGATTGAATGTGCTCTAGTTCATCCACATCAAGAGTAGGTGAGCACACATACTTGAAAAATGAGCATAAGTCAAAAAGTAGGTCTATCACTTCTATGGCTTATGATGCTCTTAAAGTTACAGGAAGTATATCTTGCATTAAAACATGATTATCATGACTCTTAAGATTTAAGAATTTCCGTTGTTTCATGTTAACACATCTATAGATGTTAGACCCATATCCGTCCGGAACTCTAAGCTTCTGTAGAACTTTCAAGAATCGTTCTTTCTCATCCAAAGACATGGAATATGGAGCTGGAGGCATAATTGGATCTCGACCAGGACAAGGCTGAAGCCAAAGGTGGGGCTTTATCCCTATCTCTTCAAGAGCTTTTCTTACATTTGCATCATCTCTAGTTTTCTTATCCACATTCAAAAGAGTTCCCAATAAATTATCGCACACATTCTTCTCAATGTGCATGACATCTAAATTATGTCTTAATGGGTTAGCCTTCTAGCAGGGTAACTCAAAAAATATGCTTCTTTTAGTTCAGAGGACATCATCACCAGCATCATCATTGTAGTCCTTATCACAATCATCCACAATTTCACAAGTAGATGTACCTGCTTGTCGTCTTCTGCTCTTCTTTTTCGTGGCCTTTTTTGCCTTTTCATGCACATAACCAACTCCATCTTGTTACGTTGAAATTTCAATCCCATCTATAATAACTGGTGCATCTCTAAATTCCTCTGTCCTATCAAATAAATGGCTCTGGGAACGAAAAGGATGATTATAAGGTAGCCATCTTCGATGACCTAGATAACAAATTTTACCACCAAATATATATAAACATGTGGAATCAGCACATAAAGGACATGCTTTATAGCCCTTAGTACTCCAACCGGATAACATAGCATAAGTAGAAAAATCATTGATGGTGCATCTTAGAACTGCTTGCATATTGAAGTATTCATTACTATAAGCATCAAAAATAACAACACTATCCCACAACAATTTCAGCTCATGTATTAGTGGTTGCAAGTATACATCAACATTAATTCCAAGACTTGATTTTCCAGGAATAATCAGTGAAAGAATAAATGATAATGGCTTCATACATAGCCACGGAGGTAGATTATAAGGGATTAACACTACAGGCCATGTACTGTAGGTTGTATTCATTAGATGATATGGATTAAAGCCATCGCTTGCAAGGACAAGTCTAACATTATGGGATCAGAAGCAAAGTCAGAATATAAGGCATCAAATTCCCTCCATGCTTTAGCATCAGCTAGATGTATCATCTTTCCATCTTTTACACGATCCCTATCGTGCCATCTTATTTATTTAACTGACTTAGGTGACATGTAAATTCTTCTCAATCTAGAGATTAGAGGGAAGTAGCGCATCACCATAGCCGGCTCTCTTGTCTTAACATTTGTATTTCCTTCACATGTCTGACCCTCCTTGCCTTTTACTGTCTTCCATCTTAAAAGACCACACACATGGCAACTATCCTTTTTGATAACTCACTATAATATAAAATGCAATTATTAGGACAAGCATCAGTCTTTTGATATCCAAGGCCCAAGGCACTAATCAATTCCTTAGCTCTATAATAAGAGGAAGGAAACTCCACGATTTGAGGGAAGGCATCCCCTAAAAATTTGATCAACATTGTGAAAGACTCGACTGACCAATGAAACATACATTTTATATGAAACAAGTGTAGAAGGAAAGATAATTTTGAAAAACTGGCACATCCATCATAAAGTGCCTGATTGGACGCTTTCAGTAGCCTCTGATACTTTACTTTTTCTTCATCATCCAAGGGAGGATTTGTTAATTCATAAAATTGTTCAGAGGTCATATGGTCATCACACATGTCAAGAGGTTCAACCCCTTCATTAAGTGGCTTATCAACCACATCATGTAGAATGTCATTCCCAGACCCAAGTATATCAACCCCAAAAGCTACTCTCAACGAACCTTCCATATCATCTTGCCCAACAATATTAGGCAGGTCATTATTTGTATCTGGACTTGTGCTTCCTCTATGTTTCACATGATCAAGAATGTCCCCTTTGCCATGAAAAATAAAATGCTTATATTCCTCATAGAAACCCTTAAATAAAATATGTTGCTCAACTTCTTCTATAGGCAACCATTTATCCACTTTGCATCTCCTACACGGACATCGAGTTCTTCCTTCTGCAGGATTTTCTTTAGCAAGCTTAATAAATTTGACGGCACCATCAAGATAATCAGGATGATCATTTGGCAATTCAATCCAACTTGAGTCCATTTCTACAAACATAAACTAATTTAGTACAATATCTTACACACTTCACTTTATGATAACAAAATAAATACAATTTCAAGTTACATGTAAATAATAACAATGACTATACTACTACTACTAATAATAAATTCCCCCCTCCTCTAATTTTGTTTCCTATTTTGAGGCTATTCTCTGCTTTTCTGATTAAAAGACTTAATGGGCTTTGCTCCCTTTTTCATCTCTTTTATATATTGCATCCTTGCCTATTAATCTAATCAAAAACCCCATTAAAAGAGAATGAGAGACCCACTTAATTGTGATCTTTAAAAAGAAAGTAAAGGTAAAACCCAAATCATCATCATAATCACCAGTACCAAACAAGCCCTAATGGTTTGCTTGCTGTGACAAAGATTTGTATTTCATCTGATTTTTGAATCTTGGATTTTTTACTGTTATTAATTATGGAGCTGTGACAATTGAGCAACTTACAAGAATAAGAGAATTTTCTTTTAGATGTGATCTCACACAGAGCAATGAAAGCAAAGCTATCAGATTAATAAGACAACACTTTCTACCTATTACATAATAATGTAAGCCACATTAGCAATATATTTCAAACAATAAGCAGATTACATATATTATACACCCTAAGCGAATAGATTTATTATCATTATTATATACCTTAGATTGATTTTGGGTATAAGTGACATAACAATCTGAAACAAATTAACAACCCTTTCCTAATCATTATTTAAAAATGCTACAACATTTAACAACACCTAAACACACCCATATACTCCATTAAAAGAGAAGAGCTACCCAATGTCTCCTACTATCCTACCATCAAATAGTCACAAGAAAAACAGATTGAGCCACAAAGTCTTAGGAAGCACTAAACAAATCACATAGCTATCAAAATTAAGAAAATATTACATAAATTATTACCTGAAGCTTGAAGAGAAGCTTTGTTCCAAAGTACTTGTCAACCCAATCCAAAAGATACAATGCCCTAATTGCAATTAAAACTAATGATAAGCATGAGTGAATATAACTAAGAAGATGGACAATATCAAACATTCAAAAACTGCAATTGTTAGCACACTACATTAAGGTGTTAGCCGATATCAATTGTCAAAACTCATGAGCATAAGCCTCAACAGCATTAGTTGATTTGTCCTAGTGGAAACTTTACTTCGGAGAGGCATTGAGAAAGAGAATATAATAAACATTGATGTACAAGATAATGAAAAGGCATCTTGGGTGTTACCAAACATCTCCTACAAAGTTAAAGCGAACTTAACACTAGGTAACAAAGAACCTAAACCCATTAAATGAAAGTCTGAATTGTATTGCCTATATGATTGGAAGTTATGCAAAAAGTCCTCAATCTGACCACCAGTGAAGTTTTGGGACCTACCGATATCAATTACATATTGAGGGAGAGCCATAAAGGAATATATAACAGTCATATAGGTGCTTGAACCTCACTATAAAGGCTTTCATAGAGGTGTTACAGGCTGACCATACTGTAAGTTACCAAACAATATGCCACATGAAGTAACAAATGTGGGTGGCATGCTCTTGTCCACTAACCAGCCAATGAGCTAATCAGAATTTATAGTCCCTTGTTATTTTCTCAATGGGTAATAGACTTGTTAGGCCTTTTCCTAGTGGCAACAAGACAGAGAAAAATCTTGATAGCAGTGATAGACTACAACACCAAATGAATAAAAGTAGAACTATTAGCTATCGTTATGATATCACATGTCCAAAAGCTTATATGTGTAAAAAAAATATCGTCACCCAATTTGGCATCCCCAAACCTGTAGTAATGGATAACAAAAAATAGTTTGAACAGACTTCACTTAACAAACACTAGAAGCATTGTATGTGGAAGCCAAGTTTAATCCTCAGTATAATGGACAAGCTAGAATTATCAATACAATCATACTTGTATCTTTTAAGAATCTATTAGATCAAGCAATGGTCCAACAGGGGGAAGAGCTGCCGGAGCTCTTATCATTAGCTCACATCATTACGAAAGGGGCTACTAGAGAAACACCATTCAAGGTTGCTCATGGTTAAATCTCTAATTATAAGTCCATGAAATTAAAGGACGATCTAAAGCTAACCTACTTCAAAGAGAGAGTAAAGTATAGAGCCCAAGGATAAAAGCACATCATTTCATTCAGGTACAATAACAAGGCCATGCTAAATAGTTATACACCTCCAGTAATCAACCTTGAATGATGAGGTCAAGGAGAATAAGCGTGGCTTTAAGCATGAAGTGAAACAAAATAAAATATAAAGTGATAAGCATTCATTCTAATAATTATATTACATAAAAGCAATGGAAGAAAAAGATAAGGTTGTTAAAAGTTATACAAATATGACCTGTTACACATTACAGACATTCGGCACAAATATAGAAAACATAGGGATGCTAGTGTGGATGACCCTTTCGTTACAAAATTAGAAATGACACTTGCTCTTATAATTCAAAATGATAGGTAGTGGATTAACATTGCGTTGCTCTTACAATAATCTACTACTAAATTAAAGGTTGAATACATCGCTAGGGCACACATATTATTCTAGCATTATAAGCTTACACAATATTGAAAAATCTGAATTGTGGATTTAGAAATATGTATTATAAGAAACTAATGAATTATAAGTATTACCGGAATACTTACTTTTGTGGGTGTTATTTAATAACATTTTTATCCTTCTAAGATGGTCACAAATAAGGAGTAACTTACAAGTAAAATTGAATCTTAATACTATGTAATAAACTAAAATTCTTGCCATTTAATAAGTATTATTATTAATCTAAAGATCCCACGCAAAAGTATGGGCACAAACTAGTTTTCAAAATCAAATGAAGTAAATTTCAATTACATTAAAATCATTATTAAGGGCTTTGAAGAAACGTGGTTGACATTCAACTTCAAGGGGCAGGATTGAAAGTCTTAGGCAATAGATGAAAACCTCACATCTAAAATGTAATGTTATGAGTCCTAAAGAACAAATAAAAGAAATAGGAGATTGGGACAAATTTTATACTCTGCAGACAATGGAATGCCAGCCTTGAATAGAGACAACTCGGAGAAGGCAACATAAAGTACAGCAGCAAGCAATAAGTATTCAAAGAAATTCGCACTTTTGATAAATGGAATCGGACTGTTGAGACGTGAGTGGGTAGGAAAACCAGGCAGGAGGATGCAAATATGGTCGAAGATCAAGAACAGGGCACTTCAGTCAATACAGAACACGATACCGCATTCAAATTGGGACCAAAATTTTAGCTCTATCAAGAATTTAGCTTTCTGATAATATTTTGAGCATTAGCTCCTTCACATAACTGAATGATAAAAGAATTACAATTCCCATTCAAGATAATGGCTATATTAACTTAGACTTCAAATATTGTAAACTGTTCAGCAGTTTCCTAAACTTCAAGAAAGATTGATAGAAAACACGCACCTTGCGTCAGTCTCTGCTAGTTTTGGTATCTATTTATCATGTTGCTCCAATCTCTTGCTCCTAGTAGGCTTCAATTTCACTAAATATGCAGGCTACGAAACATTCTACTATGAAAATTGCAACAAATCCCAGTGAACAGATGAATAAATCAACAAAATCTGCTTTGAACCCTCCCAGAAAGCCAAAAATTTTAACAACTAACCAAAACCTCAACAAATTCAAATGCATGAGTTAAAGTTCAAGGAATTACCCACTGTAAAAAACCAAAATCTGTTCCAGAAATCCAAAATTTTTTTTTTTAAAAAAACCCACATACCTCAAGAAATGTACAGGCACGAGTTGAAGTTAAGCGATTTACCGGCCAAAAAAGTGAAATCGAGTTCCAGGAGAGATTGGGAGTTCAGATTCTGGGCAAATTTGCTCGAGAATTAGGGTTCTGGGTTAGGCGAATGCATGATGTGGGAGAGATGGGTTGTGTGCATCAGTGCGTGGGTTCTGGGCGAATAAGCGGGATAGTGCAGGGAAGGTTAATTAATTTTTGAGATTAAGATTTAATATTTTCATCATACACGACATAGCTTTTGGTTAGCAGACTTTAAAAATTTGGGCGCGGGTTCCAACATTAGTTATCTCGACCCTTTTAATGGACCCGGTGGTTCTGAACCATAAAAAGGGTCGAGATTTCTCAATTTTAGAAAAATGAGTATCGACACAGACGATAAGGGTTGGTACATAAGGGTATAAATTTGAGCCGATTTCTAGTAGTGATAGGTTTAGATGCCTTAGGAGGAAAAGAGGTATTGAAGGCAAGCACAGAATTAAAACTCGGAGATGGCTCAAGTTATATATGGATGTGAGATTCTACCATGATTTAATCTTTGAAGAAGAATCCAAGGCAGATGAAAACTTAGACATAGATGAATGCTCTCCTAAAAGTCACACTCAAACAAATGCCTCACTAGCCCCTCCCTTTAAAGAAGCCATGGAGGTTCAACTTTATGATCAAATTGATGAGAACAAGGGGATCCATTTTCAAGTTCAAGGCCAACAAGGTAAGGCTATGGAGGTTCTATCCTCAGACGAGAAACGTTTACCTGGCTACTCAATCATACAACTTGCAAATAAGCAATAACAATCCATGCTTAAGCATGAAAAGGTTCTATACAAGAAAAGTTCACGAGATTTGTAATGTCAAAAAGTAGCCACAAGTATACGACTATTGTCGTAGTACTTAACGGTTGTCCTTAGGGAATTAGCTCTAAGAGTACCAAATTAGTAAAGAAATTTAATCTAGGCAAATGCAATATTGGAACAAAGAATTGTAACTAATTACAAATGCCACTAAACATATTAGAAATCAAGCAAGAAGGACTTGGATTGGGGAGAAAAGTAAATATTATGCCATTTTTTAATTTTGACATGGGGGAAGAATATCTCCAATTTCCTAATTGAAAGCATTTAATCTTACAACATATTCAAATCACAATATCTATTAAACTGAAACACTCAAAGAGCAAAGTCCATAATAGTTCAACTTCAATACAATTGACTTAATCATACGATGTGCTAACTCGCACTCCACACTACACAAGTGTATTGAATATAGACCTAACTTGACCCTGAGGTTGATCCCAACATTCATACTATGCTGAATCCACTGTGAGCAATCTGATGACTTCTAAAAGGGCTTGCTTAATGGAGAAACATGTGATACTTCATCACCTAAAATGAAAAACATGAAAACAATTCAAAAATGTGAGCTAAAACTCAGTATAAGCATTCCTGTATTGTAAAGTGAGCGTATAAACACTGTTGATGGGTACCCGCCTTTGTAATTCATTTAGTTCGTAATAACAATGAAAATAAAAGTAATATGAAACTGAATTGCTCATTATTATCTAGATGTGAACCCCTTGCAATGATATGATCTATACATAGGTGTAAAGTTGCCAATCCGATCAAGAGTTGACCTGAAGCCGTGTGGGTAAATGATGGGCTGACGGCCTATAGATGATAACTGACAAGGTCACAAGTTAAATGGCAAATCGTTGTATAAACTGATTCATTGATAAACGCATTAAGAGTTGTAACTTGATAAATATGTTCTACTTTTTGAAGATACAGGCAATAGACGTACCTTGTAATTTTGACTTGATAAATATGTTCTGACTTGATAACACTTACGCATAACAGGGAACCATAACTAGGCCTCGACTCTATCTCATAAATGCTATTGTAGATATGTGTAGTTAGTAAATGATACTCACATAACTTGTAATTTTGATAGAAATTCAGTAAGTAACTCATATAACTTGTAATGTAGGTTATGCTAAGATAAACCCAAAACTAGATAATTGAAAATAATTAATCTAATGCAAACTTAAATGAAAGTAAAATAAACCACAATAAGATAGTTGAGATTAAAAAGGAAAAGGCCTTGATGGTGACAAATGAAAGAGTGGTTTTGGCCTTTTCTGAGATAGGTTGCTGATACGAGTTTAAGGCTTGCTGAGATATAACCTAGTTTAAGATAACAGTGAGTGTATTAGATTGGCTTGATAAATATATTTGATACATTCTGAATTGAGTAAGTAACAAAGGTTTGAGGCCAAGAGAGATATATCTTGGTTCAAAATGGCAGATATAACACTAACTTGATCCGATAAATACTGTTTTCTGAATCATTACTCTCTCACTTCTCATATTTCATTATAAGCCTAATGAATGTAGTTTTCCACTGCAAATGAGTCATTGAAAACCATAGAAGCTATTAAACTCATTAAACTTGATATTTTCCTTTGTAAAGTCCATAACTTATAAATATACTCCCATAACACATACTTGTCTTCCTTTCTCTCCAGAATCGAGCTAAATGTCATATTAAACCCCATAAACATTTGTTTCCCCCCTTAAATGACCTTACCTAACCCAAAACACGCAAAATGAGTGCATGATCAATCTCACTCAATCTTTATTATTGCTCTTTACAAAATTACTCAAAGCGCTTCCCAAAATTACCAAACTCAAACTATTCAACCAAAATTCATGAAATCATATAACAAATTCGAAAATAATGTATAAAATCTATAGTAAAATTTTTAGAATTTTCATCCAAGTGTACGCTGCACAACAATTACAATACCAGCCCAATTTGCACCAAAGCAGGTTAGTTCAATTCAAAAGTTGATAACATTCACCGTTGACCTCCAATGGAGGCCTAAAACCCTAATATTGAAATATTAAGAAGTCCTGAAAAACTTTTATTTACAATATAAAACATGATTCCCACAATAGGGTTTCCAAAATGGGGCTAGAACACAAGTATGCCAGCTTTGATCGAACCTGCACAATTATAGCAAAACAGCCATAACGTTTTGCACAAAACTTGGATTAAGACAATTCAAAAGCCATTTGAAAGATAAAACACTGACCTATCTACCCACTGAAAGTCATAATTTGTTAATGGGCTGATCATTATCAATTTAATCTCAAAATCACCCTTATTTTCTACCATTTTCAGCCCTCACTGTTTTTGCTTTCTCCTCTTTTTCACATAAATCCTCACTTGAAATCATTCCAAATCACCAAAAACATCATCACAATCATCAATAAGACTAAAGATTACAAAATCATATACAAAACAATACAAATCCATCACTTGACTTAAGCTAACTTGATCATGACAAACTCTAACCCTAATATGCTTCAAGCTCAATTCCACCATGATCAATATCCCCAAAGTTAATAGAATTTGCATGATAATATCTACTTTCATATCAAGAGCATCAATCATAACTAAAACAATCATAAAACCAAAATACATCATTCACAACATTAAATCCACTTTCTGTATCAGTGATCAGAACAAGCAAGTAAAACAAGCTCAAACTCATACTTGCTTAATTTCAAGTCACTTAATCATGTTCTTGATGAAGTACCCATAACATCAAACATCTCTAAGCTCAATAAAAATTGCATAATAACTATCAATGATCATATAAACAATAATCATAACTAAAACAACTCCAAAAACTCAAAATAGAATAAGTTAAGGTTTTGGGTATACCTTACTTTAGGATTGAATTAGAGGGAGGAGGGGGCTGTTTTAAGTGATTTTAGTGGTTGGACATGATAGCTAGCAGTAAGGGAAAGTCGGGGCAGTCGAGAGGTGGCTGAAAAATGGCCGAAAACCACCAAAAATGGTGGCATAAGGTGCAGCAGCTGCTACCCCTGTTTCCTGCAGGGAGAGTGAGGTAGAGAGAGAAAAGAGAGTACAGTAATGTGTGTGTGAGTGTTTTACTTGGTTAAGAATCAATGGAAAATTACTTGGCTGATTTTTTAAGCCTCCAAAAATATCTTTTTTCTAATTAAAATTAGGTACAAATGATAGCAATTAATTTAATTTAATTGCGCCAAAATTTTCGGGCCAAAATTTGAGCCGAATGGAATTGGGCCATATTTTGGGGCCAATGAATTGGGCCGAAATAAATGAATTCAGGCTGAAGTTTTTGCGCAGCTAAACGTTAAAATTTTATGACGTTATGGAAAAAAATTTGACGCTCAATTATAGTTATCGACGCCTACTATCAATTCACCTGAAATTTAATCAATCAACAAAACTTGAATTAACAATCAATGAAACTTAAATTGTAAAGTGGGACCCAAATGAAATATCCCCCAATTAGGATGATTAAATACGATAAATGAAAGGAAAAAATTTAAATGACATAAGGCAATTCGGTAAATATATAAATTGAGTGTAATTGAATTAATATACATGATTTGGTTAAACAAATAACCATAAGTGATTAAATCAATAAACATGATTAACTAAATGAATAATTATGATTAATTAAATAAATAAATATGATTTAAGTAAATAAATATGGGTTACGATTGGGTTATTACACAATTAAACCCAAAATAAACTAAGCTAACAACTAAACTAATCAAGCATGAAATAGAGAAATAAACCTAATTTAACTTGGATTAAAACAACTACTAAACACAACATGACAACAAAAACTAAGCATTCAAACTAAACATAATCTAAACTAACATGCACAAATAGAAGAAACAAGAACAAAATATGAAATCGAAAGGGAAAGGGACAAGAAAACTTAGTCTTGATTTCTTGAATGGACTTGAAAATCTACAAGCTTGAATCCAAAATCACCCAAAATAAGTCCTAATCTACCTAGTTTATTAGGTCCTAGTGGGGTTTTTAGTAGTTAAACCTACGCCAAAACCTCTCTGAAAAGTCTCCAAAAATCCCCCCAAGAGGTCCCAAAAGGTCCCTTTAAATAAAAGTTGAGCTGGAAGAAAGGGGCGGAAAAGCACAGGGCAGTGACGGGTGGCACCATAGCCAGCCCACTGGTTGTTGGCAGCCCCTGCCACATATAGGGTGTTCACGAGTGGGGTGGTACTTGCCATGGCTACATGTCATCCCATCTTACTTTGCGGCCTTCTTGCTTTTCTTGTTCCATCTTTGCTTTTTTTTGTGGCATTTGCTCAATTGAAATTATTATCTACAAAAGTAAAACAAGCAAAAATCCTAAATGTTATATTATTGTACGAACCAAAAAAACTAGACGAATAAGGGTATAAATGATGTAATATATGGACCGAATAAATACCCCCAGACCTATCCTTTGCTCATCCTTGAGTAAAACAAAAGAAAAACTAACCTAGGAACCTCACTCACTTTTGTAGGAATCACATATATATTTAGCTTGTGCAACAAGGCCTTTAAACCCATCAGTTTCCCCAAGTGGATAAGTGAGGTCTCGTGAGGGTTTGCAGAAGATACACCAACAAAATCTTTGAAATATTTTTTAGATTTTTTCAATAGCAAAGCATATATACAAGGCATAGGGGAAAATATATGCACATCTAGATCGATTCTACTACCCTAATAACATAGCTTCTGAGCCATCTAGAAGCAAAACATACAATCAGGGCACACATAGGCTATAAATGTATCCTGATTCTCATTTCTCACCCTACTCAACACAGCAACACGATTTATACACCTTGGTGCTCTGTGCAAATCATATTGACTCTTAATGCTAGGCTAAAACTGGGCCAAAAGGTCATTTTCACTTATCTAATGGACTTTATGAGGTCTTACTTTTGCTCTTTTTTTGGGCTTTTCTTCTTACGTTCCTTTGCCCAGGTGGGTAGTTCTTGGCTTATTAGGCCTTTCACTACTAGAAAAACTACTTAGTGCACACTTGGGCTTCTTCCCTAATTAGGGGTTTTACTTAGATGTGCAAAGGACTTATTCAAACCCAAATAGAGGCACTAGAGTCAAGCCCACTTTTACACTTGTTTTTCTTGTTTTTTTTTTTTCCATTTTGGTGAGAAAGTCAGGCGTCAATCAACCAAGTACAATGACCCCAAATCAAAATTTCAACAACTAACACCAAAAGTTAATGGTCAAATGTGCAAGGTAAGCACAAAATTGCACATGTGAAATGGGGTTATCATAAAAACAAGAAATTACATTACAGGCAAGCGTTCTATCATGCAAATTCAACCTATATACGAGCTAGCAACTAAGTATTAAAGATAAAAAAACCAATGACAAAGGCACAAAAGTCCCCCAAACCAAGAAGGAAAACTATACAAAAATTGAAAAAAATAAAAAACATTTCATAAAAATATGCACAAAAGGGTATATGACTTCCCCACTCCCACACCTAAATCTCACAATGTCCTCATTTAGAGCCAAGGAGTTACTACCAACAACAAAACGCACAAAACACAAAATGAAACAAAGCACACAAGAATACTAAATGAACATAAATATACACAAGCTAGCACACTCACCCAGAAACACAACCTTACCCAATTGACAGCAAGAGTACACATATATATACAAAACCAACACCACAATATATACAAATCCAACAATGCCACCAATAATAAAATAGGACTATGCACAAAAGGCACACAAAGGTTGAGGCGGAGCAAACCATGAAGCCTAACCTCCTAATCAATATGGAGGCTTGGATCCAACTTAGACCCTCAATCACCTATGAGGGTGGTACTTAAGTACTTGGCTTTCCTAAGTCCTTGTTGGTTTGGAAGCCTTAAGGGACCCAAAGTAATCTTAGAGATGTGGCATGCTACTTTGTAGCTTAAATAAGGAGCCTAACTATTTTATCTCCAAGTCATCCTATTTTATTTCACTTCCTTATTTTGGGCAGAACATATAGCCTAACTTCTAGAGCATTTTTGGTTAGGTACATAGGATCTGTTTTAGGTAGATTTTGCATGGACCGATATCCCAAATGTCTATTTTCCAACAAGCCCAAGAGCATCATCAAATTCTAAGAATTGTGCAAGTTATGGGGTTTTAACCGAGCCATGGCCAAGTTACTAGTGGTAGTGTCTCTAAGTGTGCTAGACAACGATGGAGCAACAAATGGTAAAGAAATCAAGGGAGGGCCAATCACTTCCTCTAGGCTGGTCAAATGTATATGAACCATAAGATCGGCTCTAAGGGAAGAGAAAACTCACAGTCATCATAGAGACTAACCTCAAGTGTAAGGGAAGATAGATTAGGGGTCGTCTCATGTAATAGGCCCACTTCCTCATCTCACTAACAAAACACTCATGTTGCTCATTCATTGTCTCTATTGTGGCACTAAGTTTCATATAACATTCATCAAAAATACCATAATAGGGATAAGAATTCACATCATGGTCAAAAGATTTGCAATAAGAACATACAACATGAGGGTAAGAGGAATCGTTATGAAATAAATCCCTAAATTGATCTACATATGGCGATTAAGCATGCAAACCATAGGGAAGGGTTGAAGGGCACACAAAAGACTCACTAGCACTCTTATGTTGCCATTGATACCAAGCTAAATATTCAAAAAAGTACCACATATCATCAACATCTAAAGAGCACAAACCACCATAGGACATGGACTTGAGGGGGGGCTCGGGTCTCACGTGCTATATCCTCAAGCATAACATTCTATATTTCCCATTTTTATATGTGCGATCCACATATTGAGCATGGTAACCATTCAACCTAGACAAGTATTACTAAAAAGGTTCATACTCAAATTGAGGTAAATGAAAAATAGTTATTTTGATTTTTTTAATTTTTTGATTTTCAATTTTTTTTTTGAATTTTTTTAAAGGCCTAACCCTAAATGCTCAAGTAAACCCCAACATTGAAAAATGTCAACTCCTAGCAACGGCGCCAAAAACCTAAGAGGAAGAAATGGAGTTTTAATTTTTATAACCTCAAGTGCAAGGTTTATTGCCGAGTACCTGGGGTGTTGTCCACTGAGAGTTAGGTTTTAAGTACCAAGATTAACTTGAGTGTTTCAAGCTAGGCTAAGTGAAAAAAGAAATAAAGACAAGCTAATTGAAGCTAATAAATACAAAGGAAAGGCTTAGGATTGTGACTTGACCAATCTATGAACTAAATGATCAAGGTAAGCCCTAACCTGCTTAACCTATGCCGACAACCAAAGGTGGTCGGTTGCACCAGCAAAGATCACCGAAGCCCTCTTTCAAGAATCATAAGCTAGTCTAATTAGTCTGACCACCTATTTTCATAGAATTATGCTAATTAGACCACAAGATTAGCAACCCTCAGACCTAGGTGGGATCGGGATTACCTTCATGTCCAAATCCTAGCTATTCTCGCTTCTACACTACCTAATTGACCTCACCTCTCGGCATAAGTTAATCAGCGAAAAATATGGATGAAAGCTCTCTTAAACATTTCATCAAACACTTGACGGGCCTGAGAGAAAACTCTAAGTTGAAAGCATAAATTGGGTATGGTTAGGCCTAATCCGCAACTAATTAGCCATCAAAAGGCTAATCACAATCCAAGCCAACAAAAACTACCTACTAATAATCACAAGAACATGATTAAACCCAAAATAAACTAAGCTAACAAATAACTAATCAAGCATGAAATAAAGAAATTAACCTAATCTAACTTGGGTTAAAACAACTACAAAACACAAAATCGTAATAAAAACTAAACACTCAAACTAAACAGAATCTAAACTGACATGCTCAAATAAAAGAAATGAGAACAAAATATGAAAGAGAGTGAGAGAAAGGGAAAAGATAACTTACTCTTGATTTCTTGAAAAGACTTGAAGATCTACAAGCTTTAATCCAAAACCACCCAAAATAAATCCTAATCTAAGTAGTTTATTACCCCCTAATGGGGTGTTTAGTGGCTCAACTTAGCCAAAACCCCTCCAAAAAGTCTTCAAAAAGCCCACGTTAAATGGCCTGAAAAGGTCCCTTTAAATAGAAATCAAGCTAGGTGAAAATGGGCGGGAAACGTATAAGGGGCTGACAGATGGCGCCATCACCACTAGTGGCCATCACCACCCCTACTACCCATTAGCTGGGCGATAGCTGGCAATTGCCAGCCATTGCCACCTGCAGGGTATCAATAGCTGGGGGCGTGGTGGCCACGATTGCATGTCTTCACGTCTTGCTTTGTGATCTTCTTGCTTTTCTTATTCCATCTTTGCTCCTTTTTTGCAGCATTTGCTTCATTAAACTTATTACCTATGAAAGCAAACAAAACAAGTAAAACTCCTAAAGATTATATTACTATATGAGTTAATAAGCTAGATGAAAAAGGTTATCAATGATGTAATCTATGGACTGAAGACTAATCTCAAGTATTAGATGAAATGCTCTTTCGGACATTTTATTAAACACTTGGTGACAAGGGGAGAACCACCTGCAGAATGAACAATCAAAGGCAAAAGGTGGTATGATCCAACCTTATTAGGCATAATAGGCCCTAGCCTCCAACCCAAGTAAGGGAAATTAACTTCTGATCATCATTAAATCAACATAAGGCAAACATTCTCAAATGAACATGATGATGAATAAAGGCAAAAGAAAGAAAACAATTAACTCAAAAAAGGAGGAAAAGAGGGAACTTCAAATAAGATTAGGAGAATGTTAATCAATCCTTAATGATGCAGTCAAACGTAATCTCTTCTAATCTTCACTTAACCTTAGAGTTTTGGAGAGAGTTTTTACATAAAATAGGAGATAATGTCCAAAATTAGGCCAAAACCCCTTTTCTAATAGGTCAAAGGTAGGATTAGAATGGGCGCAAGACTGAAAATGGGCCACCGTGCCAAGGGCGCAAAATCACCAATTGGCGATGGCCCATGGTTTTCGGAACGGATGGCTATGGACGGCTCATGACTTTTTCTTCTCCTTATCTTGGCCCCTCTTAGGCCATGGAGCACTCAGACATCATGCTTGCATTGTTTCTTTTTGAACGGCGAATGCTTTTCTCACGATAATCAAGGTGAAACGCGTAAGAATCAAAAGAAAAGAGTTAAAATGAGACAATGTTCATAAAAAGGGCTAAAGTTGGTTAAATCACTGCTAAATCAATAGAAAAGCAATGGAGAAGAACCAAAACAAGAGTAAGAAAGTAGGCTAAAATTAAGGCTTAACAACTCCTCCATGCTTATCACTTTCTTATCCCGAAGCAAGTTCAAGTCAGAAAATGATCATCAGGGGGTTTGAGCCAACTTTTCATACCCTTCTCAGGCAAGGTAATACGAGTAAATCAATCAAACAAAATTATGCAATAAATAGTGGCAAAGCTAAGGTCTTAGAAAAGCATGTTCACAAGATTACCCAGAAATCATCTTATCTAGATGCACACACCAAGTCACCAAATTGAATCACAAGGCAAGAAGGGTGCCACTCAACTAATGGTGGGCAAGTGTGACCGACTAGAAGCTCACTATAGGTCAAGTGGAACACTCCTCTCAAAACATTTAGGTACAAGTATGCGCACTCTTAATATTCAATCCAATCATACAAACTACCATAATTTTGCTTTATCTCTCCATTCTCCACCACTCAGGACAAGATGTACAAAAATGATCAAGAGGGCTTCCAAAGGGTGAAAATGGGGCTTTAGGTTCAAGCATGAGAAGACGAAAACTTTTGGGACATGTGAAGCTATTTAGCTGAACAACTAGGGAGCATAAACACTTTTCAATCTTAACAAGAGGAAAACACCAGCTTCACACCTAAATTAGAAGCATAAACACAAACATGAGGATATGCGTTAGAGGAGGAGCCGAATTGGATTTATAAGAAAATTAACATGCCAACACTTATTTAAAGCTTCTTATCTTTTTTTCATAACTTTATTCCTTTTTGTTAACATTTTTTCTTTTCTTGTTTCCCTTTTCTGTGTTTTTTTCCTTTTTTTTTGGGAAAACAAAGCTAATGAATGGCATGCTAATTGAGATTTTTTTTTTTTAAAATTCTGACTTCCCTCTGTGCTAAGCATAACTACCAAACCTAACACCCGAAAGATGAATCGACCTCCATGGAAAGCCCTCATTCATGAAAAGTGTTGCTCCACAAGACACATTGACAAAGTGATATGAATTACAGTTAGGCCATACGTGAATTGGATACAGGTGCAACAAAAAATGAGAAAAGCATAAAGGGGCGAGCAAGGGGCAAATGAACGTCCATTGGGTGGCTCTTTAGACTCATGTTGCTGGAACAAAGAATGCTTAAATCATATCAATTCATATAAATGCCAATCGTCAACGTTTACCCAATCAAGCTAAGTGCTCCTTCAAGGAAACCGGTGTGCATGCAAGGCAAAACAACCCCAAGGACTTATGACACATAATCGTCAAACCTAAGCTGGACCACCGTCCAACCACACAATCATGCCAATTAATCCACTAACATACCTTGCATTATCATCGTAAAATGATTTTCTTTTCAAAAAACATTATAACTTAACCTTAAATGATCGGCAAGAAGACCATGAAGAGTAGGGTTAGGACTGTTACCTGGCAAGCATGCTGAGTTCCCTTCTCAATGATCACCTCCACTTAAGATCACCAAAGAAATGACCAAAAAAAAAAAAAAAAACCAGAAAAACTGTATGTACAATGCAACATCTACCTAAATGCTCTAAACTACATGCTTAACATATTTAAACTAGGGGTGAGCAGCAGACCAGGCTAGGCCAGACTGGGCTAGCCCACTAACTAAACAGGTCAGGCTAGCACATTTGTGAATGGGTCGGGTTGGGTTATGAGCCAAGTGAACCCAGTCCGCTCATGGCCTGCCCATTACCACCTAAGCCATGTTTTTGGTGAGTTAATTTACCAACTAATGTGTTTGTAATTTTCTAACCAAACTAAACTAGTCCAAACTCAGACTTAGAAAATACGAAATAAAGGTAATCCAAATTATAATAAGCTCAAAGTCAAAGTACACCACCTAATCATTCTAAATTAAAAATTATAATTTCTGAAACCAATTCCACCAAGTGATAAATTCCAAATTTCATCACGATGCTATAGAGTAGAAAGTCCTGCACTCAAATTTCACATGGAAATATTAGCATCATATAGCTGTTGCTTACAAGTATAATCTAGTAAGTACAATCTATTATAATAATCAACGCACTAAATACCAAAAGGAAGAGACATGTATTGTCCTCCTCATCCTCCTACACTCCTTCTCTTCTGAATTAGAATCATTATCGATCACTTAAGTACCATCATGGTCTGCACGTCTCCAGTCTTGCAAACACACCAATACTTGTATGGTCTTTAGTTTCAATGCACTATGAGCTGAGGAGATGGTTTTGCCACCAAGACTAAATGCAGAATCTAAGGCTATAGTACTAATTAGGATAGTCAATAAGTCTCATGCCATTATAGAAAGTTCTAGGTATTTCATGGAACTTTCATGCCAAAACTCCAAAACATCTAACTCCATATTCAACTCAAGGGCCAGCTCCTCTAAGTATAAGTCAAGTTGCGAGCTTCCTGCTTGTGTTCTAGACCTTTTACCTCTAAAACTATTATAATTATCAAAATAATCATCCCCAGAACAACTTACAATAGGAGAAGAGATGACAATTGCTGAAGTTGATGTAGAATATAACTTGTACTCATCACATAGGGAACGTAAAGTACCCAAAACATTATCCACCCATTCTCTAGCATCATCAAGGGCAAACAGTTTAATAAAACAATACTCAACATATTTAACCTTGCATCCAGGATGAAGAATGACATCACACGAAAAATATATGTTATACTCTGACCAATATTTGCCAAACTTCCCAAACATCCTATTTCCCATGTTTGTTAAAAATTCATAAGGACCTTGAATAGCCTCAAGAAAATGCAAATGGACCATACATGCACCCTTAAAATCAAATCCAAAGTTGGGGCCTTGACAGCACCAAACATACAGGCCACCTCATAAAATAACTTTAAAATTTATGTATAACGATGACTTTTTCCACTCTTATTCTACGGGGCACATAGGGTTTCAATGTTGAATTAGTGGACACCAAATAAACAAACACACTCTTATAATACATAACATTATCCACCATCTTATAAGTGGAATTCCACCGGACTTGCATGTCCAAATTTAGTTTTCTTCTTACAAGCAAATGAAATTTTTTCCAGCAATTTCATAGAAATCTTTACTTCTTTGAGAAAATTTGTTATCAATTTCACAAAATTTCGAATCTTTTCCAAAATGTCTCCAATCAATTGCAAACCATCTTCTATAATACAATTTAAGATATATGCATAACATCGAACATGGAAGAACGCACCATTACTAATCAACCCATTCCTTCGAATAAGACGCTTTTTTAGATTGGACACCATCACATCATTATACTTAGCATTAGCTATGGTGATAGTAAATATCTTATGTTCAATGTCCCACTGTGTAAGAAATATAAACACTTCATTTGCAATACTTTAACCATCATAAGGAGGTGTGAACGCTCTAAACCTAAGGATCCTTTTGTGCAACTTCCAAGCACCATTCACAAAATAAGCTGTGATGCAAATGTAGTGCTGATAAGTGTGATTTGACTTCTAATTATCAGTTGTCAAATAAATCCTACCCGAAACTTTTAATAGCATATCCTTGACCTTATCTCTATCCGCCATATACATGGATAACAATTCTCTCTTAGCCATTGAATGACTGAATGGCACAAAGTTCGGGTTAGCTTTAGACATCATCCATCTAAAACCTTTTTCTTCAACAGTTGCAAACGATTGGGCTCCTTCTATGATACAAAGCGCAATTTCTTTTCAAAGCTCATTCATGTTAAACACAAAGTCCTCACAATCATCAGTACCTAACTCCCCAATTTCAACTCTACTATGTCGTTGTGGACATTTATCTAAGTGACTCTTCAAGTGAGAAATGCCACTATTAGTATTACTGATCATGACTACTTTATAATGTTTACAAGTTGCTATTTTCTCACATTGTGCATTGTTTCCTTCTTCAAGCTCCCTCCACACTTTAGAGCTCTTATTCCTTTTATGTTGTTGAATGGAATACTCATTATATCCACCTTCAAGTTGCACTGAAGAGGTTACCATTTCACTTTCCGTATCACTTCCTCAACAAATAAGCACCACCTGGTATATGTCTAAACAGTTAGGTCAGTTAAGCTTTCGCGCAATAGAAGCAAGCAAAAAGGCATATGAGGCAAGGCTGTAAGTTATCTACCTTGTCAAAAAAATGCTTTAAGTTTCTGACATTTTCATGTATATAAAGACCAGATGATATTATGATACTGAGCTGTAGATAAGCCACACTGCATACATACAGATGTCACACTGGATACAGGCAACTCGTAGAGTCCCTCAAGTAGCAAAGCAGACTGTCAAGGGCTTAAAACTTTAAGGTGGTTAGATCGAAATACATTAGAAAAGGCAAGTTGGACAAAATGCCCAGAAAGCCCCTTAAAACAACATCTAAGCAAACCTCTTTCTCAATTACAAACATAATCAACTATCAAATGCATCCATTAATTAACAAAATGAATGTCTAGAAAAGATCAAAATACATTAGAAAGGGCAAGTTGGAGAAAATGCCCAGAAAAACAAAAAGGTGCAGATATCAAGAGTGACTACAACAAAAGTCAAAAGAAGTGCTCGTAAAATATAACTCTTAGTGCATACACATTCTGACTGACAGTGATGGGATAGAAAAAATGAACGTGAAGTGAACACGCAGGACCAAAAATCCATGCTTTTGGAAAGATAGAAGCTTGAACCTGTCCCCCAAGAAATTTCACTGAGCACGCTTAATCAAACAATAAAAACAGTGATTTCATCAAAGGATTTCTATAATATTAATTGAGAGATGAAACCTTAGATCCTAGGTAAATTCGGCAAAACCTCTAGGATTGAGTTTTCAATTAAAGCAAATTAGAGAAACACCTAGTTAGCTTACAGCTACTGGTGTGAAAAAATCAAACCAGAATCGATCTGGGCATGCAAGTATTTCAAGTATTTCAATTTCCAACCCATAATCAATCTGAAGATTACCTAGATTGGAGGCAAGAACAGTAAGACCCGAGTAGCAGTATCCTTCTGAAGATGAGGAGAGATGAAGTAAGAGCAAGATGCCCGTGAGAGTAAAAGAGACAGTAGGGTTTAGGAAGAGGCAGAGAGAGAGAGAGAGAGAGAGAGAGAGAGAGAGAGAGAGAGAGAGAGAGAGAGAGAGCCAGTGAGTAGTAAAGCAGATATCCTATCACAGAAATGGCCCACACCACGGCCGGGTTTTGACCCGTTATGGCTAATTAGTGGGCAACCCTTTTAGGGCCCGTTCATTTATGCCAATGGACTCCTGGTCCATTGCCTAGGCCTAATTTAAACTAATGCGTTTCCTAATTATGTAAATATGATGCTTACACATGCAACAGCAATGGAACTAAGTACACACCATATACACAAGACACTAACGAATCACCAATTAATCATCCATTTGTCATCAAACCAAATCACAACTACCCAACACATCTCAAAGCAACAAGTAAAACAACATAAGTCACTCCCAGGACAAGAGCTTACAAGCTCACCCCATCCCCCCTTATGCTTATAATTTGCATTGTCACTAATGTATGAAATATGCAAGAGAATAAGGGAAAAATGAGAGGGGGTTACTTACAAGCGATCAATACGGGCTGGGAGGCCACTAGGCCTTTAATCAACTAGAGGTAAGGCCATCCATGATGCTCGTAGGCGAAGTACACATGATGCTCTAAATTGTGCTGTCAGCAGTCAAATTGGTCTTTCCTATAGAGCAACTCGGCATGCTCAGGAGATTGTTGTGCTTTTTGAGTTTGGCCCTCATCAAAAGTGTCCATTTGCAAATGGAGGTGGGAGAAGTGCTCATCGAGGTGTTGGTAAAGGTGCCCTTCACCAAAGCCGAAAGATCCGTCAGCATTCCTACTCCTAGTCATTGGTGTCTCATCCATCTCAATATCCTGTGCCATCTTTGGATCTCTATGTCCTCCATCTTCTCCAACATTACCTTCTCCACCGTCATTACCATCATTAGCAGCTTGGGGCTGGGCTTCCCCCCCATCACTCTCTATATTGACGTCATCCTTATATACTAGCTTATGGAACCACTACAAGTAGTTTTGGTAGGGTTGGGAAGTGGAAAGAGAGCCTTACCATGATGGTTCACATACACTCGTCCTCTTTAACCTTGAAGATATCCATGTTTAAATAGGCGGTGAGGTTCAATCGCTCCCCAGGGTGCAAAGGGTTCAAACCTTCCATGAGGTTATCCAACCTAAGGCTAGAAGCAATAGCTAAGATATGGCCACTTATGGCTATAAAAGTAGACTCACTTTTGGATTGGGAGACTAATTGGGTGAGAATGTGTTCTTCTATATGAATGTTGTGATCATAGAGGATAGCCCATAAGACGAACAACTCAGTCAACCACATGTTATTTTGGATATCATACTTAGGAAAAATAGTATTAGCCATGCGAGAGGTAGCATTACAATAAACAAAATTTTAAGAGTTGTCGGGTACCATCTCACAGGCCTCATAGGTAATCTCACCCCAAAATGATTGGTGATTGAAATCTTTATGGGTGCATGATCGCAAGACGCCATATGGGAGCCTAAGGCAGTGATCAAATTCCTTGAGGCGAATGTCAAAGGGGTGGTCAAATAGGCAAACGTGAATGCGGACTTTCACATTGTCACAATGTGCCTTCCAATCGACCCTAAGAGAGCTAAGGAATTCCAACACAACCTCTCATAAATGGCTTATCCCATTGCATGTGTTCCATCCAACCAACAACCTCAAGCAATTCACATACATCATTCCAAAGACCTATGCTCTCCATGAATGGAATGTCAATGTATTTAATTTCGTGAATTTTCCTTGACGCTACTAAGTCATAATGCATCATATGCTCTTGATCAACAACATTAATGCCATACTTATTAGTGAGATGAGGAGGAGTAGGATGATTACCTTGAGCTACTTGGCCCAGCTAGGTACGGCATTGGTGGTTGAGATTGTAGAGATCTTCTTCGCCTTTTTGGAAGCCTCAAAAGATGATGGCCTAGTAACGGTGGTTTTCTTACCCATGGTTGAATCTAAAGCACCACCAAAACTTAATGTGAAACTCAAATGCCCAAATCACCACAAACTCCTAAACATAATGCAAACACTTTAATCTCCCAAAACTAACAACCAATGCAGAAAAAAGGATGCACCCACTTGCCATTAGGCTTCAAATTAAAGAAATAACGAGCCTAAAAAAAAATTTTGCTCTCATCGAGCTTTAAAATCCTCTAATGGAAGGGGTTTGGAGAGATATAAAATAGAGTGAGATGGGTGGAAGGAGCTTGAACTTCTGATGGAAATTGGGGTTAGTGGATGTTCCCTATCAGATGGTGTCCGGAAAACACTAGAGTTGGGTGTTTTGGTGGTAGTTGATATAGAGGTCAGGGTTTGGTGGGGCAGAAATAGGGGTAGAAGAGAAGAGATTTTAGAGTTTTGATGGTGAAAAAGGGAAGGAATGATAAGAGAAGTAATGGATTTGGTTGAGGATTAACGAAGGGAATGGTGGTTTTCTTGGTGGCAGAGGGAGAGGGAGAAGGGAGACAGTGGCATCAGCTATGGAGGGTCGTGGTTTGTGAGGGTGAGAAAAATAAGGAAGAAGAAGGATAAAAAGAGAGAAGTGAAAATGAGGGGTGGCCACAGGTCATGGCCATGGGCATGACTGCTCGTTACTACATGCTATTTTTTTCTCCGTTCTCCTGCAATCTTGGCCATGGCTTGAGGTCCTAACAATGGCTGGTTTGGTCTCAAATTACCCAACTTTGCCATTTTGAATTCTCATCGCCCTCAAAGGTAAGCTTTCAGCCACCCAAATGGTCTCTATAGAACACCCAATGCTCCACATCCGCCTCTTGATGCAATTTTTTTGAATTTTTTGTGATTTTTTTTAATGGGTAAATCTTAGATTGCCTCCTGAGAAGCACTCTTTAAAGGCCTTGAGCTCAATCATTGGATCACCGGTGATGTAATGCTTGAGGCTTTGGCCATTCACTTTGAAAGCACCGAAGGTTGCACTCCAAACTTCAACCGCCCCATAAGCAAACACTTTAAGAACCTTGAACAACCTAGACTATCTTGAGTGCAGCTTTCCAGGAAATAACTTAAAGTGCGAGTTGAATAATAGCACCAAATCTCCCTTTTTGAGTTCTCTATGTAAGACACATTTGTCATGCCACTTCTTCATTTTTCTCCTTGTATATTGTTGAGATCTCATAGGTATCAAACCTCAACTCTTCAAGTTTATTCAGCTGTGACATCCACCTTTATTCTAAAGCCTCAAAGTCAAAGTTTAGTTCTTTGGTTGCCCAATAAGCTCTATGTTACAATTCTACTAAAAAATGACATGGTTTGCAGTACATAAGTTAAAAGGGTGTGGTTCCAATTAGAGTCTTGTAGGTGGTGTGACAGGCCCATAGTGCATCATGGAGCTTGTCCGACCAATCTTTCCTTGACCAGGCTATAATCTTTTCTAAAGTGACCTTGATTTTCCTATTTGAGATCTCCACTTGGCCACTTGTTTAGGGGTCATATCCCAAACCTTTCTTATGATGTATCCCGTACTTGGTGAGCATGGTTTCAAATTTCTATTCTATGAAGTGAAGCCTTCCATCACTAAGTAGGACTTTTGGCATGCTGAACTTAGGGAAGATAGCCCTTTTGAAGAACTTAGTGACTACCCTAACATCAATTGTGGGGCTTGCAGCAGCTTCCTCCCATTTAGAAACATAATCAATGGCCCCTAAGATGTACTTGTATCCTCTTGAGAAAGGGAAAGGACCTATGAAATCAATGCCATAAATATCAAATATCTCAATGTCAAGTGAGGCGCATCTCATTGCGCCTTGTCAAGTTCTTGGTTCTTTGGCATTGATCACAAGCTTGAACATATGTATAAATATCTTTGAAGATCGCGGGCCAAAAGAAACCAGCTTAAAGGATCTTAGCGGTGGTCTTGTTGACACTAGCATGGCCTCCAAAGGGTGAGTCATGACAATGGGAGATAATGGATTGTAACTCCTCATCAGGAACACACCTCCTTGTATTCCTATCTCCACAAGCCTTATACAAGAAAGGATCCTCCCAAAAGAAGGATTTGACTTGGGAAAAAAGCCACTTTCTTTGGTTAGAGTTCATATCGGGTGGTGGAATGCCAATAACTAAGTAGTTGATGTCCGCACACCATGGAGCGCTTGATGTGGCCAATGCAAGCAAGTGCTCATCTAGGAAAGATTCATCAGGTACAATCCGCATGGCTCTCTTGGTCAATCGGTAGTCTGGGGAGGTGACTCGCTACAACATTTTTGGTAGGCTTCTGATATGGAATCTCAAGGGCAAACTCTTGGAAAGGAAGACCCACGTAATTAGTCTTGACTTTTTATCTTTCTTCTCCATGGGGTGTTTCATAATTGTACCTTAAGAGGTATTGACGAAAAATTTCACAATGGCAAACACTCTTCTTCTCAATAGTGGAGTAGTTCATTTGGGTCTCATGAAGAATCTTATTTGTATTGATAATTCATATTTTATATGTAATTTTACCCTTCATTTTACCTACTTTTAAGTCTTTGAAATATATTTTTATGAGAGAATAATGTAAATTTTATATGATTTTCAGGTGAAAATAAAAAGAAATGAATTTGGGCATGAAACCGTTCAATTTTACTCAAGTTAACCCAACTCGAAGCATTTCATATTCTAGTCAGCGCAGCAACAAAGGAAAAAAAGAGGAAAAGAGGTGAGGTCCAGCACATTTGGGCCTAATTTATGGCCCGTTGAACAGCCCCCCATCCCCCAGCCTACCCCACATCTTTTCTCTCACTTCTTATAACGCCTGCCCACAGGCTTCTTCTGTGGCACATATCTGAGTGCCAGCCCCAACCCAACACCTCTCCTTCTCTCCTTCTTTGTCTTACTTCTCCCTACAGCCCAAAAGCTCACAGCAGCCCACAATCCTCTCCTCTTCCAGTCCCTCTCTTTCTCTCCTCGCCTGGGCCTGACCCATAGCCCGATCCGCCTGCCAGGCCTCCCTCTTCTATCTTCCTCACTTACTCTCTTTTTCTTCTCTATGGCCCATCACTCCAAGCAGCTCAATTTCTTTTCTAAGAGCCTTATTTTCCTCATGGCTAATTGTTAACTTAGTCAAATGTAATTAATTAAAAATTAATTGTGGCTTAAGACTAGTCATTTTTCATGCATTCAAACAGTCGAGAATTAATTAAAATTAAATTTTATTAATTTCTGGGCACCACAAGGGGTTGGATTTCAACTATAAAAAGAGGTTCAAGGTTGAGAAGAAAGACATTCATCCATTCATCCACTTACTCACCCAAGCATCTTCTCTTTCTCATCTTCCATCTTTCATTTTTGTAGAGAGAGTCTTTGGAAGACAAAATCATTTAGGTTGAGGGATTTAAAAGAAAATAAGATTAAAAATGAGCTATTTTTCTCTTCTCTTCCCATCTCATTTATGAGGCACATTTGAGACTCTACACTTAATTTTATCATTTTGTGTAATTGAGTACAAAAATTTGGGCAGAGGAAGTGAAATATACCAACTTCATGGTGTTTTTACTAACTATGGCCGCTAAACTACTAATTCCTAGGATTAGGATGAATCCTTGATAATAATATTGGTTTTGCTAATTTCTTTTAGGGTTATTTTTGTCTCTTAAAATTGCATAATTTTGAGTTCACACTTGATCTTAACTTATTTATGCATCTTAACACTATTGCTTAATCATTTTGATTACACTAGTTTAATTTGCTATCTCAGATGAATGTTAGACCTGGTAGGCTAATATGATTACGCAATTGGGCTTAAGATTATAATTGTTTAAATTGAATAATTTATACTAGAAATATGATGAGTTATGTCTACAAAGAATCATTCATGCTAAATCACTAGATAAATAATTTCATTTTATAATTATAATTATCTTTTTAATTTATGGCCTAATACTTGTGGCTTAGGTAGAACAAGAGATAAATTGAACCCTCATTTGAATTAGTAAATCAATATTTGCATTAATAGTGAAATTTAAAATTCTAGATCTTTCTCCCATTTGATTTCTCTTCACTCTTTTGACTTATTCACTGTTCTTTTATTTTGTTAATTCATATTGATAATTGACCTCGTCAATTGAATTATTCTTTATAATCGAAAAAGTTTAATTGAAAATCGATATTGTTTCTCGTGGGATCAACACTTCTATATTTGCTAGTTTACAATTAACCTTGTGTACTTGCAAGTAAAAAAGGTTTTAAAACTAAATAGAAAATTCACATCAAGTTTTTGGCGCTATTGCCGAGGACGAATAGTGATTTTTGAATTTTTTCTTCCTTTTATTTATTTTTTTTTTCCTTTTTCCCCACTAATCTAACAATTTTATTTATTTATTCTCCACCGCTTCCCTTTTATTTTTATTGTTTCATTCCCCAATCCTTCCTAATCTAACCATTTTATTTTTGTTCTTTCCTTTCCCTTTTAGTCTAGCTATTTTTCCCATCCCTCCTAATCTAATCTAATCTAACTCTTTTATTTCTGTTCTTTCATTTATTGTATCTAATCTAACAATTTCCTCCCTTTTATTTCCTTTATTCTATTTTTATTCTATCTTAATTTTCATTTTGCTTTATTATTTTACTTTTTTTTCATTTTTCCCCCTTCCCTTGGATCTTTCTTCTATTTGTTTTTTTTCTTTATTTGTTTGTTTTCCTTCTTATCTCTCCCTTCTCTTTTTTTCTTATTTTGTTTGGTGGTTATTGTTGTGGTAATTTCATTATATTGTCTTGATTACTTATGGGTATATGCATGGTAGAAGTTCTTATGCTTAGATTTTGAATAATATAATCGTGAAATTGAATGCTCTCTTTGTAAAATAAGAGCCAAGAAAAA
The DNA here is from genome assembly GCA_029747015.1 of Carnegiea gigantea. NCBI lineage: Eukaryota > Viridiplantae > Streptophyta > Magnoliopsida > Caryophyllales > Cactaceae > Carnegiea > Carnegiea gigantea. The sequence continues at coordinate 636,240 of JAKOGI010000301.1, read as the reverse complement.
GGAATCTAAGAAAAAGATGGCTGAAGAACAAACCCCACCACCTGAGCGACGTAAGCAGTGTTTTAATCCTGCCACATATGATTCACCTACAAGGACACGTACGCCCACTATTACGGTGCCATTTGAGATTAAACATTCTTTTATCCAAATGCTCCTGTCATTTTATAGGCTAGAGTCTGAAAATCTTTTCAGGCACGTTGATTCATTTTTAGAGATTTGTTCCACAATGTTTTTGAATAATATCTTTGATGATGCTCTTCGCTTGCGGCTTTTTCCTTTTTCTTTAAAAGATAAAGCTAAAACTTGGTTGGACACTAAGACAAATATCACCACTTGGGATCAAATGCAAAAAGAATTCCTAAAACGTTTTTCTCTATTGGTAAACTGATCGCCTTAAGACATGCTATAACCACTTTCTCATAAAATAAAAATAAGCAATTGCATAAAAGTTGGGAACTGTTTAAAGAGTTGTTGCAAAGTTGTCCTTACCATGAGGTGCCTATGTGGCAACCTATCCAGAGTTTTTACTTTGACTTAGATGAGCACAATAGGCAAATGGTTGATGCATCATTTGGTGTTAGTTTCTTGTACAAAACTCCCGAATAAGCTTAGGCATTATTGTGCATGAACAAAGTGTCTAATGCCCCTTCTATGCATTATCTGTGTTGGATTTGTGCTAGTCCCATGCATACTTTTGTTGATTGTCCTTGTGTTGGTAAGTCTGACTGTGTGACTAAACAAGTAAATGCTATCCAAGGATTTTCTCCATCCAATAATCCTTATTCTAATACCTATAATCATGGTCGGGGGAATCATCCTAATTTTTCATGGAGGTCTCAAAATTTTGAGAATCCTCAAGTGTAGTCTAGCAAGCCTACCCCTCCTAGTCTCCAAAACCAGAGATATGCTCCTCCTTCTTCCCCTCCAGCTCCATCTGGGAGCTCTGATATTGACAAGGTAATTTCTGCCCTTGGTACCTTAACCTCTGTTATGCAAAATGTTGATTCCAAGGTGTAAGGAATTGACTGTAAAATGCATATTGTTGATTCTTACTCAGAGGCTATAGCTAAATTAGAAACCTAACTTGGACAACTAGCCATAGGTGTAGGTAAAAGGGAAAAGGAAAAACTTCCAAGTCATCCCATACAAAACCCTAAAGGCCAACAATTTGAACGATTGAAAGCTGTAATGGTTCTAAGCAGTGGTAAAGAAGTAGAGAACAAGGTGAGTGAAAAGGAACATGATAAAGATGAAAGACTTAAGACCATAGAGTGACCTTGAATCTGAAAAAGAGAATGACCCATCTCCTTCTCCTATTATATCTAACCCAACTGTGACATATAAGCTAAGGGTTCCCTACCATCAAGCTCTGGATGCACCATTCCATTCCAAGAAAGACAAGCAAAGAGATGACATCTTAGAGACAATCTAGCAGGTTAAGGAAAATCTTGCCCTCTCGGAAGCGATTAGGCAAATCCTGACTTATGCCAAGTTCCTTCAAGACAGGTGGACTTTTAAAAGTAAAACTAAAGATGACAAGTTTAAAAAGGTTCTTCTAAGTGAACAGGTGAGCTCAATTTTGAAATGTAACACTCTACCTAAATTCAAAGATTCTGGTGTCCCTACCATCTGATGTTATATTGGCAGTCATAAAATTGAAATGAAACTTTTGGATTTGGGTATAGTGTTAATTTGATACTATATTCTTTTTGCTCAGAGTTGGGATTAGGTGAACTAAAACCTTCCAACTGTACCCTTTAGCTTGCTGATAGGTCGATTAGGACTCCTAAGGGGTGAGTAGATGATGTCTTGGTGCAAATTGGTAAAGGATTCTTTCCTGTTGACTTTATTGTATTGGACATGGACCATAGTCATGCTTCTAAGCAGATCCCTCTTATTTTGGGATGTCCCTTCCTAGCCACAACTATGCTACCATTAACTATAGGTCAGTAGTGATGGATGTCTTAGTTATAAACATGAGGGTTTAATTTAACATTTTCAAAGCTTCTGCTCAACCTGTGACTGAAGATGAATTTGAATGCTTTTCTGTTAATATGATTGATGAAATAATTAAAGAAGCTTTGCCTACTATTCTAAGCAGTGATCCCTTAGGAACCTTTCTGTTCCATAGGGATTTAAGATTATTCAACTTAGGAAGTACCATAGATGAGATGGATTCTAATTAGGCCTGGGCAATGAGTAGGGGGGCCAATGGACCGAATGGGTTAGGGCTGTAAAAAAAGGGGTCGATGTTCACTGAAATGATAAATCGGGTTAGACAAGGGTCAGAATATGGGTGAGGGCTTATAAATTGTTTAATGAGGCTCTGTGAAAAACTTCAGCCTTCTTCGAACTCTGTTCAATTTCTTCACTGGAACTCTGAAAATTTCTTCCGATTCTCTCTCTACTATTTTGATATTACTCTCTCTCTCTGTCTCTCTCTCTTTCGATTCTCTGAGTACGTTTTCCATCTCAGTCAAATTAAAATTCAGGGGAAGGCTGCTGAAGCGAACTTGCAAATGAACTTGGGTTTGCTCAACCTGATTGCAGTAGCTTCGATGTATGGTGAGCAACTGGGCATTTGGTTTAATAGTACAAGCCTTAAGTCAAGTAATTGGGCCCTTGAATTTAAGTAGAGAGAATCTAGTCTTTGTAATTATAAAAAAATTAGTGTGGACAGTTGGACTTGTGGCCATTTTAATGAACTTTCAGACTTATGATTTTTTTAGTCAATTTCTAGTAGCTGGGCATTTGGTTTAATATCCAATCTTTGTTGAATTTGGTTTGATATTACATGTTAAACTGGGAGGGTCATGGGTGGGTTAGGGTCGCCTAGGCCATGACCCAACTAAACCCAATAAAATTTACTAGTGATCCGCCCCGCCCCGTCCCTTTTGATATTAGGCTTGCCCTGACCCAGCTCGACCTAGCCAACTGACCAGGTCTAATTCTAATCTAGATTCCACTCCTCATCTTGAGTCTTCCTCTTTGGTGTCCACTTATGAACCTCTTCTCCTTTTAGCTAGTTCTCCTATGCCACCTTGTGTTCTGCCCGCACCTAAACTTAAGTTAAAACCTCTCCTTGATCACTAAGGTATGCGTTTTTAGGCCCAAAGAGACCCTACCTATTATTATATCTTCTCTTTTATCTTGTGATCAAGAGGAAGAGCTGATTTGTGTTTTCTCTAATCATCAGGGTGCTATTCGCTGGTCAGTTGCTAATTTAAAAGGAATTAGTCCCATAATTTGTATGTACAGAATTCATTTAGAGGATGATGCTAACCTATTAGGCAAATGTAACATAGACTGAACCCCTACATGAAAGAAATTTTCCAGAAAGAGGTGGTAAAGCTTTTAAATGTAGCCATTATCTACTCTATTTCTAATAGTCTATTGGTCAGTTCGGTTCAAGTAGTTCCTAAGAAATTTGGCATAACTGTGATAAAGAATAATAGAGGGGAACTAATTCCTAGTAGACATACCATAAGGTGGAGGGTGTGCATTGATTACGAAAGCTGAATTCTATCATTAGAATGGACAACTTTTCCCTCCCATTCATTGATCAAAATTTGAAAACATTAGCTGGACAAAGTTTTTATTGATTTTTAGAGGAGTACTCTAGTTACAACCAAATACCTGTCTATCCTAAGGAGCAAGAGCAAACGACCTTTACATGCCTATCAGGAACTTTTGCTTATTAGATGACGCCCTTTTGGGTTGTGTGATGCACCTACCACATTCCAGAGAAGCGTGATGGCCATATTTTCTAATTATACTGATGATTTCATAGAAGTGTTTATGGATGATTTCTCTATTTTTGTTCTTCCTTTGATGTGTGCCTTGCTAATCTATCCACTGCACTAAAAAGATGGGAAGAAATTAATCTTATCTTGAGTTGGAAAAAAAGTCATTTCATGGTCCATGAAGGGATTGTGTTGGGTCATAAAGTGACCAAAAAAGGGATTGAGCTTGATAAAGCCAAGGTTGATTTGACTTCTAATTTACCCGTGCCTTCTTTTGTGAAGCAAGTCAATTCATTCCTTGGTCATGTTGGTTTCTATAGGAGATTTATTAAGGATTTCAGTAAAGTGGCTCAGCTACTTACTAATCTCCTTATGGAAGATGCTCCTTTTGTGATTGATGAGTCTTGTATGAAAGTTTTTGAAAAGCTTTGACCTTTATTGGTGTCAGCCCTATTTTCCAGCCCCTTGGTTTTTCTTTGCCATTTGAGATTTTGTGTGATGCATCTGATTTTGCTGTTGGGGCTGTTTTGGGTCAAAGGGTAAATAGAATACCTCATGTCATTTACTATTAGTAGAACTCCAACTGATGCTCAATTGAATTATTCTACTACTGAAAAAGAGTTACTGGCTATAGTATTTTCACTTGATAAATTACGTCCATACCTTTTGTGTTCGAAAGTGATTATGTTTACTGATCATGCTACATTAAAACACTGATTGGCTAAGAATGACACTAAACTGAGACTCATTAGATGGATCTTGTTGCTCTAAGAGTTTGATGATGAAATAAAAGATAGGAAAGGTTCTGAAAATTCAGTTACAGTGTGTAGAATCTTTACCAAGTATACTGATGACTTAGTTGAATTTTCTGACCACTTTCCTAGTGAGTAACTATTTGCTATGTTACATGCCCTTCTCCCTTGGTTTGCTAACATTGTGAACTACCTTGCCACTAGGAAGACCTCCTCACTAGTCCAAATAAGGGAAAGATAGGTTTTTCTCATAGGTAAGACATTACCATTGGAAAGACCCTTATCTTTTCAAACATTATTCTGACCAAGTGGTACGTAGATGCCTGAGAGTTAAATTCATAGTGTTCTCACCTTTTGTCACTCTTACGCTTGTGGTGGTCACTTTGGAGGACATAAGATAGCTGCTAAAGTCCTACAAAGTGGGTTCTTTCGGCCCACTCTGTTTAGAGATGCTCACTGATTCTGTCTTACTTATGAGCGTTGTCAATATATGGGTGCCCTATCGTATTGGGATATGATGCCTGTTTCCCCTATTCTGATTGTTGAGATAATTGATGTGTGCGATATTGATTTCATGGGTCCCTTTTCCCCATCATTTGGCTTTGTATACATATTGGTTACTGTTGATTATGTGTCAAAGTGGGTGAAAGCTCATGCTACTAGGACCAATGACCATAAGCTTGTGGTCAAGTTTGTGAAAGAGTGCAATTTCTGTCAGTATGGAAATCCTAAACGCTTATTAGTGATAGAGGTAGTCATTTTTATCACGGGTCTTTTGAGGCTTTGCTTAGAAAGTATTCTGTAACTCACAAAGTAGCTACCCTATCACCATTACACTAGTGGTGATGTTGAGGTCTCTAATCGTGAGATCAAGTCTCGACCTGTGAAAACGATTTGACATAATAGGAAAGACTGGTCTTCGTGATTGTATGACACTTTTTGGGCCTATCGTACTACTTATAAGACTCTCATTAGGATGTCTCTTTATCGACTTCTTTTCGGTAAGGTTTGTCACTTTCCATTTGAATTAGAACACCGTTTTTTTTTGGGCTATTAAAAGTTTTAATTTTGATATGAAACAAGCGGGTTCTAACCAAACCTTTACATGATAAAATGATTTCTCGTAATCTTTTGAACCTAATCAGAAGGTTTGGCGTTTTAACTCTAAGCTTAAGCTATTTCCTAACAAGTTAAGATCTAGATGGGATGGTCCCTTTGTTGTCCAATAAGTGTTCCCCTATGGGCTAGTCCAAATTTTGGATCCCCAAGATGGTCGAGTTCTCATGGTTAATGGCCAACGTTTGAAATCTATTGTGACTCATGATATTGACCTTGGTTTGATTGAATCCATCAATCTAGTAGGCCCTGCCTACTATGATTAATCGGTAGGACCTTGTCTGGCTAAAGATATACAACTTAGTGGTCGTTGAAGACATAAAACTTAGCTAATGGTAGGAGGCAACCTAATCTTTTTAGGTGAGTTTAACTTTTTTGTTTTCCTTTTCTTTTTGGTGTACTGTGTTTTTTTAGTGTGATTCTTAACTTGGATTTTGGCTTTTGTGGTTGGTCATGGTTGTGAAGGTACTTTAGGAGTTTGAATTATAGGGCTTATATGGAAATGATTTCTTCGTGCTGTTAGGTTGTGTTGCTCTTTTATTCATTCCTCTCTTTCTTATTATTTTCTACGTTGAGGACAATCTAAGATTTACGTGTGGGGGGAGGGGGAGGCAAATTGAAAATTTTAAGGGAAATTAAACTTGAAAATCTGTGGGTGAATTTGATTTTAGGAAGAGTTTGACTGTTCTAATTATTCATGTTCTACTCTATTTATGTGGATTTGATTCATGTGACACATGCTCATTGGAGATTATTTCTAACTTTAACTAGTTGATGGCCAAAAATTTTTGTTGTCCTAATGCCACGATGTAGCTGATATTGAGTTTGAGATATAACCCCATTCACAATGTCATGATGAGTATTCAATAAGCATTGAGTTCTCCATTGACTTTTCAATCAATGAAGAAAACATATTGAATTAATCAGGTTTTGATTTTGGTGCAAATGTTTAGGTTCTATATTTATCCATATCTTTAATTGGTTGAATATGTACAAAGTGCTTCTCTGAGTATCATTTTTATTCATATCTTTATCCACTCAACAGAGCACATAGAATCCAATAACTATCGGAAAAAAATTCAAAGCCTTAAAAAAAAAAAGAAAAAGAGAATAATAAAATGACTTGGGATTGTGGACTTGATTTTAAAGATGCTATTATAATTTTTGTTATGTGTGGTGAAATTTTGTGCTTACGGTTTACTATATGGTTTCGTTCTGTGCTTAATTTGCTTGAATCTTGGCCTATTGACTTTGTTGAAGTTGGGAATCTTTGACAATGAGTTGTGGGTTCGTAGTGAATTAATGTATGTGATTTGGAGTGGGCACTCATGGTTGGATCACTTGATGTTCTTCCTTGATCTTATTCTTATTCTAGTTGATCATTTAAATGAATATATGCATTATTGTTATTCTTTGCTCACGAACTATCAAAGTTTTGATGTGGGGGAGTTAATAATTCATATTTTATATGTAATTTTACCCTTTATTTTACCTACTTTTAAGTCTTTGAAATATATGTTTATGAGAGAATAATGGATATTTTATATGATTTTCAGGTGAAAATAAAAAGTAATCAATTCGAGCATGAAACCGTTCAATTTTACTTGAATTAACCCAACTCCAAGCAGTTCATTTTCAAGCCAGCCCAACCACAAAGGAAAAAAAAAAGAGGAAAAGAGCTTAGGTCCAGCTCCCTTGGGCCTGATTTTGACGACCCGCCCCCTGTCCCCCAGCCTGCCTCCACCTCTTTTATCTCACTCCCTCATAACGCCGGCCCACAATCCTGTTCTGTGACCCATATACCAGTGCCAGCCCCAACCCATACCTCTCCTTCTCTCCTTCTTTCTCCCTGTGGCCCAAAAGCTCACAGCAACCCCCAATCATCTCCCCTTCCAGTCCCTCTCTTTGTCCCCTTGCATAGGCCTAACCCGTAACCCAATCTACCTGCTAGGACCCCCTTTTCTCTCTTTCTCACTCACTCCCTTATTCTTCTCCATGGCCTATCACTCGAAGCAGCTCAATGTCTTTCCGAAGAGCCTTATTTCCTACATGGGTAATTGTTAACCTAGTCAAATGCAATCAATCAAAAATTAATTTTGTCTTAAGAATAGCACTTTTTAATGCATTCTAATAGCTAAGAATTAACTGAAATTAATTTTAATTAATTTCTGGGCACCAAAAGGGGTTAGATTTCCACTATAAAAAGAGGGTCAAGGTTGGGGAAAAAGACATTCATCTATTTATCCACTAACTCACCCAAGCATCTTCTCATTCTCAACTTCTATCTTTCATTTTTGTAGAGAGAGTCTTTGTAAGACAAAATCATTTGGCTTGAGGGATTTAGAAGAAAATAAGCTTGAAAATTAGCTATTTTTCTCTTCTCTTCCCCTCTCATTCGTGACTCACATTTTAGAGTTTACACTTAATTCTATCATTTTGTATAATTGAGTATAAAAGTTTGGGTATAGGAAGTGAAATATACCAACTTCAATGGCGTTTTTGCTAACTCTAACGCCTAAACTACTCACTTCTAGGATTAGGATAGATCATTGATAATAATATTTGTTTGCTAATTTCTTTTAGGGTTATTTTTGTCTTTTTAAATTGCATAATTTTTAGTTTACACTTGATCTTAACTTATTTATGCATCTTAACACTATTGCTTAATCATTTTGACTGCACTAGTTTAATTTGCTATCTCAGATGAATATCGCACCTTGTAGGCTAATGTGATGATTATGCAATTGGGCTTCAAATTATAATTGTTAAAATTGAATAATTCATATTAGAAATTAGATGAGTTATGTCGACAAAGAACGATTCATGCTAAACCACTAGACAAATAATCTCATTTTATGATTATAATTATCTTTTTAGTTTATGGCCTAATGCTTGTAGTTTAAGTTGAACAAAAGATAAATTGAATCCCTATTTGAATTAGTAAATCAATATTTGCATCAACGGTGAAATCCAAAATCCTAGATCATCCTCCCATTTGATTTCTCTTCACTCTCTTGACTTATTTATCTTCATTTATTTCATTAATTCATATTGATAATCAAACTCCTCAATTGAACTATCCTTTATAATCAGAAAATTGAATGAAAAATCACTATTGGTCCTCATAGGGACGACACCCCTGTACTCGCTAGTCTACAATTGACTTTGTGCACTTGCAAGTAAAAAATGTTTTAAAACTAAACATAAAATTCACATCAGCATAGTAGACCACGAATGGATTTTTGTCTCTTATTTGGCCCAAAACCACACCCACACCGAAGTCACTTGCATCACACATCAACTCAAATGGAAGACTCCAAGCGGGTGGTTGGATAATTGGAGTTGATATCAAAGCCTCCTTAATTCTATTAAAAGTTTGAAGACACTCGTTAGTAAACACAAAGGGGCATCTTTGGCTAAGAGTTGGGTAGGAGGTTTGGAAATCTTAGAGAAATCCTTGATAAAATAACGGTAGAACACCACATGACCAAGGAAACTCCTCACCCCTTTTACGTTGGTGGGGGTTGGGAACAGTACAATCACCTTTACCTTAGCTCTATCCACCTAAATTCCCCTACTAGACACAACATGTCCAAGGACTACACCTTCTTACACCATAAAGTGGCATTTTTTCTAATTTAACACTAAATTGACCTCCTCGCATCTACAGAGCACCCTAATTAAGTTGAAACACACATCAAAGGTGGCCCCATAAACAGAGAAGTCATCCATAAAAATGTGCATGATATTTTCCACATACTCATAATAAATGGTAAGTATACGTTGTTGGAAAATAGTTGGGGCATTGCATAAGCAAAAGGCATCCTTCGGTGTGCAAAGGTTCGATAAGGGCATGCGAATGTCGTCTTCTCTTGGTCACTTAGATGGAGAGGGATTTGAAAGAAACCCAAGTATCCATCTAAGTAGCAAAAGAAGGAATTCCAAGCTAGCCTTTCCAACATCAAGTCAATGAAGGGCAGGGGAAAATGGTCTTTCTAGGTGGCACTGTTAAGCTTCCTATAGTCAATGTATATGTGCCACCCGGTCATTGTCCTAGTGGAAATGAGCTCATCTTTCTCATTCTTGACGACGGTCATACCCCCCTTTTTAGTTACTACTTACACTAGGATAGCCCACTCGTTATCTGAGATGGGGGTAGATGATCGCAACATTAAGTAGCTTGATAACCTCATTTTTGACAACTACTTACATATTTAGGTTTAACCACCTTTGAGCTTGTCTAGAGGGCTTATGCCTGTCATCAAGGTATACTTTATGCATGCACAGCGAGGGACTAATCCCCTGATATTATCAATACTATAGCCAATGGCTCCCTTATGCTTGCAAAGCACATCCAATAATTTTTCAATTTGGGAGTCATCTAGCTTAGTACTAACAATAACGAGGACTGCGTGGCTATGACCAAGGTATTCATACCACAAGGGCAGGCAGTGGCTTCAACTCCACCTCATGGGTGCCTTTTTTGTCCTCCTTTAGAGCTTGAACTGCTGTAGTAGAAACCTTTCCTTATCAATAAGTTGTGGGGCACAATAGGGCCGAATCTCGGAGCTTAGAATAGATCCCCCTTTCTTGATTCGATTAAATCTCCATCTCATCTTCATGAGCACCAACCAAATAAGCTTGCAGAGGATCCTCGGGAGCGTTAGCAGTGGCCAATGCTCCCTTTATCACCCTTTTAAGGGTGTCCACCTGATAGCCAGCATCCTCCTTGATGGGAATCGCCATAGCTTGTATGAGATTGAACTCAAGCTTCTCCTCCCTAAATTGAAGGGAGAGTCTTCTGTTTTTAACATCAAACATGGCCCCAGTCGTGGCTAGGAATGGACATCCTAAGATAATAGGAATTTGAGCATCCTCTTCTAGTTCTATTTCCATAAAGTGGCAAGGGATGAAGAATTTCTTGACTTCTAGTGCCACATATTCAAGGATTCCCATTGGATATTTCACCGATAAATTCCCTCACTTTGAGCTTTTTGCATATTGACTAAGGCATGAGACTCACACTTGCCCTAAGGTCACACAAGGTATGACCAATGGCAATGTCACCCGTGGCACATAGGATAGAGAAACTTTCTAGATCCTTGAGTTTTAGAAGCAGCTTGTTTTGGAGGATAGCAGTACACTGCTTCGTTAAAGAAACCATCGCATTCTCTTAAAATTTGTGCTTGTTGGAAACTATATCTTTGAGGAAGTTGGCATACGAAGGCATCTTCAAAATAGCATCTAAGAATGGTACATTAATATAAAGCTTCTTGAATACCTCAAAAAAATTCTCGAATTTGGCTTTGAGCTTGCCCTTGACTAGCCCTTGAGGGAAAGGAATAAGGGGCTTGTATGGCTCAATGAGCTTGGGCTTGATGCTCTCATGAATGAGCGTAGTGCACCCGCCCCTCACATTTATGCCCCTCTTTATCCATAATCTCAAAATCTTGATCCTTCACTTGATCTTCATCTCTCTTCGGGGTCTCTTCTAGAACCTCCAATATCTTTCCACTGCTCAAAGAGATTAAATTCATTTGCCCCTTGGGATTTGTTTTCGGTTGGCCCAATAGGTGTCCTTGTAGCTGGGAGAGATGGCTATTTGAGCCAATTGGTTCTACATCATCTTTTGATGAGTGGCTAGCTCTCAAACTTAGTGTTTAGTTGACTCACAGACTCTCCAAGTGCTTCATTTATCTTGCTTTGAGTTTGGTTGAAGTGCTCCATTAAGTTATCTAAGTTGGACTTTTATTGTTCGAGTTAAGGGGGTGGAAAGTGTGAAACCTTATGTTGGAATCCCAGTGGATGACAGTGATTTCACGGGGGAGGATGAGGGACTAGATTGGACTCTTATTTGAGATATTAGGATAGTTTCTCCACGTTGGATTAAAAGGGTTTGAGTAGGGGTCGTTTGTTGACCTATTGTTGAAGTTGTGGAGGGCATTAACTTGTTTAATGATCAAATCTTAGAAACATTGACTAACTTGGCACTCGCTACTCACATGGCCTTAGACTCCACACACCTCATAAACACTCATATTTCGAAATGATCCACTTGAAGCACCCCCATAAGGGCTTGTTTGGAGATGATCCACCTTTTGAAATAAGGCATCCACCTTACTTGCTAGCATAGTGAATGCATAACTTTAAGTCTTCCTCCTCTTTTAGGGTCAAATCATTCATCATGCTAATGATAGTTATTAGAAGACATTTTCTCCAATAATTGCTTGGCTTCATTAATTGGCTTCCCTATAAGTGCGACGTCGGCGGCCATATTGATGGAGATCTCTAAGGACTAAGGAAGGCCATTATGTAAAGTTTGCACAAGCAAACAATCAGGTATACCATGGTGGGGAAATGCACCCAAGCTTCGTAAAGAGATTCAATTCCATGACTTAGCCTTGTCTTTCAATGAAAGGGGAAGAGGCGCAACTAAAAAGCACCATCTGATACCCCAATCATCTTGATAGTGGCACATTTCTCCAAGAATAAAGCAATGTGATCATTAGGGTTCTCCATGGGTGAACCACCAAATCAATGTTAGAATAAGATGATGAATATTGGATTGAACTAGAAGTTGTTGGTCTCCACTACGGGTATTACGATGCTTGATGGAATGGCATTGGGGTTCGGCAACGCAAAGTCCAGAAGTAGGGTAGTGTTAGCACTACGAGCTTCTGTGTTTCCTTCCTCTGTATCCCTCATTTTCCATCTTTTCTTCCTTTGTCTCCTAGCTCTACCTTGGCATCTTTAAGCGGCAGCCTCAATCTTGCGGTTAATGGGCGTTAAGTTAGCTGCTCCTTGACTGTAACGCCCCCAAATGTACATAGTTCACTGTTTGCGTTCTTTTTATTAGTTTCACCAATTAGAAGTAATATTCCAAATGATCAGGGTGTTATCGCCGTCAGAAAGGGATAAGACTTTGCTTGTACATAATAAATTTTGCAATGATAATCAATATTTACTATCAAAGGGCATTCACACCATCACAACCCATCAGACCATTTAGGTAAATATAGAAACTGTTCTAACATCAAAACCATTCAACCATCCTAAGGATTACACCAAAATATAGAATTTTGATAAACTATACAGCTTCAACACCAAAATATATCACAATACGGCGTTATAAACATCTCAACACTAATACACCACCATTCTATATAGACTTCCTGGCTCACTTATCATTTTCAGCCATCCTGCTCACCTGAAGGCAATTCACTGAATACTTTCCTAAAACAAAACATGAAAACATTTTGAACTGTGAGCCGAAGCTCAGTACATGCATTCCTGTATTATTAAACGTTTATGGAAAAACTGGTTCAGCTCGCATTACAATTCATTTTTAATTAAAAACAGGGAATGAGATAAATATGAAACTGTATTGTCAATTATTATCTGATAGTGAACCCCTAGTAACTGTTACGATCTGAAGATATGTGTGCACCTACCAAGCCGAACGGAAACCTACCCTGAAGCCACCCAGGTAACTGAAGGGTAATGTCCTACAACTGATAACTGATGAGGTCACTAATTACGTGATAAATCACTGAATAAACTGATTCATTGATGTACTTACCCAAACATTATAAATTTTGATAAATATGTGTTGATTTTTAAAGATATAGGCGATGAACATACCTTGCATTTTTAAATGTAAGCTCACTGAATAATATTATGCACAAAAGTGGAAAGAATGATAGATTAGGCCCTACTTCTGCTCAAAATGCCATTTTACAAACACATAATTAGCAATTATTTTTATTATCATAGTTAATAATTTAGTAAAAGAAAAGTAAGAGCATAACAGGGGCATAAAAAGAATGACTCGTAACTTAGTCATCCGACCTCTGATTGAGACTCAAAACCCCAATAGAGAAAGCTCAAGAATTCCTAAAAAAGTTTCATTCAGAACACCAAGCTTGATTCCCACAATAAGATTCCCAAAATGAGGCTAGAATATAAGCATGTTAGTTTTGGTCCATTCTGCACAGTTTTGATAAAACGACCATAACTTTTTCTATAGACTTTCGATTATGGGATTCAAAAGGAATTTGAAATCTAACACATTGATCTATCTACCCACAAAAAAAATCATAATTTTCAATGGGCCGATCATTACCAGTTTAATCCCGAAGTCTGCCCTGTTTTCTTGAAATTTTCAGCCCCCACTGTTTTAGCTTTTTCCCCTCTTTTCACGCAAACCTTCTGCTTAAATCATTCTATAAAAGCTTATAAATAAGCTTTGATCCATCCCAACATCATACAAAATCATACACTCAATTTCACTTTACAATCATATCCAACAAAAATCATTTTTCAATCAAATACACACAAAAACCAGGCTTAAATGCTAATTTAATCCAAACCATACATTACATGCCGAACCCTAGTTTATGGCCAACTTGGACTCACTCTAACTCATTTTACATCACCAAAAACATCATCACAAACACAAATAGGCTAGGAGATGACCAAATCAAAGATAAAACAATCAAAATCTAACACTTTAACATTAAGCTTACATGATTAACGATTAACCCTAACCCTAGCATGATCCAACCTCAACTCCACCATGATCAACACCAAAATAACTCTTAGTTCTCATCAAAACATAATGATCAATAACCATAAACAGCAAAATAAGAATCAAAACCAAAAATACAAAGAGAAAAGTTAGGGTTACTCACTTTGATCTTGAAGGATGTTGTAACGCCCCCAAAATGCTAATGACATGATTTATAAAAAGTTGTAGCGGAAGACTTAATGATAGAAGGTGTTACCGCCACCCTGATAAGGACAAGGCTTACTAAAACTATTTAATCTTACAACTCATGCTCAAAATCACAATATCTATTAAACTGAAACATTCTAAGACCAAAGTCCATAATAGTTCAACTTCAATACAATCAACTTAATCATACCATGTGCTAACTCGCACTACACACTACACAAGTATATTGAATATAGACCCAACTTGACCCTGAGGTTGATCCCAACATTCATGCTATGCTGAATCCATTGTGAGTATTTGACGACTTCAAAAAGGGCTTGCTAAATGGAGAAACATGCGATATTTCATCACCTAAAATGGAAAACATGAAAACAACTCGAAAATGTGAGCTAAAACTCAGTACATGCATTCCTGTATTGTAAAATAGAAACACTGCTGATAGGTACCCGTCTTTGCACTTTATTTAGTTTGCAATAACAATGAAGATGAAAACAATATGAAACTGAATTGCTCATTATTATCTGGATGTGAACCCCTTGCAATGATATGATCTATACATAGGTGTGCACCTGCCAATCCGATCAAGAGTTGTCCTGAAACCGTGCGGGTAAATGATGGGCTGATGCCCTATAGATGATAACTAACGGGGTCATAAGTTAAATGGAAAATCACTGTATAAACTGATTCATTAATAAACTCATTAAGAGTTGTAACTTGATAAACATGTTCTGGTTCCTGAAGATGCAAGCAGTGGACGTGCCTTGAGTCTTTAAACAAATGTCATGTGACTTGATAAATACGTTCTAATTTGATAACACTTATGCATAACGGGAAATGATAACTAGGCATCGGCTCTGTTTTATAAATATCATTATAGGTATGTGTAGTCAGCAAATTATCCTTACTCACATAATTGAGTAAGTAAAAGTATGTGTAATAAAAATTGAGTAATTAAGTGGTATGCATAACTTGAGTATTTCAATATAACTTCAAAAATGAATTAATAAAAGTAATTAAATCCAATATGAAGTAAATGAAAGTAAAATAGACCACAATGAGATAAATCAGATCACAAAGGAAAAGGCCTTGATGGTGACAAATGAGAGAGTGGTGGTAGCCTTTTCTGAGATAGGTTGCTGATGCGGATTTAAGGCTCACCGATGTATAGTTTGGTTCAAGATAAGTGTGAGTACACTAGATTGGCTTGATAAATACATTTGATACATTCTGAATTGAGTAAGTAATAAAGGTTTGAGGCAAAGAGAGACATATCCTGGTTCAAAATAGTACAAATTACAATAAATTGCTCTGGTAAATATGGTTTCTGAGTCACAACTCTCCTCACTTCTCGTATTTCATTCATGAATCCATTAGATATAGAATTCCACCCCAAATGAGTCATTAAACTCAATAGAAGCTATTAAGCTCACTAAACTTGGTTTTTTCTTGGTAAAATCCATAATTGATTCAAAGCTCATAAACAAGCTCCCAAATTGTATACTTGTCTTCTTCTTTCTCATTAATCAAGTTAAAAGCTCCATAAAAGTCCATGAATATTCATTTCCCTCTTAAATAACCTTACATGGCCCAAAATACATAACATGAGTTTATGATCAATCTCATTCAATCTTTATTATTGCTCTTTACACAATTACTCAAAATGCTTCCAAAAATCAGCAAACTCAAAACACACAACCAAAATTCAGGAAATCTTATAGAAAATTCTAAAATAATATAGATAATCTACAGTAAAATTTTTAGAATTTGCCTCCAAGTATACGCTGCACAGAAATTGCAATAACAACCCAATTTGCACCAAAGCAGGTTTGTTCACTTCAAAAATTCGCAGCTTTCACCCTTGACCTCGAATGGAGACCCAAAACCCTAATATGGAAAGATTACGAAGTTTTAAAAAACTTTCATTTTGAACACCAAGCATGATTCCCACCATAGGATTCCCAAAATGGGGTTAGAACATAAGTTTGCCAGTTTTGGTATAACCTGCGCTATCCTCGTAAAACGTGCATAACTTTGTCCACAGAACTCGGATTAAAGCGATTCAAAATGAATTTGAAAGCTAACTCACTTATATATCTACCACCAAAAATCATAACTTTTAGCTAGGCCGATCATTACCAATTTATTGGCAAAGTGTCTCCTACTTTCTGTCAGTTCACAGCCACACTATTTTTGCTTTCTCTTCTTTTTTTCACATAAATCCTCACTTGAAATCATTGCAATTCACTAAAAACATCATCATAATCCTCAATAAGACTAAAATTTACAAAATCATATCCAAAACAATACAAATCCATCACTTCAAACTTAAGCTTGCATGATCACGAACAACCTCAACCCTTGCATGCTTTTAAGCTTAACTAACAATTAAAATATCAAAATAATTCTTATTTATATCAAGATAACATGATCTATAATCAAATCCAACATAAAAATCAACAATCAAAGCCCAATCAACAAGATAGTGATAGAGTTACTTACTTTGAGCTTGAATATATGAAGATGGAGGTGAAGCTGGAATTTTGTTCTTTTTACTTGGTTGGAAAATGATCTCAAGCTAATTATATTCACTTGGCTGAAAATTAATCCTTCCCAAAATATCTTTTTGCTAATTAAAATTAGGCACAAATGATGGCAATTAACTTAATTTAATTACACTAAAATTTTCGAACCAAAATTTGAGCACAATGGAATTCGGCCATAATTTGGGCCGAATAAATTTGGCCAAAATAAATGAATTCGGGCCCAAGTTTTTGCGTAGCTAAAACCTAAAATTTTGTGACATTATGGAAAATAATTTAACGCTCAGTCATAATTATCGAGGCGTACTATCGATTCACTTGAAATTTAATCAATCAACGAAACTTGAATTAACAATAAATGAAATTTGAATTACAAAATGGGATCCAAATGAAAAATCCCCTAACTGGGATGATTAAATACAATAAATGAATGTGGAAAATTTGAATGATATAAGGTAACTCGGTAAATATATAAATTGAGTGTAATTGAATTAATAAACAGGATTTGGTAAAACAAATAACAATGATTGATTAAATCCATAAACATGATTAATTAAATGAATAAACATGTTTAATTAAATAAATGAATATGATTTAAATAAATAAATATGGGTTGGGGTTGGGTTATTACAGCCTTCCCTCCTTAAAGAGTTTCGTCCTCGAAACTTATGATTTTGATCATGTATGTAATGCCATCTCAGGTATGGATAGTTGGTTTTTACTGCTTCTCTCTAAAAAGGTATGATTAGCTCAAAATGCGTGGTTGCTTAATCCTGCGGTCGAGTATCTAGACCCTCAATGGCTTCACTGGCTCGATTACTTTGGTTCAAAAATTGATATTCTCTTCAAAAAAAAAACTTGTTACTACAAAGGAGAAATTCTACTCTATTGGTTCTCTATCTTGACCGCTAATAAATATGAAAATCGTTGCATTTTCTAATAATTACTCTGACATTGACTCATAAAACCCAATGTAACGAGGACTCAATTATCTCTGATATCCAGTCTCTTGCCACCCTTGACTAGAGAAGCCCTTTGGAATACTTTATATCTCATCCGAGCTCTGATTGTCTCCTTCTTTAGTTAAAATGACCATGTGACTCTTGTGTGGTCCTTGTGTCACCTTAGCATGTACTTGAGCTGTCTCATTACTTTCGATGCTTCTTCTAGCTTACTCTAATACCACTAGTCGATGTCTAAGATTATGCCCTTATCAAAATGTCATCATCTAATGTTCTTAATGCACCACATGATCTTCCCTCATCAGAGTAGTCTAAGATCTGCTCTAAGTTCGAATTAGACGCTAGAATAAACATAGTCAAAAATGAAAATGATGGAATTGGTAGTCAAGTGAGTCACTAGGAATAGAAGAAATAAATAATGAGACTAGAAAAGATTTATAAAGTAGGGATTAATATGCAGTGGTTAGAGTAAAGATAACCATAAGTGTATCATGAATTATGAAATATAATGCCACAAGAATTGTGATTTGTAAATATGGATCATAAAGGGCCTAATAAATAATCAACCAAGGAGAAAGATGGCACAGTTATACTCAGGTTTAACTGATGAATTGGAAACAAGATGACAAGCACTGAGTTTCAACCAGGTGACTTTATAGCCACAAGTAACAAGATAAGTGCAATAGATGGATGGGACAAGCAATGTGAAATAAATTGATAAATAGATTGGATAAGTAAAGTGCAATAGATAGACAAATAGATTGGATAAGCAAAGTGCGAATGGATAGATAAATAGATTGAGCAAGCTACAATAGGAACATGCCTTTACTCATATAAAGCCAATTCGAGTACAACATTAAGATTAAATAGAGAATGTAGAAGTTTATTTATCGAAATGTAAGATATATGTGTGGGAGTTGAAGTTCAAATAAGGAGAGTAAGGGAATTATGACAATCACAATCACCTACACCAATAAGAGTTTAATTACATTATGAGTTCAAAACAAGCTATACGAGCTTATCATTATAAATAAATGAGATGTGAGGTAAATGTGTGAATGGGCTCTTAGTAGAATGAACTACAACTCATTGTCGTGAAATAAAGATGTTGAAGGTCAAGGGCACTGGAATGTTGACAACCATATAAGGTCGAACAAAAATGTATCGCACATTTAACAATGGGTTTGCAAGGACATGGAAGATCACGCTAACAGGAAATATCGGGTTGAAATGCAAGGGCGATTAAACAATATTGGATAGTATCAAGTTTTGAAGATGAAACAAGCAAACAATTTCAAGAATTACTATAAAAGGGCATTCTTGTAAAAGATAAACTGTGGTTGCATGGTTTAGGTGTGACATCCAAACCTCAAATCATTCCTGGAAAAGACTTTTGTTGATAGCAATTAATCCCATGAATCATTTATTCAAGGTATAGGGTAGTTGTTTTTTATAGTGATCTTGTTTAACTATTTGTATACAGTACACAACCATAAGGTTCTGTCTTCCTTCTTCACACATATAAAACTAGAGTTTTCCACGTTGACACACTTGGTCAAATAACTCCCTTTCGTAACAACTCATCTTATTAAATCTTTAGTTCTTTGAACTCTGCTGGGAGTCATATGATAGGGGCTCTGAAAATAGATTAAGCACCTTCAACTAAATTGATCTGAAAATCAACAACTAAATTGATCTGAAAATCAATGTTTCTTAGCGGAAAATAATCCTGAAAGTCCTCAGATGAAACATCTCTAAATTCACAAATTATAATTATGGATATATATATACCGAGTGTGGTTGGCATATCACTAATATTCAATGCATTACTAACATGATAACTCACTTGCTTGCACAGTATAATTAGGGTAGAAATAGGGTTTTTCTTCCCTCAGTCCATAGAAACACACATCTAGTCTTTCCTCATTTCTCAAACTAACCTCAAGATCTTTACAAGTCATCTTCTATAAGTACACAAACAGTTCATCCCTATAATGATAAGAAGGTCTGTCAATCAAACTGGATTAAATGCCCGATGAATATGGTTCCAGCAATACTAAAAGGGGCATATTCATAAAAGATAACACATTCAACCGCTTACTAGTCTCAGCAAATTTAAAAGACAGGGGATGATCTAAAGGGTAAGGAGATGTAACAATACCATGGACGTTTGCAAAGATATTTCTTTATTAGTTATAAAGGACCGGTATGTAAACTGAATGAATGAAAGGACGAAGATTCATAATGAAAGAGGTAAGGCATATAAATAACCTGCATATACAAGACATGTAGTTTATTCATGATGGTCATGATAGTAAAGTAAATGAACAGTGTTATGACATTGAGAGTGAATATTAAGTACTGAAGGTGAAGAAATCTAACAGATTACAAAAGAGTCATTTGAAATGTCATACGGTAGTCGTATATGAGTAAATTAATGAAGATAAGGGTCAATACTACCAGAAGGGAAATTTTATTTATCTGGTGTTTGAAAGGCCAATACGTCCAGATGAAGGAGTGAGTCTTATGACTGAACATGATGGCATCAATCAATAACACATTCTGCAGTAAATGGAAGTCTTGGGAGGCATATAAACTCCAAAACTGCTCGCAAATTGAAATAGCACAAATCGTTGTTTATCATTAATAAGATAGGTTGTACTAGTAAAGAAAGGGTTGCCAACATAACTTGAGTAACGACATGTAGTCACGGCCATAGAGTAGCATGCCAACATGACATTACGATGCGATAAAAACACAAACAATATGGATCTATTTAATTATTGAAAGGGCACTCAACGACTGGATCTGAAGCAAACAAATGCTTTTGTAAGCAATAAATGAATAGTGGCCAAATAGAAGGAAGGAGGTAAAGTAGGTGGCAGTAAAAATATGAACATAATGATGACTGAACTGTAAGTAGAATGATCAAATATGCTTAGGAAGAACTACAAATCACACAGTAACACATATCAAGGTCATTATAGGCTCCACTATGAAAACATAGAATTAAACGATTATGATTGTAAGGGTTTGAATCTCCTATAAGAAAGGTTTCTAAGATGTATTTAAAGGACTCCCCATAGACCACATATGAGATCTTTCATAAACACTCTATTACAAATCAATAGAGTGCTAGTGGTAAAGAAATAATGCCTCCGAACAATTCAAGGTAACTAGGGTGGAAATAAGTCAATGACAGGAAGTAATAGGAGCATTACTGATGTAAGGTCTTAGTGTCAAGGACAGATAATTTCTATACATGACAGCTTAATCTTACTCATACTACCCATATAGTGCCAAGTAGCATACTATAAGCTACTAATTATTATTATGAGATATAAGAACTCATTATAACGTTCATCTCATACTGGGTCACTTCAAAGATATTGCCCCACAAAGAATTTCCTCATCTAGACATTTACATCTAACTTGATAATGTATTAATCCCTTAAGAAGTTGCAAATGGAATCCCCACATCAGGTTTCAACCATCACTGTAACCAAGATCAGGTATATTAATACACCTCAATAAAACTCTCAAATTCTGGGGCAAAACGAACATAGTTTCGCCGAAAAACTGACTGAAACCCGGCTTAAAGCCCTACAATAGATACCTAAAATGGAGAGAAACACTTCAATAGCTGAACGGCCAGACGTCGGAGTTCATGACCCAATGGGTCACACACCCGAAGTGCACGATTTGCTAACATTTAAACAAATGAGAGAAATGAAACATACAATACAACTCCCAGATAAATGAGAGCATGCCACACTAACAGGTGACCCAAATGGTTCCACATTCTACTTTGCTAATGCTCGAATCTCAGGATATTACCAAATGATTGAGTCACCCAAATAGAAATGGTTCCTGTATATATACCCATACATATGAACTTATAGTCATTTAACTGGTCCAACATAACTCATACACACCTTGATAGCTAACTCATAAACGCTTGGTAGCTCACAGTGGCCCTTAAAACTTTAGCTTTGATACCAAATCTGTAACACCCCCAAAATGCTAATGATATGATTTATGAAAAACTACAGTGGAAAGACTTAATAATAGAAGACGCTACCGCCGTCCTGATAAGGACAACGCTCACTGAAATCATTTAATCTTGCAACTCATGCTCACAATCATAACATCTATAAAACTGAAATACTCCAAGACCAAAGTTCATAATAGTTCAACCTCAATGCAATTGACTTAATCATACTATGTGCTAATTTGCACTCCACACTACACAAGTATATTGAATATAGATCCAACTTGACCGTGAGGTCGATCCTAACATTCGTGCTACGCTGAATCCGAGCATCTGATGACTTCCAAAAGGGCTTGCTAAATGGAGAAACATGTAATACTTCATCACTTAAAATGGAAAACATGAAAAAAATTCGAAATTGTCAGCTAAAATTCATTACATGCATTCCTGTATTGTAAAATGGGCGTAGAAACACTATTAATGGGTACAAGCCTTTGCAATTCATTTAGCTCGCAATAACGATGAAAATGAAAGTAATATGAAACTGAATTGCTCATTATTATCTGAATGTGAATCCCTTATAATGATATAATCTATACATAGGTGTACGCCTGCCAATCAGATTAAGAGTTGGCCTGAAGCCCCGGGGGTAAATAATGGGCTGATGCCCTATAGATGATAATTGACGGGGTTATAAGTTAAATGGCAAATCACTGCATAAACGGATTCATTGATAAACTCATTAAGAGTTGTAACTTGATAAATATGTTCTGCTATCTGATGATGCAGGCAGTGGACGTGCCTTGAGTCTTTAAACAAATGTCATCTAACTTGATAAATATGTTTTGGCTAGATAATACTTATGCATAACGGGAAATGATAACTAGGCGTCGACTCTGTTTCATAAATATCATTATAGGTATGTGTAGTCAGCAAATGATCCTTACTCATATAATTGAGTAAGTAAAAGTATGTGTAATAAAAATTGAGCAATGTGTAATAAAAATTGAATAATTAAATAGTATACATAACTTAGGTATTTTAATATAACTTCAAAACTGAATTAATATAAGTAATTAAATCCGATATAAAGTAAATGAAAGTAGAATAGACCACAATGAGATAAATGAGATTACGAAGGAAAAGGCCTTGATGGTAACAGATAAGAGAGTGGTTGTCGCCATTTTTGAAATAGGTTGCTGATGTGCATTTAAGGCTCGCTGATGTATAACTTGGTTCAAGATAGCAGCGAGTACACTAGATTGGCTTGATAAGTACATTTGATACATTCTGAATTGAGTAAGTAATAAATGTTTGAGGCCAAGAGAGATATATCCTAGTTAAAAATTATATAAACTAAAAGGACTTGGTCTGATAAATACGGTTTCTGAGTCATAGCTCTCCCCACTTCTCATATTCATTCATAAATTCATTAGATATAGAATTCCACCCCAAATGAGTCATTAAACTCAATAAAATCTATTAAGCTCACTAAACTTGGTATTTTCTTTGTAAAATTCATAATTGATTCAAAGCTCATAAACAAACTCCCAAATTGTATACTTGTCTTCTTCTTTCTCATTAATCACGCCAAAAGCTCCATAAAAGTCTATGAATATTCATTTCCCCATTAAATAACCTTGCTTGGCCCAAAATACACAACATGAGTGCATGATCAATCTCACTCAATCTTTATTATTGCTCTTTACACAATTACTCAAAATTTTTTCAAAAATCACCAAACTCAAAATAGTCAACCAGAATTCATGAAATCTTATAGAAAATTTGACAATAATATGGACAATTTGCTATAAAATTTTTAGAATTTTCCTCCAAGTATGCACTGCACAGAAATTGGAATAACTTTTACCCTTGACCTCAAATGGAGACCCAGAATCCCAATATGGAAGGATTAAGAAGTCTCAAAAAACTTTCATTTAAAGCACCAAGCATGATTCCCGCCATAGAGTTCCCAAAATGGGGCTAGAACATAAGTGCCCCAGTTTTGGTCTAACTTGCGCTATCCTTGAAAAATGACCATATCTTTGTCCACAGAACACGAATTAAGGCGATTCAGAAGGAATTTGAAAGCTAGCTCACTAAACTATCTACCCACCAAAAATCATAACTTTAGATGGGCCGATCATTACCAATTCATTGACAAAGTGTCCCCTGTTTTCTGTCAGTTCATGGCCACACTGTTTTGGCTTTCTCCTCTTTTTTTCACATAAATCCTCAGTTGAAATCATTCCAAATCACCAAAAATATCATCATAATCATCAATAAGATTAAAATTACAAAATCATATACAAAATAATACAAATCCATCACTTCAAACTTAAGCTTGCATGATCACAAACAACCTCAACCCTTGCATGCTTTCAAACTTAACTAGCAATTAAAACATTAAAATAATTCTTGTTTATATCAAGATAACATGATCCATAATCAAATCCAACATAAAACCAGGAATCAAAACCAAAATCAACAAGATAGTGATAGAGTTACTCACTTTGAGCTTGAATATATGAAGAAGGAGGTGAAGTTGGAATTTTGTTCTTTTTACTTGGTTAGAAAATGATCTCAAGCTAATTATATTCACTTGGATGAAAATGAATCCTTTCCAAAATATCTTTTTGCTAATTAAAATTAGGTACAAATGATAGTAATTAACTTAATTTAATTATACTAAAATTTTCGGGCTAAAATTTAAGCCCAATGGAATTGGGCCAAAATAAATGAATTCGGGCCCAAGTTTTTACGTAGCTAAAACTTTAAATTTTGTGACGTTATGCAAAATAATTTAATGCTCAATCATAATTATCAAGGCCTACTATCGATTTACCTAAAATTTAATCAACCAAAAATTTGAATTGCAAAATGGGACCCAAATGAAATATCCCCCAAATGGGATGATTAAATACGATAAATGAATGCAGAAAATTTAAATGACATAAGGTAACTCAGTAAATATATAAATTGAGTGTAATTGAATTAATAAACATGATTAATTAAATGAATAAACATGATTAATTAAATAAATAAATGCGATTTAAATAAATAAATATGGGTTAGGGTTGGGTTATTATAGTCTTCCCCCTTAAAGAGTTTCGTCATCGAAACTTATGATTTTGATCATGTATGTAATGCCACCTCAAGTATGGATAGTTGGTTTTCACTACTTCCCTCCAAAAAGGTATGATTAGACCAAAATGTATAGTTGCTTAATCCTGTGGTTGAGTATCTAGATCCTCAGTGACTTCACTAGCTCGATTACTTTGGTTCAAAAATTGATATTCTATTCAAAAGAAAAACTTGTTACTGTAAAGGAAGTACTCTACTCCACTGGTTCTCTATCTTGACCACTAATAAGTATGGAAACCATTGCATTTTTTAGTAATTACTCTGATACTAACTCATAAAGCCCAATGTAATGAGGACTCAATTATCTCTGATATCCAGTCTCTTGCCACCCTTGACTAGAGAAGCCCTTTGGAATACTTTATATCTCATCTGAACTCTGATTGTCTCCTTCTTTGGTCAAAATGACCATGTGACTCTTGTATGGTCCTTATGTCACCTTAGTATGTACTTGAACTGTCTCATTACTCTTGATGCTTCTTCTAGCCTACTCTAATACCGCTAGTTGATGTTTGAGATTATACCCTTATCAAAATGTCCTCATCTGATGTTCTTAATGCACTACATGATCTTCCCTCATTAGAGTAGTCTAGGATCTACTCTAAGTTCGAATTAGACGCTAAAATAAACATGGCCAGAAATGAAAATGATGGAATTGGTAGTCAAGTGAGTCACTAGGATTAGAAGAAATAAATAATGAGACTAGAAAAGATTCATAAAGGAGGGATTAATATGGGGTGGTTAGAATAAAGATAACCATAAGTGTATCATGAATTGTGAAATATAATGCCACAAGAATTGTTGTTTATAAATATGGATCATAAAGGGCCTAATAAATAATTAGCCAAGGAGAAAGATGGCACAGTTATACTCGAGTTTAACTGATGAATTGGAAACAAGATGACAAACACTGAGTTTCAACTAGGTGACTTTATAGCCACAAGCAACAAGATAAAGTGCAATAGATGGATGGGACAAGCAATGCGAAATAAATGGATAAATAGATTGGATAAGCAAAGTGTAATAGATAGACAAATAGATTGGATAAGCAATGTGCCAATGGATAGATAAATAGATTGAGCAAGTTACAATAGGAACATGCCTTTACTCATATAAAGCCCATTCGAGTACAACAAGAAGATTAAATAGAGAATGCAGAAGTTTATTTATCGAAATGTAAGATATATGTGTGGGAGTTGAAGTTCAAATAAGGAGAGTACGGGAATTACAACAATCGCTATCACCCACACTAATGGGAGTTGAATTTGCATTATAAGTTCAAAACAAGTTATACGAGCTTATCATTATGAATAAATGAGATGTAAGGTAGATGTGTGAGTGGGCTGTCAGCAGAATGAACTACAACCCATGGTTACAAAATAAAGATGGTAAAGGCCAAGAGCACTGGAATGTTGACAACCATATAAGGTAAAAAAAAAAATGTATTGCACATTTAGCAATGGATTTGCAAAGACATGGAAGATCACGCTAACAGGAAATATCGGGTTGAATTGTAAGGGCGATTAAACAATATTGGATAGTATCAAGTTTTAAAGATGAGAGAAGCAAACAATTTCAAAAATTACTATAAAAGGCAATTCTTGCAAAAGATAAAATGTGGTTGCATGGTTTAGGTGTGATATCCGAACCTTAAATCATTCCTGAAAAAGACTTCTGTTGATGGTAGTTAATCCCATAAATCACTTATTCAAGGTATAGGGCACATGTTTTTGACAATGATCTTATTTAACTCTTTGCACGCAGTACATGACCATAAGGTTCTGCCTTCCTTCTTCACATACATAAACTAGAGTTTTCTACATTGACACAATTGGTCAAATAACTCCCTTCCATAACAACTCATCTTACTAAATCTTTAGCTCTTTAAACTCTGCTGGGGTCATATGATAGGGGCTCTGAAAATGGATTAAGCACCTTCAACTAAATTGATCTGAAAATTAATGTTTCTTAGCGGAAAATAATCCTGAAAGTCCTCAGATGAAACATCTCTTAATTCACAAACTATAATTATGGATATGTATATACCGACTGTGGTTAGCATATCACTAATATTCAATGCATTACTGACATGATAACTCGCTTGCACCGTGTAATTAGGATAGAAATAGGGTTTTTCTTCGCTCGGTCCATAGAAACCCACATCTAGTCTTTCCTCATTTCTCAAACTAACCTCAAGATCTTTACAAGTCATCTTCTGTAAGTACACAAACAGTTCATCCCTATAATGATGAGAAGGTCTGTCAATCAAACTGGATTGAATGCCCGATGAATATGGTTCCAGCAATACTAAAAGGGGCATATTCATAAAAGATAACACATTCAACCGCTTACTAGTCTCAGCAAATTTAAAAGACAGGGGGACGATCTAAACGATAAAGAGATGTAACAACACCATGGACGTTTGCAAAGATATTTCTTTATTGGTGGTAAAGGACCAGTATGTACACTAAATGAATAAAAGAACAAAGATTCGTAATGAAAGAGGTAAGGCGTATAGATGACCTACATATACAAGACATGTAGTTTATTCATGATGGTCATGATAGTAAAGTAAATGAACAGTGTTATGACATTGAGAGTGGGTATTAAGTACTGAAGGTGAAGAAATCTAACAGATTACCAAAGAGACATTTGAAATGTCATATGGTACCCGTCTGTGAGTACATTGATGAAGATGAGGATCAATACCACCAGAAGGAAAATTTTATTCACCTGGTGTTTGAAAGGCCAATATGTCAAGATGAAGGAGTCAGTCTTATGACTGCTCATGATGGCATCAATCAATAACACATTCTGCAACAAATGGAAGTCTTGGGTAGGCATATAAACTCTAAAACTGTTGGCAGATGGAAATAGCACAAGCCATTGTTTATCATTAATAAGATCGGTTGTACTAGTAAAGAAAGGATTGCTAACATAACTTGAGTAACGACATGCAGTCACGGCCATAGAGTAGTATATCAACATGACATTATGGTGCTATAGAAACACAAGTAATATGGATCTATTTAATTGCTAAAAGGGCACTCAATGACTGGGTCTGAAGCAACCAAATGCTTTGCAAGCAATAAATGAATAGTGGCCAAATAGAAGCAAGGAGGTAAAGTGGGTGACAGTAAAAATATGAACATAGTGATGACTGAACTATACGTAGAATGATCAAATACGCTTAGGAAGAACTATAAATCACACAGTAATGCATATCGATGGTCATTATAGGCTCCACTATGGAAACAGAGAATTAAACGGTTATGATTGTAAGGGTTTGAAT
Source organism: Carnegiea gigantea (assembly GCA_029747015.1). NCBI lineage: Eukaryota > Viridiplantae > Streptophyta > Magnoliopsida > Caryophyllales > Cactaceae > Carnegiea > Carnegiea gigantea. The sequence goes on along the minus strand of JAKOGI010000301.1, from coordinate 607,969 downwards.
CACCTATAAGAAAGGTTTCTAAGATGTGTTTAAAGGACTCCCCACAGACCACATATGAGATCTTTCATAAACACTCCATTACAAATCAAGAGAGTGCTAGTGGCAAGGAAATGATGCCTCTGAATAATTCAAGGTAACTAGAGTAGAAATAAGTCAATGACAGGAACTAATAGGAGCATTACTGATGTAAGGTCTTAGTATCAAGAGCAGATAGTTTCTATACATGGCAGCTTAATCTTGCTTGTACCACCCATATAATGCCAAGGAGCACAATATAAGCTACTAACTGTTATCACCAGACATAAGCACTCATTGTAACATTCATCTCATACTGGTTCAGTTCAAAGATATTGCCCCACAAAGCATTTCATCATTTAGAGGTTTACATCTAACTTGACACTGTATTAATCCCTTAAGAAGTTGCAAATGGCATCCCAACATCGGGTTTCAACCATCACTGTAGCCAAGATCAGGTATATTAACACACTTCAATAAAACTCTCAAATTATGGGGCAAAACGGACGGAGTTTTGCTAAAAACTGACTAAAATCTGGCTTAAAGCCTTACAATAGATACCTGAAATGGAGAGAAACACTTCAATAGTTGAATGGCCAGACATCGGAGTTCATAACCCAACGGGCCACACACCCGAAGTGCCCGATTATAAACATTTAAATAAATGAGAGAAATGAAACATACAATACAACTCCCAAATAAATGAGAGCATGCCTCACTAATAGGTGACCCAAATGGTTCCACACTCTACTTTGCTAATGCTCGAATCTCAGGATATCACCAAATGATTGAGCCACCCAAATGGAAATGGTTCCTCCATATATGCCCATACATATGAACTTAAAGTTATTTAACTAGTCCAACATAACTCATACACACCTTGATAGCTCACACATAAACACTTGATAGCTCACAGTGGCCCTTAAAACCTTAGCTCTGATACCAAATCTGTAACGCCCCGAAAATGCTAATGACATGATTTGTGGAAAACTGTAGCGGAAAGACTTAATGATGGAAGGCACTACCGCCATCCTGATAAGGACAAGGCTCACTGAAACCATTTAATTTTGTAATTCATGCTCATAATCACAATATCTATTAAACTAAAATACTCCAAAACCAAAGTCCATAATTGTTCAACTTCATTACAATTGACTTAATCAAATGTGCTAACTCGCACTCCACACTACACAAGTATATTGAATATAGACCCAACTTGACCCTGAGATCGATCCCAAAATTCATGCTATGTTGAATCCATTGTGAATATTTGATGACTTCCAAAAGGGCTTGCTAAATGAAGAAACATGTGATGCTTTATCTCTTAAAATGGAAAACATAAAAACAATTCGAAAATGTGAGCTAAAACTCAGTACATGTATTCTTGCATTGTTAAATGGACGTAGAAACACTATTAATGTGTACCCGCCTTTGTAATTCATTTAGTTCGCAATAACGATGAAAATGAAAGGAATATGAAATAGAATTGCTCATTATCATCCAGATGCGAACCCCTTATAAATATATGATCAATACATAGTTGTACACATGCCAATCAGATCAAGAGTTGGCCTGAAGTCGTGCGGGTAAATGATAGATTGACGCCCTATAGATGATAACTGACGGGTCACAAGTTAAATGGCAAATCACTATATAAACTAATTCATTGATAAACTCATTAAGAGTTGTAACTTGATAAACATATTCTGCCTTTTGAAGATGTAGGCAGCGGACGCACCTTGAGTCTTTAAACAAATGTCATCTGACTTGATAAATATGTTCTGACTTGATAACACTTATGCATAACGGGAAACGATAACTAGACCTTGACTCTGTTTAATAAATGTCATTGTAGGTATGTGTAGTCAGCAAATGATCCTTACTCACATAATTGACTAAGTAAAAATATGTGTCATAGAAATTGACTAATTAAATGGTATACATAACTTGGGTATTTCAATATAACTTTAAAAGTGAATTAATAAAAGTAATTAAATCAGATATAAAGTAAATGAAAGTAAAGTAGACCACAATGAGATAAATGAGATTACAAAGGAAAAGTCCTTGATGGTGACGAATGAGAGAGTAGTTGTGGCCTTTTCCGAGATAGGTTGCAGATGCAGATTTGAGACTCGCTGATGTATAACTCGGTTCAAGATAGCAGCGAGTACACTAGATTGGCTTGATAAATACATTTGATACAGTCTGAATTGAGTAAGTAATAAAGGTTTGAGGCCAAGAGAAATATATCCTGGTTCAAAATAGTATAAACTGCAAGAACTTGATTCAATAAATATGGTTTCTGAGTCACAACTCTCCCCGCCTCTCATATTTCATTCATGAATCCATTAGATATAGAATTCCACCCCAAATGAATCATTGAACTCAATATAAGCTATTAAGCTCACTAAACTTGGTATTTTCTTTGTAAAATCCATAATTGATTCAAAGCTCATAAACAAGCTGCCAAATTGTATACTTGTCTTTTTCTTTCTCATTAATCAAGCTAAAATCTCTATAAAAGTCCATGAATATTCATTTCCCCACAAATGACCTTGCTTGGCCTAAAATACACAACATGAGTGCATGATCAATCTCACTCAATCTTTATTATTGCTCTTTGCACAATTACTTAAAATGCTTCCAAAAATCCCCAAACTCAAAATACTGAACCAAAATTCATGAAATCTTATAGAAAATTCGAAATAAATTTGGACAATCTACTGTAAAATTTTTAGAATTTTCCTCCAAGTATACACTGTACAGAATTGCAATAACAGCCCAATTTACACCAAAGTAGGTTAGTTCACTTCAAAAATTCATACCTTTCACCCTTGACCTCGAATGGAGACCCAAAACCCCAATATGAAAAGATTACGAAGTCTCAAAAAACTTTCATTTTGAACACCAAGTATGATTCCCACCATAGGATTCCCAAAATGGGGCTAGAACATAAGTATGCCAGTTTTGGTCTAACCTACGCTATCCTCATAAAACGACCATAACTTTGTCCACAGAACTCGGATTAAGGCGATTCAAAAGGAATTTGAAAGCAAACTCACTGATCTATTTACCCTCCAAAAATCATAGCTTTTGGCTATGCTGATCATTAACAATTTATTGGCAAAGTGTCCCCTATTTTCTGTCAGTTCATAGCCATACTGTTTTTGCTTTCTACACTATTTTTCACATAAATCCTCACTTGAAATCATTCCAAATCACCAAAACATCATCATAATCATTAATAAGACTAAAAATTACAAAATTATAAACAAAATAATACAAATCCATCACTTCAAACTTAAGCGTGCATGATCACGAACAGCCTCAACCCTTGCATGCTTTTAAGCTTAGCTAACAATTAAAACATCAAAATAATTCTTATTTATATCAAGATAACATGATCCATAATCAAATCCAGCATAAAACCAAGAATTAAAATGAAAATCAACAAGATAGTAATAGAGTTACTCACCTTGAGCTTGAATATGTGAAGAAGGAGGTAAAGTTGGAATTTTGTTCTTTTTACTTGGTTAGAAAATGACCTCAAGCTAGTTATATTCACTTGGCTGAAAATTAATCCTACCCAAAATATCCTTTCGCTAATTAAAATCAGACACAAATAATAGTAATTAACTTAATCTAATTACATCAAAATTTTCGGACCAAAATTTGAGCCCAATGGAATTGGACCATAATTTGGGCTCAATGAATTGGGCCAAAATAAATGAATTCGGGCCCAAGCTTTTACGTAGCTAAAACTTAAAATTTCATGACGTCATAAAAATAATTTAACGCTCAATCATATTTATCGAAGCCTACTATCGATTCTTCTAAAATTTAATCAATCAACAAAACTTGAATTAACAATTAATGAAACTTGAATTGCATAATAGGACCTGATGGGGACCTTCTCAATAATCCTTCCAACCTCTTCCCCTCCAGTCCACAAGAGTCCAACAACATCAAGGAAGTCAAGGAAGTGCAAGCAATGGTCAGAAACATCATGAACCACTCCAACAGTTTGCTACCCAGTTCAATCGAAAATTGGCCCAGTTTTGTTAATCTTTTGGGACAAGCTATTGAGGTGATAATTGACTGCCATGACCACCCACTTTAAGCTTAAGGTGTTAGCTTTCTAATAAGACAAGTTGCAAGTCATTTGGAGCTCATTTGCTAGGTCAAACATTAGCATCTTTCAAACTGTGCACTGCAGACCTGAATCCAGCATAAGGCAGAATCAAGGGATAATTGGTTGACCTATTAAAGCCCACCTTTTTTGAAACTTTAGGGCATGAAAGATGAAATAAATATTTATCAAATCATCAGCCTTAAAGGACCAGCAAGCACCCCCTAGTGCTATTATTAACCAACCAAAAGGATAATTAAAATCCCCTTGGACTGGTTAATAGCTAGCCGGCACATAGTGATGCATTTCTTGGTTTTCTCTTGCACATAGCTGCAAATTGACTTGTACTTGTGTATTTTTAGTAGCACTAGAAGCTTGACAACTCATTTGGGGGCATTATTAGTCCTAATAAGGTGGCCTAAGTAGGATTAGACTTGCTAGTACTTAGGCTATGGAGTGAATTGATGTTCTAGTGTACTTATTGTCTCTTGGCTGTATTTTTGGGCATGGGACCGTCGTGTGCTTGCCTTTAAAACCAGCCAAAAGAGATCTTTTGTAAACACACTTAAAGGAATACAAACCTTAAGTTGTGAAAACTCTCTTTATTTTCTCTCAAAAATTCCTAGTGTTATATCTTGAGTGTGACAGCCTCAAGTGGGTCTTTAGGTCTTCTTCACTCAACTAAGAAGGTGATTCATTTCTGTAACTTAGTTGAACAAAGAAGACTGCCCAAGTGTGCAAACTAAGGTGGGTCTTCCAATCACCCTTGCTAGTCCACTTGTGTTCTGTCTTGATTCTTGCTTTCTTTGATTCTACTTTCTCCATTTCTACCCCAAATGCATTCTTGATTCACTTTTGCAAACCCTTGCATTAGTAAGCTAGAATGCATCAAGTGGTATTAGAGCTTAGACTGTCCTCTTGGCCTAGCTACCATCCCACAAACACATTCCCAAACACAAAAAGCACAAACAGCCCCAAACACGTTCCCTTGTAAATTACAGCCGTGTCTAACTAGAGAGATAGCATGGCCACCCTGTGCCACCTCCTAACAGACCACTTCCCATTGCAGCAACTGAGCATGGCCACCCCATGCCCACAAGCACAACCGTGCCTCATTCCAGCACCCACAATTCACCTTCATCCATCGAGCACGCCCGCACCGTGCCACCCCACATGACCATGCCACCCCCTCCCCATCCTAAAACAGCAACTCCTCACTCAAAAGCCATCATGTCTTCAAGCCTTACTCCTGAGCAAGTGGCCGAGCAAGCCCTTAGAGAGAAGGCCGAATTGGAAGCCTAAGTCAAGTACTTACGATCTCAACTTGGTCAAATGATGCAAGAGAAGAGAAGCAACTTGAGGAGCTCAAGAAGCACTAGCAAGCAAGTGGATTCGGATGCTTCGGATGATGAAGAAAGCAATTTCCTTCATGATTCCGATGAGGATGTGTACGCAAGAAGATCAAGGAAGCATTATAGGCCTCATAACCGAAGCTACAATGACTTCAAGGTGGACATCCCCAAATTTGAAGGTCAACTTGATCCGGATGTATTCTTGGATTGGCTACAAACCGTTGAGAGAGTCTTTGAGTTCAAGGACATTTTCGATGAACGAAAGGTAAACCTTGTTGCTTTAAAGCTTAGAAAGTATATCAAATATTGTGCTAAGAGAGTTAGAAAAGGAAAAGAAAAGATAAGAACTTAGGAGAAAATGAAGTCCAAACTTAAGTCCATGTTTCTACCTCCCCATTAGTTGCAAGACAATTTCCTTAAACTCCACCACCTCAAACAAGGGTCTAAGAGTGTACAAGAATACACTAGAGAGTTTGACCAATTACTTTTGAAATGTGATTTAAAGGAGGATGAGTCTCAAACTTTGATTAGATACTTGAGTGGCTTGAATGAAGAGATTGCACATGTGGTAGAACTCCATCCCTACACTTTTTTAGATGAGCTTAGTGTCCTAGCTCACAAAATTGAGTTACAAAAGAGAGTCAAGGGCAAGGGCATGGCTTCTAACCCTAACCCATGACCTTACCCCTTTCAAAAGCCCTCCTACAACCCTCCCAAATCTACCCCAAACACAAACCTAAGAACCTTTTCACCCAATCCTCCACAAACACCCTCAAAACAACCTCCAAAACCCGGTGACAAGAAGAGATGTTTTTATTATCAAGGTCCTGGACACTTTGCTTCCGAGTATCCCAACAAAAGAATTGTCACGTTGGCCAAGCATCAAGCTTCTTGTGAGGAGCTAGAGGAGGAGAATGATGAAGTAGAAAAGGAGCTTCTCATGACCGAAGCTCTTAAAGAAGTTGAAGAAGGTCCCGATAAAGGAGAGATGCTTGTGATAAGAAGGGCTTTGAGTGGCCTTGCTTCCTAACATGAGATGGAGCAAAGGGAGAACATCTTCCACACTACCGTGAAGGGGAAGGTTTGCTCTCCCATCATTGATGGAGAAAGTTGTGCCAATTTTGCTTCCAAGACTCTTGTAGAGAAGCTCAAGCTTTCGGCTTCTCCACACCCAAGCCCTTACACCATCCAATGGCTCAATCAAGGTAAAGGCTTGTAAATCTCTTCTCGTTGTTTATTTAGCTTTTCAATTGGCAAGAATTATAAGGATGAGATTTGGTGTGATATTATGCCCATGGATGCTTGTCATATCCTCTTAGGACGTCTATGGTTGTTTGATAGAAGTGTGATGTATGATGGTCGGTTGAGCACTTATACATTTACCAAAGACCACAAGAAAATCACCCTCACCCCTCTCAAACCCACCTCTCAAAGAAAGCCTCAAGACACTCCTACTATGGATGTCTTCCTCACCACCCTTCTCCATTTCCAACTCCATGAATATGATGATTTCAAGGATTGGATTTTACTTGGCCATGAACCGACTGAAGCTAAGGATTCTTCCCATCCTTTGCTTACCCCTCTCCTCAAAGTCTTTGAACATGTCTTCCCAAGTGAGTTTCCCTATGGCCTCCCTCTTAAAAGATTCATGCAACACAAAATTGACCTTATTTACGGTGCTACCCTTCCAAACAAGCCGACCTACCAAATGAACCCACAAGAGACTCAAATGAACCCACAAGAGACTCAAGAAGTGCAACGGCAAGTGGATGAGCTTCTTGCTAAAGGATTAATTCGTGAAAGCCTTAGCCCATGTGTCGTGCCGCCCTTATTGTTCTTAAGAAAGATAGGTCAATGAGAATGTGTGTGGGTAGTATAGCGATCAACAAAATTACCATTAAGTATCGCTATCCTATTCCACGGTTGGAGGATCTCCTAGATGAGCTTCATGGAGCCACCATCTTTTCTAAGATTGATCTCAGAAGTGGCTACTTTCAAATTTGAATTTATGAAGGAGATGAGTGGAAGACGGCCTTCAAGACTAAAGGAGGTATCTATAAGTGGCTTGTAATGCCATTCGGGTTGACAAATTCACCAAGCACTTTTATGAGGCTTATGAACCAAGTTCTAAAGCCCCTTCTTGGCAAGTTCGTTTTTGTCTATTTTGATGACATATTGGTGTATAACAAGAGTGAAGAAGAGCATGTCGATCATCTACATCAAGTCTTGAGTATTCTATCTCAAGAGAAGCTCTATAGAAACTTGGAGAAGTGTCACTTTTTCACTTCTCAAGTTATATTTTTGGGCTATGTGGTTTCGACCCAAAGAATTCATGTTGATGAGAGCAAGATTCAAGCTATCTAAGATTGGCCCATTCCTACTTCAATTCAACAAGTCAGGAGTTTTCAAGGCCTAGCCTCTTTTTATAGGAGGTTTATGAGATATTTTAGCACCATTGTTGCCCCATGACAGAGGTGCTTAAGGCCAAAAGGTTTGAATAGACCAAGCAAGCCCAAAGGGCCTTTGAAGAAGTCAAGTGCAAGCTCACTAGTGCACCCGTTCTTGCCCTTCCAAGCTTCTCTAAAGTATTTGAAGTGGAGTGCAATGCTTCTGGTGCAGCGATAAGGGTGGTCCTATCTCAAGAGAAGACACCCGTGGCTTTCTTTAGTGAAACGCTCAATGATGCCAAGCGGAAGTATTCTACATATGACAGAGTTTTATGCCATTGTGAGAGCTTTAGAGCATTGGCGGCATAACTTGGTGGGAGGAGAATTCATCCTCCATTCGGATCATGAAGCCCTTATGTTCATACAAGGGCAACACAAGCTCAACCCAAGGCATGCCAAGTGGGTAGAGTACCTACAAGCCTTTCATTTTGTGATCCACCACAAGTCGGGTCAACTCAACAAAGGGGCATGTGCATTATCCAGAAGGTACCTCTTACTCTCTACCTTGGAATCTAAAGTCCTTGGTTTTGAGATCATCAAGGGGTTGGACGCCCAAGATAAGGACTTCAAGGAGACATATGAGAAGTGCACCGATCATGCTCATGGTTTGTTTCACTTGGATAATGGGTTTCTTTTCAAAGGAACTCAACTTTGCATACTCAAGTGTGGATTTAGAGAGCTTTTGATTCAAGAGCTCCATGGTAGGGCTTTAGCCGAACACTTTGGAATTGAGAAGACTTGTTCTGTGCTTAAGGAACACTACTATTAGCCAAGCATGTCCAAAGATGTAGAACATTTTGTGAAAAGGTGCTCCACTTGCCCACTTGCCAAGAGCCACCTTTAGCCCTAAGGTCTTTATTCTCCACTCCCAGTTCCACATGGCCCATGGGAGGATGTTAGCTTGGACTTCATCACGGGGTTGCCAAGGATGCAAAGTCACAAGGATTCCGTCTTGGTGGTGGTGGATAGATTCTCAAAGATGGCATACTTTGTGACTTGTCATACCACAAATGATGCCTCTTATATTGCTAATCTCTACTTCCAAGAGATTGTACGTCTCCATGGCATACCAAGAAGTATGGTCTCGGATAGGGACACTAAATTCTTGAGTCACTTTTGGCATACCTTATGGAGGAAACTAGGCACTCATACAAAGTTTGGCATAACTCGCCACCCACAAACAGACGGCCAAACGGAGGTGACCAATCGCACTTTGGGAACCTTGCTTTGGATTCTAGTCAAGAAAATCATCAAGCGGTGGGATGAGTTACTTTGCCACACCGAGTTTGCCTTCAACCGAACACCAAGTAAGGGTACAAGCCTTTTTCCCTTTCAAATGGTGTATGGTTATAATCCAAGAACCCCCTTAGACTTGGTTTCAATCCTAAATCCAACCAAGTTTAGTTGGGAAGCCGAGAAGAGGGCAAAGGAAATCCAAGAGCTTCATGCCAAGGTAAAGGAACAGATTGAGAAGTTTAATGAGCAAGCCAAGTCACATGCCGACAAGTATAGGAAGGAGATTCATTTTCAACCTGGGGACTTGGTTTGGATCCTTTTGAGGAAGGAGAGATTCCCGGGCAAGCGCAAGTCCAAGATCATGCCAAGGTCGGATGGCCCGTTCAAAGTACTTGAAAAGATTGGTCCAAATGCATACAAGGTGGACCTTCCTGGTGAGTATGGAGTCTCCACCACCTTCAACGTGGCTGACCTAAGTCCATATTATGAGGAAGATGAAGAGCTTCCAAGTTTGAGGTCAAACCCCAATCAAATCGGGGAGTATGATGGGGACCATCTCAATAACACTTCCAACCTCTTCCCCTCCAGGCCATAAGAGTCCAACAACATCAAGGAAGTCAAGGAAGTGCAAGCAATGGTCAGAAACATCATGAACTACTCCAACAGTTTGCTGTCCAGTTCAATTAGAAATTAGCCTGGTTTTATCAATCTTTTGGGACCAGCTACTGAGGTGATAATTGACTACCATGACCACCCCTTTAAGTTTAAAATGTTAGCTTACCAATAAGCTAAGTTGCAAGTCATTTGGAGGTCCATTGCTAGGTCAAACAGCAGTATCTTTCGGACTGCGTGCTGCAGACCTGAATCCAATACAGGGCAGAATCAAAGGATGATTGGTTGACCTATTGAAGTCCAACTTTTTTAGAACTTTAGGGCATGAAAGATAAGATAAATGTTTATCAAATCATCAGCCTTAAAGGCCTAGAAAGCAGCCCCTTGTGCTGCTATTAACCAACCACAAGGACAATTAAAATCCTCTTGGACTGGTTAATAGCTAACCAGTACATAGTGATGCATTTCTTGGTTTTGTCTTGTGCTCAGCTGCAAATTGAATTGTACTTGTGTATTTTCAATAGCACTAGAAGCTTGACAACTCATTTGGGAGCATCATTAGTCCTAATGAGGTGGCCTAAGTAGGATTAGACTTGTTAGTACTTAGGCTATAGAGTGAATTGATGTTCTAGTGTACTTATTGTCTCTTGGCTGCATTTTTAGGCATGGGACAGCCGTGTGCTTGCCTTTAAAATCAGCGAAATGAGCTCTTTTGTAAACACACTTGAAGGAATACAAACCTTGAGTTGTGAAAACTCTCTCTATTCTCTCTCAAAAATTCCTAGTATTATATCTTGAGTGTGGCAGCCTCAAGCGGGTCTCTAGGTCTTCTTCACTCAACTAAGAAGGTGATTCATTTCTGTAACTTAGTTGAAGAAAGAAAATTGCCTAAGTGTGCAAACCAAGGTGGGTCTTCCAATCACCCTTGCTAGTCCACTTGTGTTCTATCTTGATTCTTGCTTACTTTGATTCTACTTTCTCCATTTCTACCCCAAATGCATTCTTGATTCACTTTTGCAAACCCTTGCATTAGTGAAGCTAGAATACATCAAGACCCAAATAAAATATCCTCCAACCGGAATGATTAAATACGGTAAATGAATGCGGAAAATTTAAATGACATAAGATAACTCGGTAAATATATAAATTGAGTGTAATTGAATTAATAAACATGATTTGGTTAATCAAATAACCATGATTGATTAAATCCGTAAACATGATTAATTAAATGAATAAATATGATTAATTAAATAAATGAACATGATTTAAATAGATAAATATGGGTTAGGGTTGGGTTATTATAGAAGTAAAGATGGAGGTGATATCTGATGGTTTGAGGATGGAGGATGGTGGCTAGAGGTACTATGGTGTTGGAGGAGGTCGGAGGTGGTCAGAAACTAGCTGGAAACTGGCCAGAACTGGCCGGAACAGTGGCTGGCCGTGTAGAGAGAGAGAGGAGATAGAGAGGAGAAAGAAGATGGGTTTGGACTTTTGGTTGTAAATTTTTGACTTATCAAACACTTGGTTGAGTTTTTATCTAGTAAAGTGACTTTTTGGCTAACCATGGTTAAGCTTAATCATGGTAATTAGTTAGATTAAGAATTAAACATGTTGGGTTTTAAATTGAGCCGAAGAAAGTTAGATTCGGAAATAAAACGCTTCATAATGATAACTTTTGCATACTTAAATTTAAATTTTTGTAATGTTATGGAAAACCAAATAAATTCCTTAGATTAAACTTGTTAGGGCCTCTTATCAACTCTTCCAAAGTTTTTGTTAATAATTAAATAAATAAATAAAACCTGAACTGCCAAGTGAGGAATCCAAATAAATTTTCTCTCCACCGGGATGAATAAATGCGATAAATGAATATGAGAAAAATCATTAACATGAGGTAATTAATTAAATAAACGTAATTTAGGGTTGGGCTATTACAGTCTTCCCCCCTTAAAGAGTTTCGCCCTCGAAACTTATGAACTTTATCATGTCATGCAAAATTACCTCAAATAAATGTAGGTATTTGGCTTTTATTTCCTCTTCAGTCTCCTAACTGGCTTCTTAGGAGCTACGGTTTATCTAAAGCACCTTGACTAAAGGTATCTGATTGTTGTGCAACTGCTTAATCCTGTGATCTAGTGTTTGAACTGGACACTCTTTATACACTAGATATTCAGTGATCTCAATAGGTTCAGATACAATGGTGTGATTTGGATCTGAAATGCACTTCTTGAGCTAAGACATGTGAAACACATAATGCACGTGGTCTAGCTCTACCGGCAAATCTAGTTGATACGCTACGGGATTTAACTTTTCAATGATTTCATAAGGTCCAATATATCTTGGACTCAATTTGCCTCATGCCCTGAACCTCTTGATGCCCTTAGTTGGTGATGAAACTCCAAAGGCCTCCTTCTCTTGTTTGCATAACTCCTTTGTCGATTCTAGGCAACCCTAATGTGCTCCTGAATCCTTCTTATTGTTTCCACGGTTTCCTGGGTCATTTCAAGGCCTATAATCAATGCCTCATCCAAATTACTCCAACACAGTGGGGTTCTACACTTTTCCCTATATAGAACCTCAAACGGGGCCATTTTGATGGTGGACTGGTAGCTATTATTATAAGAAAACTCCACCAAAGGTAAATCGTCTTCCTATTTCCTTTGGACCTCTAATACACAAGCCCTTAACATGTCCCCTTGAATTTGATTCACTCTTTTAGTTTTCCCATCTGTCTCAGGGTGATAAGAGCTGCTAAAGTTCAATTTGGTCCCAGAGGCCTTTTGAATTGCTTGCCAAAAACGGGCTTAGAATCTTTGATCTCTATCTGATACTATGTCTAATGAGATCCTGTATAGACAGACTATCTCCTTAACGTACAGTTGGGCTAGTTTTTCAACTCCCCAAGTATCCCTAATTGGCAGAAAAAGGGCCGATTTGGTGAGCCGATCAACTATAACCTAGATAGCATTCTTCTTCAAGGTAGAAAGGGGTAAACCCATAACAAAGTCCATTAAGATCAAATCCCACTTCCATGTGGGAATTTCTAGGGGTCGTAATTCACCCATGGGTCGCTGATGCTCTCCTTTAACTTTCTGGCAGGTCAGACCCTTGTCTACGTATTCCGCAATCTCCTTCTTCATATTATTCCATCAGAAGTATTGTCTTAAGTCTCTGTACATCTTGGTGCCTCCAGGATGCACTAAGTAGCAAGTATTGTGAGCCTGCTCTAGGATCTGTTTCCTTAATTCCTCATTTCGGGGTACACATAGGCGATTCTGGAATCGCAAGGCCCTATCCTCGTTTCCTTTACATGAACCTCTACATTGTTGTGCACTGATTCGGACATTCTGATCATATATTAAATGAAACAATTCAATCACTGGAATACCCAAACATGTAAGATAAGCATGCCCAATAAATACATTTATATAGCTCAAATATCATTAAAAATAAAACCCAAAGCTTTATTATATCATTTCAACTTTTTGTTTACATACATAACTCCTTGTTTATACACAAGATCCCCAAAATAAAGTCACATCTGGCTTACTGACTATGGTTAGCTCTTACTTCTACCCCAACTAAAACACTAACTAGCCCCAAAAACCCTAAATCCGTCACATGCCCAAAAAGAGAACGGATTGACGGATTTACGTCCTATAGTAGAAAGGATCTAACTGACTATATACAATGTCATATACTATAAAAAATACATCCATCCAAACCGACCATGCTATATACAAATAAGACTCAAACAAAAGAAGTCTACTGACATCAACCCCTAGAATCACCTAACGATCCCTAGATGGATCGTAATCCAGGTCAGATTCATCATCAGGCTCTTTGCCTGAATCGAAACTGCTAGTTGATGCCTCTGAGTCGGCATCACTAACTTGCTGCTCATGCTGCTGCTTCACTACTGCTTCATCCATCTCCTGCTCCAGCTGTTGCTCCATCATTGCCTCATCAATATCTTGATCTTCCTCGGGTCCATCCTCCTCCTTCGGATGGCCCTCGTCCTCAGAACTAACCACCACTATCTCTGGTGTATCAGGCAGGTCTATCACCACATGAGCCTCCCTAGAACTGTCGGGCATCGGTGGGGTACTTGGTGTGGGTGAGGAGGTGGTCCCTGTGCTAGTGCTGGGGCTGCAGGCGAAGGATGCGCCTGATGTAATAGAAAGACATGCTGAAGAGTCTCCATAGTAATCCCTCTCTGCTCAACCTCCTCCCTCAACAACAACTCTGTAGTGATAGTCATCCAAGCCCCCTGGGCCAGAAACTTAGAACCGTCCTAACCTGGGTTCCCTGTTATCATAAAATGATGATAACGGAGCCTGAACTCTAGCCATAGATCGACTGCGGGTAAGGACCAGAGCAGTCTACGTGCACGAACTATAATACTGTGAAACTCTGAGAAAGGGTCCTGTGCATGAGCCTCTATACTAGTATGCAGCAGCGTGATGTGAGCAGCCATAGATGCACCCGGCATCATATTAACACCATAAGGGTCTATCTAATAAGGAAAACATATATGAGAGCCATACATAACCATAATTAAGAAACATGTAAATGTAAGCAACCTGCATTTCTAATATTGTTACTATACTTCTAAAATCACTCTAGCAGTATACAATGGCGCGCACTACCAACCATTCTTATCCTCTTATTTCTATACTCCACATTCCATAAAGGAAATTTAAACCTGGCTTTGATACTAAATCTGTAACGTTCCCAAATGTACATATTTCACTGTTTGCGTTCTCTTCATTAGTTTCACCAATTAGAAGTAATATCCCAAATGATCAGGGCGTTAACGTCATCCAAAAAGGACAAAGCTTTGCTTATACATGATAAATTTTGCAATGATAATCAATGTTAACTATCTAAGGGAACTCACACCATCACAATCCATCAGACCATTTAGATAAATATAGAAACTATTCTAACATCAAAATCATTCAACCATCTCAAGGATTACCTCAAAATATAGAATTCTTATAAAATATACAGTTTTAACATCAATATATATCATAATATGCTGTTATGAATATCTCAACACTAATACACCACCATTCCATATAGACTTCCTACCTCACTTATCATCTTCAGCCGTCCTACCCGCCTAAGGGCGATTCACTGAATACTTTCCTAAAACAAAACATGTAAATATTTCAAACTGTGAGCCGAAACTTAGTACATGAATTTCTGTATTCTTAAATGTTCATGGAAAAACTGGTTGGGCCCGCATTGCAATTCATTATTATCTGATAGTGAACCCCTAGTAACTGGTACGATCTGAGGATAGGTGTACATCTGTCAAGCCGATCGGGGGACCTGGGTTGAAGCCATGCGGGTAAGTGAAGGGTAATACCCTATAACTGATAACTAATGAGGTCACTAATTATATGGTAAATCACCAATTAAATTGATTCATTGATGTATTTACCAAAATATTATAAATTTCGATAAATACGTGTTGATTTCTAAATGTATAGGCAATGAACGTAGTTGGAATTTTTAAATATAAGCTCACTGAACAATATTATGCACAAAAGTGGAAGGAATGATAGATTAGGCCCTGATTCTGCTCAAAATGCCATTTTAGAAACACATAATTAGCAATTATTTTTATTATCATAGTTAATAATTTAGTAAAAGAAAAGGAAGAGCATAACAAGGGCTTAGAAAGAATGACTTGTAACTTAGTCATCTGACCTTTGATTGAGACTCAAAACTCCAATATAGGAAGCTTAGGAAGTCCCAAAAAACTTTAATTTAGAACACCAAGCTTGATTTCCACAACAGGGTTCCCAAAATGAGGCTAGAATACAAGCATGTCAGTTTTGGTCCATTCTGCATAGTTTGGTAAAATGACCATAACTTTTTCTACAGACCTCAAGTTAAGGCGATTCAAATGGAATTTGAAAGCTAATACACCGATCTATCTATCCACCAAAAATCATAATTTTCCAAGGGGCCAATCATTACCATTTTAATCCTGAAATATGTCCTGTTTTCCTAAAATTTTCAGCCCCCACTGTTTTAGATTTCCCCCCTCTTTTCACACAAATCCTCTGCTTAAATCATTCTGTAAAAGCATGTAAACAGGCTTTGATCCATCCCAACATCATACAAAACCACTGCACTCAATTTCACTTTATAATCATATCCAATAAAGATCATTTTTGAATCAAATACATACACAAACCAAGCTTAATGCTAATTTAATCCAAATCATACATTACTTGCCAAAACCCTAGTTTATGGCCAACTTGGACTCACTCCAAATCATTTCAAATCACCAAAAACATTATCATAAACACCAATAGGCTAGAAGATGACAAATCAAAGATAAAACAATCAAAATCTAACATTTTAAAGTTAAGCATGCATGATTAAGGATTAACCCTAACTCTAGCATGATCCAACCTCAACTCCACCATGATCAACACCAAAATAAATCTTATTTGTTATCAAAACATCATGATCAACAACCATAAAGAGAAAAAAAAGAATCAAAACTAAAAATCTAAAGAGACAAGTTAGGGCTACTCACTTTGATCTTGAAGGAAATAAAGATGGAAGTGATATTTGATGCTTTGAGGACGGAGGATGGTAGCTAGAGGTGTTAGGGTGTTGGAGGAGGTTAGAGGTGGTCGAAAGCTGGCTGAAAACTGGCCAGAATTGGTTTGAATAGTGGCTGGCTGTATAGAGAGAGGGGGGGAGAGGGGAGAGAGAAGATGGGTTTTGAGTTTTTGTTGTAAATTTTTGACTTGTCAAACACTTGGCTGAGTTTTTATCTAGTAAAGTGGCTTTTTGGCTAACCATGGTTAAGCTTAATTATGGTAATTAGTTAGGCTAAGTAGCAAACATGTTGGGCTTTAAATTGAGCTGAAGAAAGTTAGATTCGAGAATAAAACGCTTCATAACGATGACGTTTTTGCGTACACAAATTTAAAATTTTGTAATATTATGGAAAACAAAATAAATTCCTTAAATTAAACTTATTAGGGCCTACTATCAACTCTTCCAAAGTTTTCGTTAATAATTAATAAATAAATAAATTTTGAATTGTCATATGATGACCCAAATAATTTTTTTTTTTTCACCGGGATGAATAAATGCGATAAAGAAATATGAGAAAAATCATTAACATGAGGTAATTAATTAAATAAATATAATTTAGGGTTGGGTATTACATTGACTCCTCTTGAGCATGCACCAAAGATACTACCAAGAGCAGCAAGCAATTTCAAGCAAAGATAGCAACTAGGAAAAGAAGAATTGAAAACAAAAATAAAAACAAAACCCATCCTCAGATCTCCTAAACTAGCTTTGATATCTAAGAGAACCTAATTCCCGGCAACGACACCAAAACTTGTTCATGAGATTTTTAGTGTCAAAGATTAGCCACAAGTATATGATTGTTGTCTTAGTATTTAAGGGTCATCCTCAGGGAATTAACTCTAAGACTACCAAATTAATAAAAGAAATTTAATTTAGGCAAATGGAAAATTGGAAGAAAGAATTGCAACTTATTAACAATAGTAGCTAAATGGAAGCAAAAAGAACTTGCATTGGGGAGAAAAGTAACTATTATGCCTTTTTTCGACGTGGGGGAAGAACACGCCTAATTTCACAATGATAACACACAACATAGGAGGGAATTATTACTCCTTTGAAAAGCGTTCAAGCTGCCTCTCGAAGGCAATGAGTAGTCTGTAATTGCCTAATCCTGTTATTTTCATGGGGGTTAGGTGACTCGGCCTAAGGTGAGTAACTTTTAGTCTAGCAAATTTTAAGCTATTATCATGAGTAGAATCCACCATTCTACTCATGGGCTCTACAATGAATCACTCATCTTTCAATGTAGTCACTAATCTCAATTATTAGATGAAATGCTCACTTGGACATCTTGTTGAACACTTAGCAGCAAAGGGAGAAGCACCAATGGAGTGAGTGATCAAAGCCAAAAAGTGGTATGATCCAACCATATTGGGCATAATAGACCCTAACCTCCTACTCAAGTGAGGGAAATTAGCCTCTAACCATCACCAAATAAACATAATCTAAGCATTCGCAAATCAACAAGATGATGAATAAAGGTAAAAGAAGGAAAACAACTAAATAAAAGATAGATGAAAAGAGCAAACTTTAAATAAGACTAGGAGAATGTTGATCAACTCTTAACTTCTTCCCAATGATCCAATCAAACCTAATCTCCTCTAATCTTTACCTAACCCTAGCATTTTGCATGGAGTTTTTACATAAAGTAGGAGCTAATCCCTAAAATTAGGCCAAAACCCTTTTATAGTAGGTCAAAGTTAGGAATTAGAATGGGTGTGGGAGTGAAAGCCACTGTGGCCAAGGGTGCAAAATCCCCAATTGATACAGGCTCGCGGCCTGGGGAATGGCCGGCCATGGCTAGCTTCTAACTTTTTCCTCTCCTTCTCTTAGATGCTTTCAGGCATGGCATTAGGTGGGACCTTCGGACCGGCGAACCATGGTTCTCCTCAATCCTTACATTCTTCATTGTTGTGATTCCTTGCTCCTCTTAGGCCATAGAGCACTCAAACATCGTGCTTGCATTATCTTCTTCCAAATGGCGAATGCCTTTCTCATCATAATCAAGTGAGACACCTAAGAATTAAAAGGAAGAAGTTAAATGAGACAGTATTCCTAAAGAGGGCTAACGTTGGTTAAATCCCTAATAAGATAATAGAAAAGCAAGGGAGAAGAATCAAAAAAAGAGTAGGAAAGTAGGCCAAAATTGAGGTTTAACACTTCTGCCCAATAGGATTTGTGAGAAATAATTTTAAGCCCATATTACCCCTAAATTCTTTGAAGACACTTATGTGTCCAAGAAAGGCGTAATCCTTAGCACCAAGGTATTGTTGAGATCAAAAGGGCATATCAATCTTGCTTATGTGATGAATTTTGGGAATGACACAAGTGGCCACAAGGATTTGAGGGCAAATCCTTTAAAGATGAGGAGTTTGATGTGGACCAAGATCCCAAGTCACCTTATTAATTTAATTTGGTTCTTGTTTCACTTGCTAGTGGTGGAGTATATCAAATAAGCTACGAACACAAGCTGTCTACAATTCTTAATTTTGTATGTTAACTTTGAA
Source organism: Carnegiea gigantea (assembly GCA_029747015.1). Lineage (NCBI taxonomy): Eukaryota > Viridiplantae > Streptophyta > Magnoliopsida > Caryophyllales > Cactaceae > Carnegiea > Carnegiea gigantea. The sequence goes on along the minus strand of JAKOGI010000301.1, from coordinate 589,044 downwards.
CAACTTTTTCGATGACTAAGCAAGCTCATGAAATAGTGTTTTAGCTATGTTTGGATAGCTCTAGATGTATGTCTTCCAAGAAGCTATAGATGACATTCACATTCCAAGTATTGAGCAAGTAATGGAGCTCAAACCAAGCAAGGGTTCCTTCAAGTCTAGATATGCACGATTTTAATTATGAGCTTAATTGGGACGTCAAATGGGAGATCTAGTGGTAACGCCTTTATGGGAAATTAGTATACACCACCAGAAAATTCTCCCTTGAATATCACCTACAAATTTCTCCATTTCAGATAGTGCATGATGCCACCAAGCAAGTATTAGTGCAGCAAATTCTAGCGTTGTATTTTTATTTAGTGGTCAACCTTTTTTTATTATTTTAATTGTACAACTAGTTAAAATTTTATTGGTTGTTTTCTTGGTAATTCTATTGGTCGATACAAAGCTTCGAGAGAAGGACACCCTACTTTATATTGGCTTGATTCCTTGTATTATTTTCAAATTTGAAGATTTAGATTATTGAACAAAAAAGCTTCGTGCTTGTTATCTCTGTACAAAAATCTCATTTTCTTTACCTCTCTTGTGGAGCGGTGATTCCAAGTCCTACCTTTATTTTGATTCTTGGTGCTTGGCTTTATAAGGTTGAATGGCAGGTTGATTAGTCTAGATGGTGGTTTAGTGTTCACTAGAAGTATGTCTGCTTTTGATTGTTGTTGGTTCTTGTTTCCTTTCATTGTTGTTCACCCTCATCCTTTTGGCCATCCTTATCCAGATCAAAGCATTTGTTTGAGCAAAGAGCATTCTCTCATGGATCAAGTGATATTAGAGCCAAAAACTTGTTGGAAAATTTCGAGTGAAAAACTAAAAAGGCTACAAGCGTACAGCTTTCGCTGTAGTACTTGAGGGTCGTGTCCTCAGGGACGATGGTAGAGATTTAGGCCATTGAAATTTCTAAAACTATCATTACCTAAACCTAAGGAAATACTCGATTTCAAAATTTTCAACTAAGCATTAATAGCACCTTAACAGAAGAAATAAGCCAGTAACAAGGAGAACTTAAAGGAATAGCTATTATGAAACCTAGGTAATCAAGCTAAGCTATTAAACGCATTTTACCAATCAAACCAAACCATTCAAACAACCACCAAAACCTAAGTAATCAACAAAACCATTCGAACTAAATCAACCAAACTACTAAAATCAACTAAAACTTAAAAACTTAACTAAAAATCTAACTCAAGCAGCATCAACACAAATGAGGAGCTTAGACAGATGCAATCAAATCAAACTAAAACAAAACTTGATGCATAGTCAGACCACTATATCATGAAACAAAACTAAATCAAAATCGTAAACAAGACTACATAATCAAGCTAAAATTTGAAGCAGACAGAGCAGCAAAATCATGATCATCAACCACTAACTAAACCTAATTAGTTATAATCACTTCATCATTACCAACAATCAAATCCCCAGAATCACAACCTCAATATTCGAACCAAACTGACTATGCTTACAAACCAAACAGGGGAAGGGAAGATCATGACAGATCAGAGGCTGAAGCAATGCAATCCACTTCCAATGACAATCTAATATCAATTAATGTTCCAAGCTCAATTTTCAATTCCAATAACATAGTACCAAAGTAACCGAACAGTCGAGCAAATAACGAGACCCACATCAACCTAAACAAGGAAGAAAAAAAAGGAACCAGCAGGGGATGGTGAGAATCACCATACCATAACACAAAACCAGAATTGATGATGCATAAACAGAGGAGTGCCAAAATCGAAGAGCCCGTAAATAGGGCGTTGAACGAATACCTCAATCAACCTCAAACCAAGCCTAACTTTTGAAAATTTCACACTGTTCTTGCGATTCCAACCCAAAATTAACAAAATCTAACCTAATTACAGGAAATTAAGGGCTAAAAACAAATCTAAAATCGAAATTGACCCTAAAATTCGAATAACTGGAATGGCAACGAAATTAAAACTAAAACGAAACCTAAAATGGACATTAAACCTAACCTTAAAACCATAAAATTGCCTAATTCACTCCTTCAATGGCGTCGCTGCCTTCATTTTATACCCGAGCCCTCTTCGATCCTCAACCCTTTGATTCGCAGATGTCGTGTACGGTGGGGATGATGCTGCGCTGGTGGTGTATTGGCATTTGCTGCGCCAAATTCGGATGGAGGTGGCATCGTTGGTGTCGAAGAGAGAGAGAAATGGGGTAGAGAGAGAGATGATGGTGATGCAAATGAAGATGATGGGGCAGGGGAGGGTTTCGGTTCCTTTGGGTTTTCAGGGTTCTCTGGGTTTAGGCTTGGGTACCGAGATAGGAGAGAGAAAAATGAGGGGAGATTGAAAAGGGGAGCTGTGTTAAGACATCACGTGCCTTGCACGCTAATGAGAAATGAGATGTTGGTCACGTGATGAGCTTGCCTGGGAGGGATTTTGGGCCGATTAGTTTTGGGTTGTTTCCTTTTTTTTTTCCAATGGGCTGAAATAGTAACTGGGCCCAGCAATTCGGATTCGCTTGAGTCAAGTCGGCCCATATCCAACATTCTTCTTGTATTTTTCCGTATTTTACCATAATTAATTTCATTTTATTTAAAACTAACAAAGCAAATTAAAATCAAATAAAAACCTTGAAAATACAATTATAACGAGCATAAAACAGGTGTAAAAGTACCGTAAAAATGACACATTTTTGGCACGAACAAATACCCCCACACCAAGATTTTGCTCGTCCTTGAGTAAAATAACTGAACTAACTAAAAATGAAAAATAAGAAAAAGAAAATCCTAACTCATTGTCCTAAGAATCACGGTTGTATTTAGCGTAAGCAACAAGCCCTTTAAACCCCTCGGTCTCGTAAGTGGACGAGTGAGGTCTCATGAGGATTTTCAAGTGAACTACTCACAAAAATTATTTCAAAAAGAAAATATTTTTGGTTTTTCTCAAAACTAATATGTAATGAATTTGGGAAAGATATGTACATATTCTAATTAACTAAATCACCCATGTGACAAAATTATTAACCTGCATATTTACAAAATGTACTTTAAAGTCCTCTACCTCCTAAATGACATCAGAGCACTAATTTTTCACCCCATTGAACATTAAGATTCTGAATCCATTCCGGTGCTCGTGTGCAAGTGTATCATCATCTTAGGGCTTAGATTTACCAGAATTAGACTCAATCCCACTTGACTGACACAACTACATTATTATCATACTGACTTTGGAAGCAAGCTTTTCCAATAGCAATATTGCCTCAAAGGGTAACACTCAGTAGCACGTGCTTCGAATGGTAACGGCCAGTACCGCATTCTTCAAAGGGATACTTGTCATTCCAAATTTTATTTCATCTCCTTTTCTTTCTCTTTTTTTTTCTCTTTATTCATCATGCACTTTTTTCAATTTTTTCAGAGTAATGGTATCACAAGCAAGTGAGAGAATCATTCATGGAAACCTCAGACCTAAAGATAATGATGAAGGAATAAATAAGGACTGAATTACACAATCTATAATGAACAATTGGGGTTAGAATTAGGGCTTAGAATATCACATTTGAAGTTGGAGACATATCATGCACATCCTACTTATATACAAGTTAATAACCAAAGTACAGCGTATTCGAGCTAATCAGACATAGTATAAATGTCCCTAAAAACAAAACCAAAATCAAAATATTTTTGGATTTTTCAAAAAAAAAGGGGCACCTCACCCTACACTAAAACTTCACAATGTCCTCATGGTGGAAACTAAGGCGCTAAAAAGCAAGTACATAAGCTATACAACCACAAAACCACACTAAACCATAAATATATACAAACTAGGACACAAAATCACCAAAATGAAAATTACAAATCAATACTAAAACCAAAGCAAACACACATATTTACAAAAAGGAAAAACCAAAATCACCAAAGACCAAAGAAAGCAAAACAAAACACATTCTAAATTAAAACAAACAAGACCAAAACCGAACAAAACAAATCAAAACTAAACTAAAACACAAATATTCACCAAAATAAACTCAAAACCAAAACCAAGGACCAACTAAATGCCAAACTAAACCAAAAGAAACCTAAAACGAGACAAAAGGCAAAAGAAATGAAAAACAAAATGAAAGACCAAAACAACGTCACTGAAACACCAAAAAGGGAATGAAAGGAAACTATCAAACAAAAACTAAACCAAAGAAAAACCAAAACTGACCAAACTAAAGAAACAAAACAAAGTGAAACATAAAAACAATGCTAGATATCCATAACTGACAAGTATTCACAAAATCAGAACACAACCAAGGGTGATCATAGCCCACATGGCTCAACATATCCAAAATTGCTCCTCAAGATTAATCACCCATATATTCATAGTCCTAAATATTCACAAATAAGTACAAAAAAGAAAGAAAAGAAAGGAAAAACAGAAGAAGAGAGGGTGGAACGATCACACTAGGTTAGATACAGGTTGTACCCAAACTATAAGGCTTATGGAGCATCAGCCGCTCCATCACAACTTACAAGCAGCTACTCATTTCAAAACCAACCAACGCTCGTAGTAGCTTATCGAACATATGGGCACAATCCTCGCAGAAATGCAAATAGTAAGAAACAGGAATTGCAACCCAAATAAGATGCATAAATTCAATGCAACTCATTGCTCTTTTGAGCTTATCAAAGCTCGTAGCCCAATCAGAAGAGAGATGTGTATATGTAAAATCAGACGCACAAGTCAATGGTTTAATGAAGATATTACTGTATGAATGCATAAACAATCTAAAGTGATATGAATGATCTAAATGAAATCTCACAACTCTAAAAGGGGAGGGGAGAGGACCAAAACCAGGCCAATCAAAGGAAATATGAAAATTAGAGCTCAAATGATGGCCTAAAGTCAAGTCCTGTATTTCAAAGTGATCCTTGAGTGTATCTATGTCATTATCATCAAGAGTCTGATCTAAACAAGGAATATCAAGCATAAAAGTCTCAGACTCTACAAAAGTAGACTTGGGAGGATCTACAGAAGAAAGAAGAAGGGGAAGGGGAGAACTGCAATATTCAAGAAGGAGGTCAGCTTGGACAGGATCAACAAAAAATGATTCATATTCAGCACAAAAATCCTCATTCAAACTCATATCGACATCAAACCCACAAAAAGATTCATATTCTATATGCAAAATATTATCATTTAATTTAAATAGAAGGTCAGGAATGATCGAATCAAAAGAGAATGCTTCATATTCAACATGAAAACCCAAATCATGAAAAAGATTCATATTCTACATAAAGAATATCATCATCAAAGTCCAAAATAGTGGGTTCAGTTATCTCATCACGTAACTCCTGTGAAATAGCTTTCGAATGATCTAAATCATTAGGCTCAACTTCAGGTATGATGCTTATATCTAACTCACTAATAGTATCAAATTGTTCACCCATATCAAAATCACAAAAGTCGTTCAGAGTGGTGGGTAGGTCGACATAAACTAAGACTTCTTCAGTGACATCTTTGGGTGAGCTAGTGAGGGATGCAAGGTCTATTGATAGAGATGTAGGGAGGTCACTCTCTTGGTCTAGATTAGGCAAAGGCATGTTTTCATGCAAGTCAGGCCTGTAAGAGGGTTCAAAATCATCATAGAAACTAATGTCAGGTTTAGGAGGTCCTAAACTAGAATCAGGCTCACTATAAGTCTCCCTATTTTGGTTAAAACATGGAGAACAAGTAGCAATTCTCACTTTCTTGGTCTCTATCATTTGATCAGTTACGTCATTAATCTTCTTTTCAAAATGTGCACATTTAGCATCAATATAAGCACCAAAAGGACAAGTATAAGCATCATGATCAGGAGATTCATAATAGTTGCACAAAACAGGAGGCACACAAGAATAAGATGGGTCATATGAATTCACAAAGTGGTCTGTAGGGTAAGAATTAGCATGAAAATCATGCTCTCCATGAGTTGGATATCTAAAAGCCTCGTTAGCTTGTTTAAACACATAGGTTTTCCAAGCAAAGTTTTCAAAGAAATTCCAAACCTCATGTTGAGCTTTAGATAACAATTTTATTAAACCTCCAGCACAAAGTGATTCAATATAACTCCTTGACTCAACATTTAGACCCACAGCAATGACCTCACAAATTTTCCATTTTTGAAAAATATGATTTAATTGAGCACGATAATCATTAAGCCTTGAAAGATAATGCCAGAAAGGTTCATGCTCATATTGCGGGAAATGAAAAACTGGCATTTGAAGTTTTTAAAGTTTTTTAGAATTTTTCAATTTTTAGGGGTTTCTAATTTTTCAAATGTTTATGGGTTTTTGGATTTTCAAAAATTCTTTTGTGGTTTTCAAACTTTTTAAATTTTTTTTCAATTTTAAGCTTTTCTATTTTTTTAGTGATTTTGAAGTTTTTCTAATTTTTTAGATTTTACATTTTCTCTTTTTTTTTGGATTTTTGAAAATTTTCAAGAAATAAACTAAGCTGAGTGACAATCGATACCAATCTACAGAAAGTAAAACGAGGCCTAGATAACCTAATAATAAAGTCACGAAATGAACAAAACAAATCAACTTAAACAAATCATAACTAATAAACCAAATCACAACCAACAACGAAATAGACAAATCAAAGCAACGAATAAGAAAGGAGTTACGAAAATGAAAATATAACCTAATCTCATGATCCCTGACAACAACGCCAAAAACTTGTTGGGAAATTTTGAGTGAAAAACTAAAAAGGCCGCAAGTATACAGCTTTCGCTGTAGTACTTGAGGGTCGTGTCCTCAGAGACGATGGTAGAGATTTAGGTCATTGAAATTTCTAAAACTATTATTGCCTAAACCTAAGGAAATACTCGATTTAGAAAATTTCAACTAAGCAATTAATAGGACCTTAACAGAAGAAATAAACCGATAACAAGGAAAACTCGAAGGAATAGCTATTATGAAACCTAGGTAATCAAGCTAAGCTATTAAATGCATTCTACCAATCAAACCAAACCATTCGAACACCTATCAAAACCCAAGCAATCAACAAAACCATTCGAACTAAATCAACCAAACTATTAAAATCAACTAAAACTTCAAAACTTAACTGAAAATCTAACTCAAGCAGCATCAACACAAACGAAGAACTCAAACAGATGCAATCAATTCAAACTGAAACAAAACTTGACGCATAATCAGAACACTAAATCATGAAACAAAACTAAATCAAAATCAGAAACAAAACTACAAAATCAAGCTGAAATTTGAAGCAAACAGAGCAGTAAAATCATGATCATCAACCACCAACTAAACCTAATTAGACATAATCACTTCATTATTACCAACAATCAAGTCCCCAGAATCACAACCTCCATATTTGAACCAAGCTGACTATGCTTACAAACCAAACAGGGGAGGGGTAGATCATGATAATTAGAGGCTGAAGCAATGCATTCCGCTTCCAATGACAATCCAATATCAATTAATGTTCCAAGCTCAAATTTTCAATTCTAATAACATAGTATAAAAGTAACCGAACAATCGTGCAAATATGAAACCCACATCAACCTAAATAAAGAAGAAAAAAATGAACCAGCAGGGGATGGTGAGAATCGCCATACCAGAACACACAACCAGAATGGAAGATGCATAAACCGAGGAGTGCCAAAATCCAAGAGCCCGTAAACAGGGCCTTGAATGAATACCTCAATCAACCTCAAACCAGGCCTAACTTTTGAAAATTTCACACTATTCTTGAGATTACAACCCAGAATTAACGAAATCTAACTTGATTACATGAAATAAAGGGCTAAAAACAAATCTAAAATCCAAGTTTACCCTAAAATTTGAATAACTGGAATGGCAACAAAATTAAAACTAAAATGAAACCTAAAACGGAAATTAAACCTAACCTTAAAACCATAAAATTTCCTAATTCACTCCTTCAATGGCGTCGCTGCCTTCAGTTTATACCCGAGCCCTCTTCGATCCTCAATCCTTCGATTTGCAGATGTCGTGTATGGTAGGGATGATGCTGCATTGGTGGTACGTTGGCATTTGCTGCGCAAAATTCAGATGGAGGTGGCATGGTTGGTGTCCAAGAGAGAGAGAGAGATAGGGTAGAGCGAGGGATGATGATGATGCAAATGAAGATGATGGGGCAGGAGAGGGTTTTGGTTTCTTTGTGTTTTCAGCATTCTCTGGTTTCGGGCTTAGGGACCGAGATAGGAGAGAGAAAAATGACGGGAGATTGAAAAGAGGGGCTATGTTAGGACATCATGCGCCTTGCACGCCTGGGAGAAATGAGATGTTGGTCATGTGATGAGCATGCCTGGGAGGGATTTTTGGGCCGGTTAGTTTTGGGCTGTTTTCCTTTCTTTCTTCAATGGGCGTAATTAGGCCCAGCAATTCAGATTAGCTTAAGTCAAGCTAGCCCGTATCCAACGTTCTTCTTGTATTTTCCGCATTTTTCCATAATTAATTTCATTTTATTTAAAACCTACAAAACAAATTAAAATCAAATAAAAACCTTAAAAATACGATTATAACGAGCATAAAACAGGTGTGAAAGTACCTTAAAAATGACACATTTTTGGCACAAACAGTGGTTTAGTGTTTATCAAAAGTATGTCTGCTTTTGATTGTTGTTAGTTCTTGTTTCTTTTGATTGTTGTTCACCGTCATCCTTTTGGCCATCCTTATCCAGATCAAAGCATTTGTTTGAACAAAGTGCATTCTCTTATGGATCAAGTGATATTAGAGCAAAACTTTTCTTAATTTTAGTGAGCATCAAATCCTCAAACTTTGTGTTGCATTGTTGCTTTAGTCTTTTCAATTTTTCATATCTTTTTTTCAATCTATTCTTCTACTTTTTTTCTTTCTACTCAACCTAAAAGAGCTGAAGACACTTTTACCCTTAATGCAAAACCTGAAAACCCACCCTTTGATCACCCAAACATTGCACTCGCTTATGCACCTTAGTTAACCCTTTTTAGTCCACAAAGAACCCCAAAAAATAGTTGAACACAATCCCTAATGCAAACACACCTTAAGCTTCACAAAAAAAAAAAAAAAAACCAAAAACCATTACAAACACCAGACTAGAAATTTAGCATTGCTACCCTGTCCCACCTGGCACGCCCATTCTAAAATCTTGTACCTTGGAATTTTGACCCAAAAACCTCGCACTACCACCCCGTGCCACTTAGCCTGCCTTTGTCGCCTTGTAGACTATCTTTATCTTGCCCATCTTAAGTGCATACATGCCACTCTAAAGGTGTCGTGCCACCTTCTTCTACCCATTCTCCATTCCTGGCATCCTTGTTTCATCTAGATCCTGGAAGATACTGCCATACTTGAACCCCAAGCCTACCTAAGAAAGCCTAGAAAGTAAATGACACAAGTGAAGAATGCCATGAAATAACTTCCTTGCTTTTATGGTAATAGTTTGGAACATTCTATTTACTTGAGATGGATTCTAAATCTTGAAAATTATGAGGCCATGTGGTTCTTAGATGAGGAGAATTTCACGACAGCTACTCTGAAACTCTGAGGTATTGCCTTTCAATCATTCAGATGCCTTAAGAGGGAAAGTGTTATTGAAGGCAAGCCTAAAATCATAACACAGAGATGGCTTCAGTCATATAGAGATGTGGGATTCTATCTGGATAGGTTTAAGAGGAAAAGGCTATTTTAGCCCAATAGGAGAACAAGCCTATTTTGGGTTTAGTTGAAACAAGGGAGGACAAAAACTTCGTCATGGATGGGAGCTCTCATAAAGCTCCCATTAGATAAATGCCTCACTAGTTCTTCACCATAATGAACCCAAAGAGGTTCAACTTAATGATCAAATTGATTAGAAGATAAAGATACTAGTTCGAGTTCAACAAGTTATGGCTATGGAGGTTCTACCCTTGGATGAGAAAATTTTACCCAACTTCTCAATCATATCTCCTACAAATGAGCCATAACAATCCAAACTTGAGTATGAAAAGGTACTTCATTAAGAATTATACATTGTTGAGTACATTTGTTTTTTTAAAAATCTTATGAGTAATGAGGATTCTGGGAAATAATTTAATACACAGATTGCTACTAAATTCTTTGAAAACACTTATATGCTCAAATGGGGAATCCTTAGCACTGTGGCATTGTTGAGATCAAATGGGGGCATCAATATTACTTAGGTGATGATTTTTGAGAATTGTACAAGTGGCCACAAGATTTGAGGGAAAATCCTTTTGAAGAATAAGAGTTTGATGCAAAGTAAGAGCCTAAATCACCTTCCTAAGTTAATTAGGTTCATGGTTCCCTTGCTAGTGGGGGATTATATCAAATAAAGCTTCTAGTACCAGTTGTCCAGAATTTTTACTTTTGCAGGTTAACTTTAAATTATTGTTTAGATGACCAAATAAGCGTACAAATTAATGTCTTCACTATGATTAGGTAGCTTTAGGTTTCTATTTTGCAAGAAGTTATAGATCATATTCATGTTCAAAGTATTGAGTGGTTTATGGAGCTTAACCCAATCAACGGTCTCTGCAAGTGTGAATCGTTTTCATTGTGAGCTTAATTCAAACATCTAATGGGTGATTTAGGGTTACACATTTTTGGGTTGTTAGAAGACACATCCAAAAAATTCTCTATTGAATATCTTTCTTAAATTTCTCTATTTGGGATGGTGCAAGATGCTACCAAGAACATACTAGTGCAGTAAATTTGAGGCATGCATTTTTTCCTAGCGGTCCCCCTTTTTCCTTTGTTTTAATCATGCAACAAGCTTAAATTTTATTGGTTCTTTTCTTTGTAATTCTATTGGTTGATACGAAGATTGGAGTGATGGGGACCCCACTATATAATGGCATGATTCCTTGTATTATTTTCAGATTTCAAGATTTGGATTATTGAATGAAAAAACTTAGTGCTTGTTATCCCCCTACAAAAATCTCATTTTTTTTTTCTATCTTTCCTAGACAGTGGTGATTGTCCTCCCTTCATTTAAATCTTTGGTGTTTGGATTTATCTGGTTGAATGACAGGTTGATTAGTCTAAGAGGTGGTTTAACCTTTATCCTAACATAACTTCTTTTTATCGTTATCGATTCTAGTTTCTTTTGATTGTAATTCATCCTCACCATTTTGGTAACCCTTATCAAGATCAAGCCTTTATTTGACCAACGAGCATTCTCCCACAGATCAAGTGGCATTAGAGTAAAATTTTTCTTCATTTATGTAAGAATCAAATCCTCAAACCTTGTTTTGGATTATTGCTTTGGTTTTTCCATATTCCCATATTTTTCTTTGAATCTCTTCCTCTAGTTTTTTAAAACCCTTTTTAGCCCATAAAGAACCCTAAAAATAACTACAGACAATCCCCAACACAAACACACCTTAAACTTTATTACAAACACCAAAAACCATAAAAAACCCAAACTAAAAGCCATAAAAAAAATTAATTTGACCATGTCACCTTCTTACACCCATTCTAGATTCCTTTCAGCTTGTTTCACCTAGATCATGGAAGATATTATCACAGTTGAATTCCAAGCTTAAGCAAGGAAGCTTAGAAAGCGATTAGCACAAGTGAGGAAGGTCATAGAAGAACCTCCTTGCTTTTATGTAATAGTTTAGATTGTAACATTTATATGAGATGGGTTCAAACACGTAAAGAGTATAAGGCCATATGATGCTCCAATGAAGAGAGTTTCGTAAAGAGTATGGGTTCAAACATGTAAAGCAATTAGTACATGTGTTTTGCAGGTTTTTAGGCCTTTTTACCCAGTATTTGACCCTTATTAGATGTATTTTCACCACCCCTATGGAAACCCATGTGATGCCATGCTCGTGGAGCAAGAAAAGAGCAAAAAATTGGTTCCGGCCAAAACCATGGTCAGACCGTGGTACCTGCCACGGATCGTGGTGAGCTGTGAAACTGCTATCCCTTCATCTTCCTTCAGCAATGTGGCTGAAATGATCCAAACTATTGTATAAAAAGGCGTCATTCAGTAGCAATGGAAGAACAAGGAAGCATAGCATAGTCCATTTTTTTCCTCAAATTTTGTTCTTTTTAGTTAAGATTTTTAGTTTGGTTATTGTTTTAGTAAGAAATCTTGAGTGTGTGTGTTTGATTTTGACGTGATTTGAAGCCCTTGGTTGAAGGGCTATCTCAGTTAAGCCCTTTCTCTCAGATTTTGCCAAATTGTTGATTAGTTGTTTAATCTTTAATCATGTGTGAGTAGTTTATTTGGTCTAGGGATTTAGTTATTTATGAGAGTGTAGTTAGATCATGTTTTGATCTACAGAATTATGCTCATTTCATTATTGATTTGATTTTATTCTATCAAGTGATTATCATGTTATGAGTGGATTTTTGGCCAAAATTTGCTTGCACACTTGAAACAATTGTGTAAAAAACTGAAAGGTGACATTTGATTGTTAGACTGCTTGATAAAACCTGACATAGCGTCATCTCAAAAGAGATATTTGCATGTTAGGAGGACTAGAGTGTAATCGAATATATATAACTTGGATTAAGATAAATTAGTTTGAAAGAATGACTTTTGCTTAGTTTATGCAAATTTGGCTGATTTTGAAAGAATAGACCAAATTTTTGGAGAGATTGCAATTCCTCGATATTAACCGATTAGAGAAAAGCACGTGCTTATCATTTTGATCTAATAGACTAAATTTTTAGAGAGATTGTAATTCCTCGAGATTAACCGATTAGAGAAAAGCATATGCTTATCATTTTGATCCAATCACCTTTCATAACTACATGAATTCCTAGGCATTTTTTCTTAATTGATTTAAAATTAGTGAATTAGAAGTTGTTGAATCAAAACCCCTTGAATTAGCATTTTAGTTAGCATATTCTGATAGACAAAACTCAATAGATTACATTAGTCCTTGAGGATAATCTTTTTAATCTATACTACGACTACTCGTGTGCTTACGGCAGTGGTCAAATGTACAAGTATTGTTGTATATGTCTGCCATCAGATACTAGTTTGTATCACGTTGTCCAAAAAAATTACAAATAAAATTAAAAGAAGTGGAATTATAAATAAGAAGTATGTGCACTGCATTTCTAGATGAGCTACCATATTATACCGGCATACTAGAATAGCAGCTCACTGGTAATTGCCTTATGTGAAAACTAGATTACCTTTACATGAATCTTATGCTTGCTACATTAATTGATATTTCTATTTTTGCTGGACAGTGTCACATATTAATGTGTCTTTCCACATTTGTTAAGTCTCCATTGTTTTGGTCAAAACACTAAAGTTGTCATACTTGTTTGTTGTATAAATTCCATAAGTAACTTACTATGCATTGAGATATTTTTCTTTTCCTTTTACATGAGTAATCTCCATTCTAATACTAGTATGTATGTATTAGGAAGAATGCTAACATATATTGAATAAATTATAATAAACTTTAGGGTAGATCATTAGGAGCAGTTTATAGTATTAGATACTTAGCGATGGCTAAACATTTTACTGCAGTTCAGGTTGACATGCCTTACTTAGATGAAGCCTCTTTATGATGTGCTAGTGAAAAGGTTAATGAACTCTAGCAACTCCCCTATGTGAATAATTCCGACTTTGATTATTTCTTCACTATCTAACTACGTGATGTTCATAATTTTGAATTACATTATTTACTCATTTAAATACAGAGCATAAGAGTTTTAAAAAACTACATGACCTCACTCTACCTTGGGTGGCATCTGCAGAATACAGCCTGTTCATATCTTCTTTCTTAAAGTTGAAATGCTGACGCAATCTATGTATGATAGGACATTATTATGCGAAGTTCATGGAAATGAAAAAGCTTCCAAAACACAAGTTAAGCACTAAAAATATGATCGGAGAGACATGGTTCCGTTGCTATATGAGCCTGGTGGATAACAAAACAAAAGAAGCATCATGAGAATGAAATTTAGCAACATAAATCAAAGCCAAAGCCAGCAAATAAAGCTTCCTGGAAAAGCAAAGTCCAGCTTAAGTGCGTTCAAGTTCAAGAAGGTAGAATTGCCAATCTCGAACTTCCAATTATTATGACAAAATCATGGAAAGGACCCCTTCATCATAGAATGGTCCCAGGTGGCTTCTTGAATTTAGTGGAGTGGCTAGACTATGAACAATGTTCAGCCAAAATAGAGATAGGATTTGGAGGACTTTTAGTTGTGAGAACTAGACTGATTCCCAAACCATTAGCTAGATGGTCACTAGAGAACTATGAACCGTGGGACACCTCGCTGAACCTTCCCAATGGTAAAGTATGAATATATGAAGAAGATGTGCATGCCACTTTAGGTTTACGAATGGGACCACTTGAAGTAAGTGACCAAAAATTACAAATATATGACACAGAGTATGCAATATTCTTAGAGCAATGAAGATGAAGATGGAATATTGACAGAGGAGGACCATAAATTGGAGGTATGGATTATGCTATTATAGAATGTGGTGGTCATGGCCCTGAGTTCACAATAGATTTCATCGTATATGCCACACTAACTTGCATTATTGGAAATGCAAATGGCACTTGTCATTTTCGTGTGCTAAAGTATTTGTGTAGTGTGAATGAAATACACAATTACAATTGGTATGCATTATCAATGATACAGTAATTGAATGGAAGGGAGACAAAAGAAAATTCTTCACGGATCCACGTTGTTCTTAATGGTAAGGATATTTTTTCATCTCATTGCATTAACATTCACCCAAATATTATATATAGTTTTTCGGATGAAAAGAACGAATCATAATTTATATAATGTTGTATAGTTCAGTTGTTTTACCTAGATAGAGTGGAGTTCAAAGTGGACAAAGTGGAAATGTGGTTTCCAATTGCAATAAATTAGGTAACATAAAAGGTGAAAAAAAGAGACATAGATGAACAATTACCTAGAGAATATGGAAGGAGTAAAATAATAGAGAGTCTTGACTACCAAAACATCATATGCTTACTGAAGTAGACTTGTAACAATACCATAAAGAATTGAATGGGGAACAAGATCAACAAGGAGTATCTGTTGAACCTTCCACAATAGCTGTAGCTAAAGAGCAACAATGTCCATATTGTCCACATTGCGAAGGAAAACTTCAAGGCATTATACCTATCCATAAGGAGCCAATGGAGGTAAATTTTAAAACTTTCCCTATTAATTACAATAAGAGCTTTATGAGCATAGCAATTTGCATAAATGTGAATCATACAATCTGGAAATATAACTTTCCAGGAGCTTCCTATAATATTGAAATAGGGGAAAATCATAACTTCAAAACCAAATTCCGCTTCTATTAGCTGCTAAGTGTCTACCATGTGAACACTGGTGCAAACCTCCCCCCCCCCAAAAGGAAGAAAATTTTTTTCTATAATCATTGTATTTTTTTAGCCTGCATGTTTATAGTCCCAACCTTTTCTACTTCATAACTAAGGGAGTTCGATTACGGCACACAGTAGGCCCCATGATGGAAAAATAGAAACTGTTTTTTGTGCAAATTACATGAGATAAGAACTAGAAAAGCCAATATGTACATTGGGCCATACATAAGATACATGTCAATCGTGTATATTCTATTACTAGAAATATTATAACATCATTCATTAATAAGAAAAACATGTGGCTTTCCAAAAAAAGGCATCAATTGGGTACAAAGCTATATTGTAATATAGTAAATCAAAGAATGTTTTATGACACATTGTTGACCAAAATGGTGTTGTGTTATTGCCTTTCGTCCTAGATTTGACCAAGTAGCATACCGAGATGGTGCACTTATCCATCGAACCATTCCCCGCTTGAGTCTATGGTTCCATTAATAAGTGGCTGTATTTCTAGGACACCACTTAAACAATGTATACGTGGCTTCATCTGTTCACTACCATTAAAAATAGAAATGATAGGCTTGTCTTAGTTTGAAAAGTATTTATAGAGACCATGAAAAGAAGGCAGCTATTTAGAAGCTATAAACATAAAAGCAATCTCAATAAGAGTGGAGAAAATCCTAAGAGAAAGTTCAGCTTCAGTAGACATTACTGGCCATAGTGATCAATGGTGTAAATTACGCATTCATATCACAGCATTTGGTCCATATCTGACTATAAGAAACCTTTATTTATATGCTATATATCTTAATACTTATTCCTAATATCTTGAAAATAGCCAACACGCTGAAAACCTATCTAGGGTAGTGCTATATGCTGCCAAATTCTAACCTCAGGTAATCTGATTAGAAAACATTTGATATAATCTCTACCAAGATTCTTGATAATGCTATTTAAGAGATAAAGTGATGGAAGCCTCTGTTCACTAGTTAGCTGAAAATCAAGAGAAATATTGACATTAAAACAAAATCATATAGATCAATATACATACTAGAAATTATTGCAATAGTAATAGGGTGGGAACCAAGAATTGCACAAGAATTATCAACACAAAAGAGGCAACACTAGAGAATCTAAATGTAAAACCTTAAATCACCTCCTCAACCCCATTACTGTAATCCACATGTCATGTCTGACATCAGTTAAACTCAATTGGTGGCACTTGCACATTCCATGAACAAAAGCACAATATGATGGTGAACAACCATCAACAACATAATAAACCAACTTCAAACTTGCAGTGAACTTATTTTAATGTAGCAATCTCACGCATACATTTTTTAATCATTATTCGAGACGGTTCATATATTTAGTTAATAGAACCAAACCCCTCTTTAAGTTATCACAATCCTATCATGTGGTAAAATTTCCTCAGATTTTCAAGCGGATGACAATGTTGTATTTAATTGTTCATTGACATTACAAATTAACATATTTGTTATGTACAGGAAGGAATGACGATAAGACATGTCAATGTTCAAAGCTCTCCACTACCAACAAGTAAGCTATCAGTGTAATCAGAACTAAACATATTGTTTATCCCCAGATGACACATATTACTGGAGTCGAGGATTTCTTGAATAGGTTAAGTAGCTAGAAATCATGGCAAGAGAAAAATTACAGAAGAAAACAAGAGCGGACTTCAGTCCTCCAGGTTTTAGCTTTAATATCTGTTGGGTACTAATTTGTCGTATTTTAAGTGACTCTCCCACCTAATTTTAGCTTGTATAATAATATAATCTTTAGGATTTTTACTTATTTTATTTACTTTTGTAGGTAATAAGATCAACCAAGCAAGTGCTGTGAAAAAGGAGCAAAGAATGAACAAAGGAAGAAATAAGCAGATGGCGACGGGCAACTGGGGGAGCCGACAGCCGTCGCCACCCTGCAGCAGCAGCACCCGAGGGGTGGTGATGGATGAGTGTCTTGATCCCGACAGCCTGTCGTGGGTGGCGATAGCCACCCGTCCCCCCTTTAGCCTGGAATGCCCATTTTTTGGCACAACTTGTTCCCTTTTTAACGCTTTCTTTTGGGACTTTTTGGGGGACTTCATGGCTAGTTTTAGGTTAGATTTTAGCCAATAAAAATCTTAATAGGAGGATTAGATTAGGATATTAGATTGTATTTTAGATTGAAGCTTGTGGATTTCAAGTTCATTCATTCAATCAAGCATAAGTTTCTCTTCTTCTCTCTCTCTTTATTTGATGTTTTTCTTTTTGCTTAGCTTTTGTTAGTTTAATTCTTCTATTTGTTTGTTTACTTTAAATGTTTAGTTTTCATTGTTAATCCATGTTTAGATGGATTGATCATATTAGACTAGTTTCATTCTCTTTCCTCTCTAGTTCATGTTTGCTTTCATATTTTCTAACTTAGGTTTGATTAGGGATTTTAGTGTTTTGTTGATAATTATCGATTAATTTTGGTTGGTTTGGATTGTGATTAGTCTCTTGATGGCTAATTAGTCTTGGTTTAGGCCTAACTACTCCCAATTTATGCCTAGAACTTAGAGTTTTCCCTTATGCCTGTCAAGTGTTCGATAAAATACTTGAGAGAGGTTTCATCTATATTTTTGGGTGATTGACTTATACCAAGAGATGAGGTCAATTAGCTAGTGTGGGAGAGAGAATAGCCGGGTTCTAGACATGAAAATATTGCCGATCCTAGCTACGTCCGAGGGGTGCTAATTTTATGGTCTAATTGGGTTAATCCCATAAAAATAGGTGGTTAGACTAATTAGACCTGCTCATGACCCTTGAGAGAGGACTTGGATTGTCTTCAATGGTGCAACCGACCATCTCTTATTTTTAGTAGAAGTTGCGTAGGTTAGGACTCACCTTAATTACTTGGTTCGTCAATTGGCCCGATTATAATTACAAATCTCTTTTTGCATGTTTGTCATTTTAGCTTAGGGTGTCTTTCTTTCGTTTACATTTAACCTAGCCTGAACCTTTCGAGCTAATACCAACACTTGACACCCAACTCCTTGTAGACGACACCCCAAGTGCCCGACGATAAAACCTTACACTTGGCATTATAAATATTAAAACTCGAATTCTCTCCAACAAGCTTTTGGTGTCGTTGTTAGGGAGTTGGCACTTTTTAATATCGGGATTCACTTGAGCATTTGAGGTCATCCTTTAGAAAATCCCAAAAAAAACTAAAAAATCAAAAATTTGAAAAAAATCAAGATGGACATTTTCCAGTTGCCTCGATTTGAGTGTTCAGCCTGAAATTATTACATTTTTACACCCTTTATTATTTAATATTTGCTCTAAATAAATTGTTAAGTTAGATTTTTAATAATATTTTTGTTTATTTTATAGGAGTTGAAAATAACTTGAAGAAAATAAATAAATTTACTCAAATAAGTGCTAGAGATGGATTAGATTGCAGCATACAAGAAAGAAGGGGAAAAAAAAAATGAAGCTAGATGAACCCAGCAGAAGCCGAGGCCCAAATACGAGCCCAAGCTCCCTCTTTCTTTCCAGTTTTCCCCTCCTTTCTTCAACAGGCTTGCCCCAGCATGTGGACGAGCTTGTTCTTCACGGCCCAGTCCCGGTCCCTCCTTCCCTTTCCCTTTTTTTTCCTTTTCCTTTCTTTTCTTCCCTTGGGCCGGTCCATTCTTCTCTTTTCCCTGGCCCAGCTTGGTGCCATTCTTTTCCCTGCCGGCCTGCCTTTTTCATTTCATTAACTTGGCATGCCCCCTTGCACGTGATCTGGGTCTGTCTTCTTTCCCCTCCAACTCTTCTCCTTTCCTTGACGTTTTCCTTCTCAGCAAAACCGAAAACCAGAGGGTGTGAAACAGAGCATGGCGGCGTCGTTCACCCACCCCTCTCAACCATTTTACCTCCTCTTTCTCTTCATTCACTCCATCATTATTCATCATCGTCAATGGGACGGTTTTAGGCAATTACTTGTAGGCGACTAATTGATTTTTCAATGGCCTTTGATGGAGGTCGAGAGCAGAGCAAGAGAGGGAGATGGGTATTAGATTAGGGTAGGCAAGAGTAGAGTTTAGAGTTAATTTTTCATTTGTTTTCTTTTTCTGTGGATTAGAGTTATTTTTCAAATTTCATTCTAGTTCTCACAAAGCAAAGTGTAAAGAAATTGTGGGCTTTCATATTTGATTAAAGAGTTGGATTTGGCACTGAATTTACATTTCCCGATTTTGAATTTCTATTCATACTCCTTTGTTTCGGTTTTGCTGTACACACTAGATGTGGGTATCAGTTGCCCTATTCCTTTGGCTCTCTGTTTCGATAGCTCGATAGCTTAAGTCATTCAATCCAGGGCAATTTTACCTAGTGGTGTTGCTATTCTAGGGTCTGACAATTTGAGTCTTGTTGGTTCTTTATCTCTCCTCTGTATTGGTTTGCTTCTGTGTTGTTTTCACTTTCCTTGTTCAATGTAAACCCATATTTGATTGCCTGAGGACTTAAGCAAATTAGGACGTTAACTCATTCTATATTAACATATGTTTGTTTTTGTTGTTTCTTTAGTTTAGTAATTTGGTTGGTAGAATAAGTAGACCTTGGTTATGTTCAATCTATTATTTAGTTTTAATTTTGAATACGACTTAGTAAACTAATTTCACAACTATCCCTGCGGATCGACACCCGTTAGTATTACGACGATAACCGTATACTTGCGGAAAATCATAACAAGTTTTTAGCGCTGCTGCTGGGATTGGTGTTGTGAAATTAGGTTGCATAGTCGAGTCGTAATTTAGTTATTTGCGTCAATTTTGTTTTTATTTTCGTTTCGCATCTTTGGTTTTTCGATTTTGTGTGCATTAGTTTAGTCTTAGTTGTTTTAGTTTAGTTGAGATTTCTTTTGTCATTGATTTTCGATTAGAGTTTCTATTTTGGTTTTTGTTTTGGTGCATTCAATTTTGATTTTAGTAATTATTTTCTACTAAAAAAATAGAGACTAACAATTTGCTTATTGCGCAGGAAATAGGCACAGAAGCAGCAGTAACAAAGAGAAAAAAAAAAAACAAAATGCTCTTCTTTTGTGTTTGTCTTCATTTTATATTTTGTGTGATGTTTGGGTACTTTTGGTCTTTCTTTTATTTTGGTAGCATAATTTTATTTTTGTTAGTTTATTTATTTTTGTTCCCTTAATTATTTGAGTCTTTTGTTTTTTGTTTTAGTCATTAGTTTGTAAATAGTCTCCTAGATGCATTTTCTTTCCTAAAAAGAAAACTAAGAAAAAATTATTAAAAACTTGAAAATCCAAAAAAATTGAAAACTTCTTAAAATTGAAAAAACATTAGATTCAAGAATGCCAGTATTTAATTTCCCACAATATGAGCACGAACCTTTCTGGAGTTATCTATCGCAACTTAATGGTTTTCGTGCTCAATTGTATCAAAATTTTCAAAAATGGAAAATTTGTGAGGTTATTGCTATGGGTCTGAATTCTGAATCTTGGGGCTATATTCAGTCCATTTATCCTGGAGGTGCATTAGGATTGTTATCTAAAATGTAAGATGAAGTTTGAAATTTCTTTGAAAAATTAGTTTGGGATACTTATGAGTTTGAACAAGATAAAGATAATTTTGGATACCCAACTTCTGATGAGTCTATTTTTCCTGCTAATCCTTCCCCCCAGGATCATTTTATAAACTCATATGACCCATCATATTCTTATATGTCTCCTGTGTTGTGCGATTATTGTGAATCTTCTGACCATGATGTTCTTACTTGCCCTTATCGTGCTTACGTTGATGCTACTTGTGCAAGTGTGGAAAAGAAGATAAATGCATTGACTGCTAAAATTATAGAGAACATAAAAGTGAGAAGTGCCGAATATTCTCAATGTTTTAATCAAAGTAGGCAGAATTGTAATGAGCCTGACTCTAGTTTAGGATCTCCTAAACCTGAAGTTAGTCCCTATGATGATTTTGAGCCCTCTTATCTCACTTGGCCCGATTTGAATAATGACATGCCTTTGCCTAGTGTAGAGTAAGAGGGGGACTTCCTTACATGTCTATCACAAGACCTTGTACCTTACACTAACTCATCTACGGATGTCATTGAGGATGTCCTAGTTTCTGCCGACCCACCCGCCCTTTTTAATCATTCTTTTGAGTTTGAGGAGGGTTATGAATGTGGGAACCCTAATGAGTTAGATTTGAGCGCACACAACTAACTTTGAGCACCATGAGTTAGATGAGTTAGACGATACTATTTCACAGGAATCATGTGAGGAGGAAGCTATAGCCACTAAATTGGAATTTAATGATGATATTCTTTTTATAGAATATGAATCTTTTTCATGTGGGTTTGATGCCAATGTGGGTTTGGATGTGAATCTGTGCGCTGAATACGAATCTTTTTCTTTTGCCCCCATCCACCTTGACTTTTTTTTTGAATCTTACAAGTATAAATTTGTTGAGTCTGAGGCCATTGTCACTGAACATTTTGATTTAGACCAGACTCTTACGCATATTGAACTTAAAGGACTTATGGATTTAGGACTCACTAATTTGCCTAGACCATTCATTCTTGATGATATACTTTTTAGGCCAATGACTTACTTGCTTGCTACTTTTAATTACATCTATCCGTTTTCTGATTGGGCCCAACAGTTTGACAAATTGAAGAGGGCCCTCACTTATGTTGCATTATTGTGGTGGATGTACTCTATTTGGTGCCAACTCTTTCGCGTTCATTATCTTAATTTTATTGAGAGTTGGTTTTCTGTGTTTATTAAACTGCTACGTGCTCTGACAGGTTTTGATTTAAGTAGTAATGTTGCTTTCGATATGGGGTGGCTGATGCTCCATGAGCCTCTATTTGAGCGCATTTCTGGAGGCATAGCTTAGGTGTAATTCTACATCTGACTTCGTATAAACGTTCTTCTTTATCTCTTCTTTCTATTTTGTTTTCATTTGTATATATTTGTTGCTTTGTTTTGTTTTTATTGTTTTCTTTTTGAGTTTTAGAGTCATGTCCTTTTTCTTTCTTTTTGAGTCTTAGTCTTCTTTTTGTATATTCATTTTTCTTTTTAATTTTTTTTTCTCTTTGGTCTGTTTCTTTTCACTCCCAATGGGGACATAGTGAGACTTAGGTGTGGGGGTGGGGAAACTTTGAAAATTTTTGAAAATCCAAAAAGTTTCTGTTTTGTTTTTAGGGAAATTTTGTATTATTCTGATCAACTTAAATCCCCTGTGCTTTGATTGTTAGCTTATATGTAAGCATGATGTGCATGTTAGGTCTCCATCATTGGTGTGTCATTTTAAACCCTAATTCTAACCCCATTTGTTCATTATCGCTGTGTAATCTAATCCCTATTTATACCAACATCATTATCTGAAGGTCTTAGTTTTTCATTAATGGCTCCCCCCACTTGTCTTTGACACGATTACTTTGGTTTTTGTTTGCTTTCTGAAAAAATAAAATTTAAAAAAGGGGGGGAAAATTAAAAAAAAGAGATGAAAAAGAATGAAATTTGGAATGACAAGTATCCCTTTGATGCATGTGCTACTGGGTGTTACCCTTTGAGGCACGTGCTACTGGGTGTTACCCTTTGAGGCAATATTGCTACTGGAAAAACTTGCTTCCTATGTTAAATGTAATTTGTGTCAGTCAAGTGGGATTGAGTTTGATTCTGGTAAGCCTAAGCCCTAGGATGATGATACACATGCACATAAGCGTTGGGATGGATTCCAAGGCTTGATGTCCAGTGGGGTGAAACGTTAGTGCTTTGATGTCATTCATGGGATAGAGAGCCTTGATGTGTAATCTGTTTATATGCAGGCCAATATCTTTGCCACATGGGTGATTTAGTTGATTAGAATGTGTGTATATCTTTGCCCGCTTTTATACATATTAATTTTTGAAAAAAAAACCCAAAAGATTTTCGAGTTTATGTTTTCTTTTATAGATTTTGTGGGTACATTTTCTGCAAACACTCACGAGACCTTACTCGTCCACTAGGGGTAATCTAGGGGTTTAAAGGGCTTGTTGCACGTGCTAAGTGCAACCGTGATTCCTACGAAAGTGAGTTAGGATTTATTTTCTTTTGCTAGGATTTTTAGTTTTGTTTTACTCGAGCACGAGCAAAACTTAGGTGTGGCGGTATTTGTTCAGCCTAAAATTATTACATTTTTATACCCTTTATTATTTAATATTTGCTTTAAATAAATTGTTACGTTAGATTTTTAATAATGTTTTTGTTTATTTTGTAGGAGTTGAAAATAACTTGAAGAAAATAGATAAATTTACTCAAACAAGTGCTAAAGCTGGATCAGATTGAAGCATACAAGAAAGAAGGGGAAAAAAAATGAAGCTAGATGAACCCAGCAAAATTCGAGGCCCAAATACGAGCCCAAGCTCCCTCTACTTTCCAGTTTTCCCCTCCTTTCTTCAACAGGCCTGCCCCAGCGTGTGGATGGGCTTGTTCTTCGCGGCCCAGTCCCGGTCCCTTCTCCCCTTTTCTTTTTTTTTTTTCTTTTCCTTTCTTTTCTTCCCTTGGGCTGGTCCATTCTTCTCTTTTCCCCAACCCAGCTTAGTGCCATTCTTTTCCCAATCGGCCTGCCTTCTCCATTTCATTAACTTGGCATGCCCCCTACACGTGATCTGGGTCTGTCTTCTTTCCCCTCCAACTCTTCTCCTTTCTTCTTCCTTGACGTTTCCCCTTCCCAGCAAAACCGAAAACCAGAGGGTGCGAAACAGAGCATGGCGGCGTCGTTCACCTACCCCTCTCAACTGTTTTGCCTCCACTCTCTCCTCATTCACTCCATCATTATTCATCATCATCAATGGGATGGTTTCAGGCAATTACTTAGGGGTGACTAATCGATTTTTCGGTGGCCTTTAATGGAGGTCGAGAACAGAGCAAGAGAGGGAGATGGGTATCAGATTAGGGTAGGCAAGAGTAGAGTTTGGAGTTAATTTTTCATTTGTTTTCTTTTTCAGCATATTAGAGTTATTTTTCAAATTTCATTCTAGTTCTCACAAAGCGAAGTGTAAAGAAATTATGGGCTTTCAGGTTTGAGTAAAGAGTTGGATTTGGCACTAAATTTACATCTCCCGATTTCAAATTTCTATTCATATTCCTCTGTTTCGGTTTTGCTGTACACACTACATGTGGGTATTAGTTGCTCTATTCCTTTGGCTCTCTGTTTCGACTGCTCGATAGCTTAAGTTGTTCAATCGAGTTCAATTTTACCCAGTGGTGTTGCTATTCTGGGCTCTGACAATTTGAGTCTTGCTGGTTCTTTATCTCGCCTCTGTACTGGTTTGCTTCTGTGTTGTTTTTGCTTTCCTTGTTTAATGTGAACCCATATTTGATTGCCTGAGGACTTGAGCAAATCAGGACATTAACTCATTCTATATTAACGTATGTCTGTTTTCTGTTGTTTCTTTAGTTTAGTAATTTGGTTGGTAGAATAAGTAGACCTTGGTTATGCTCAATCTATTATTTAGTTTTAATTTCGAATACGACTTAGTAAACTAATTTCATAACCATCCCTCAGGATCGACACCCATTAGTATTACGGCGATAACCGTATACTTACGGAAAATCACAACAAGTTTTTGAAAAATCCTTTAGAAAATCGAAAAAACTAAAAAATAAAAAATTTGAAAAAAATCAAAATGGACATTTTCTAGTTACCTCAATTTGAGCATCAGCCTATTTGGAAATACTTGTCTAGATTGAATGATTATCATGCTCAATATGTACATTTTACAT
Organism: Carnegiea gigantea; assembly: GCA_029747015.1. Lineage (NCBI taxonomy): Eukaryota > Viridiplantae > Streptophyta > Magnoliopsida > Caryophyllales > Cactaceae > Carnegiea > Carnegiea gigantea. The sequence continues at coordinate 563,943 of JAKOGI010000301.1, read as the reverse complement.
ATGAAAAATAGGAAATATACAATGTTGTGTTTGAGGGGATAACACATGAGACCTGAGCCACCCTTGAGTCTATGTGTTATGGTGGTACGCACTCTTTAGACATTGATGATATGTGGGACTTGTTTGAGTCTTTAGCTTGGTATTAATGGCACCATGAGAATGCTACTAAGTCTTTGATGTGCCCTTCATAGGGATAGCAATGAGGCAAGGAATCCCCACCCCCTTGGGGCCTTGCCCCACATTAGGGAGAAATCCTGTCCCGAATGGGGATGGGGATAGGGATGGGGATAGAAATAAATCTCCGAGCGAGGATATGGACGCGGACAGGGTGAAAATTTACCCCATCCCATTCCCCGCTTCCCTGCTCATGCAAATATCCCAGTCCCCATCCCCATTTCTCTGTCATCGATTGGGGAAAAATCCCCATCCCCGTCCTCGCATATTAATTTAAAATTATATATGAGCCCTTTATTTATGAACATAATATTAAAGTTATATTGGTAAATTTAGTTGAAAAACCTAAATTGTATGGACTTGTCCTGTGTAATTCGTACATTGTTAGACTTATATTATATGAACATGTTAAACTTTAATTTAGGTTATATTGTAAACTTTAATGAAGTTTGTTAGATTTATGTTGCATGAAACCTTCAAGAGCTTATTGTACAATTAATTGGACTAGGATTTAGGAATGGCAAATTGGGCTTTCATTCAGAACTTGTAAAATAGCTATTACAAATGAAGGAAAAAATTATGGGGAGAAATCGCCACTGGGGATGGGGACAGGGGGAATTTTTTCCCCATAACGGGGAACAGGATAGGGATGAGGGGTGGGGATCATAGTAGGGACAAGGATGGGGGATATGCCCCCCGTCTCGAAGCCGCCCCATTGCCATCTCTAGCCTTTCCCCCATTTCTTATGATTTGCATGCTTATTCTCCTTGTTTGTGCTCTTTTGATCATGATGTAAATACTTGTCCTTATTATGATATTTTCGATGCATGTTATGCTAGACTTAATGCCATAATAGAGATAATGAATGAGCAACATGAGTATTTTATTGGTAAGATGAGGGAGTGTGACCTATTGTATGAGACCGACCCTAGTCCATCTTCTCCTGAACTTGAGGTTAGTCTCTATGATGATTATAAGTCTTCCCTTCCCTTAGAGCCTGATTTTATGGTTGATTCACCTTTGATCGGCCTAAAGGAAGTGATTGATCCTCCCTTGACATCTTTACCATTCATCACTCCATCCTTGTCTAGCACACCTAAAGTCACTACTGAGGGTGTCTTACGCTTACTTTCTTCTCCCCCCCCTTTAGCTCAGTGCACAGGGCTAGAGATGGGTGAGTCTCTTAAGGGTGATGCTAGTTGTGTAGAGGATGATTTGCTTAATTGGCTGGGCAATATTGCATTGTTAGAGCCTTCTTTTGAGGAGTATTATAGTGATAATGTGAGGGTCAGTGCCGCTCCTCGTATTGAGCATATTGACCCCATTTGCACCGATCACTTGATTTAGTCCCCATTTCCTCCTCCTTTCTTCCCATCACCCCTTCTCATTTGCTTGCTCTTTATGAATCCCTAGGTGACATTAGAGGGTATAATCCCTCCTTTGGCCTTTATTGTGTATACCTAGTGGGCATGCCTAGGAAAATTAAATGGGACCACTTTCTTCGATTATTGTTTCGATTTTTCTATGGCATTCGATAAGTGTGAACGGAAACTCACTTTCTTTACTATGATCTGATTGGTGTTCTCTGATTCACACCATTTTGAGATGCATGCATGGGCACATAATAAGCTTCTGGGAGCATTGATTGCATCCGAGTTGAGGACTCGAGTGTTGAGAGACAAGGAGGAGTGACTGATGCTCCTCAAGCCCCCATAGCATCATCTTAGAGAGGCATAGTTTAGGTACAATCAATACCCAAACTAGTATAATCGTTTCCGCTCTTCTCCGTTTTTTTAAATTTTATTTCTTTTCCTTTTTTTGTTTGGTTATGGATATTAGGTTGTGGTTAGTTGTGGATGTTAGGTTGTGCTTTTATTGGTGATCATTTTATGGTGAAATTTGGAATGTTGTTGAGCCAATTGATGGCTACGATCACCTTTGTGTGCCTTTTTGTTCATAGTTGTGTTTTGTTCTTCATGGTGCGGTTGGATTTATATATACTCGCTTTTGGTGGTGTTAGTCTTTGTAACACCCCAAATGTCCATATTTTATTGTCTGTCGTGTCTCAAAAATTCTCATGATTAGAAGGGATAAATCCAATGATTGAGACGTTACCGCTATCCTAAAAAGGACAATGCTTAAGGCAAATACTCTAGAAAGGATATAGTTGAGCATAAGTCAAACTCATATACATTTAACATCATAACTAACATGAGGTTTATATATCACAACTAAGCAATTACCACAAACTTTACATCTCCATCAACTGAAGATCTCAAGCTCCAAACTATACATGCACGACATTACTGTTGATCCATCTAGATCCCTTACTCAACTTATTTCTCCAACAGGTTTGCTATCATGAAGTCGTTTCACTAGCCACTTGCCTAAAATGAAACATGAAAAATATTTCGAACTGTGAGTTGAAGCTCAGTACATGCATTCCTAGATTGTGAAATGATCATTCTATAAATTGGCTGGGCCCGTCTTGCAATTCATTTTAAGTTTAAACAGTGACTAAGATACATGTAAAACTATATTACTAATTACTATCTGGTAGTGAGCCCCTTGTAACTGTTACGATCTATGGATAAGTATATACCTGCCATACCAATCGGGTGACCTGACCTGAAACCGCGCGGGTAACTGGAGGACGAATGCCCTATAGATGATAACTGGCAAGGTTACTAATTAAATGATAAATCATTGTATAAACGAATTCATTGATGTACTTACCAAAATGTGATAACTTTGATAAATACACTCTGAGTTCTAAAGATACATGCAATGAATGTACCTGGAGTATTTAAAAATGCAATCTCACTTGATAATAGTTATGCGTAATGGGAAACGATAGACTAGGCCCTGATTCTGTTTAAGAAATGTGATTATAGGTATATGTAATTAGTAAACAACCTGACTATCATAATTGTAACTGTAATAAAAATTCATTAAAAGGCATCCATAACTTAAATAATTCCATAGAAGATTAAGTTACACCAAAATGATTTGAAAGGTACAAAAATTAGAGTAATTTAACTCAAAATGAAATAAGGTGGAGTAAAATTGATCAAAGTAGAATAATTGGGATCATAAAAGAAAAACTTTGATGGTTATAATTGAACGTGGATTTTTGTTTTGACATTCTGAGATGGATAATCAACCTTTAAGGGAAATTGGAGCGGTGGTAGTTCAGAATAACTTTAAACACATCTATTTGCACCAACAAATACTGATCTTGAGTTATCAATCTCCCCACTTCTCCAATGTCTTTGCACATGCCATATAACTTAGTGTTCCAAACCAAGTAAGCTTCTAAGTACAATCAAAGTTGTTACCGATTCAAGGTCCACTTCAGAAATTTCATAACTTTCACTCTTGACCTCAAATGGAGACCAAAACCTCAATATAAAAAGCTAAATTAGTCTCACAAAACTATCATTCATAGTACAAAACACAACTCTGACAATATGGTTCCTAAAATTGAGATTAAACACAACTGTGCACAGTTTCGGTCTATCCTACGCAGTTCTAGCAAAATGGCTATAACGTTTTCCACAGAACTCAGATTAAAATGATTCAAAAGGAATTTGAAAGATAGCTCATTGTTCCATTTATCCATCAAAAATTATATTTTTTTATTGGGCAGAACATTACTAGTTTATTCGTAAACAGACCCCTGTTTTAGTGTCCTTCACAGCCTACTGTCCACATTATAAACCCCTTTATTCACATAATCTCCCTCTAAAACCACTTGTGAAGATTACAAATCATGGTGTGTCTCTTAAAATCACCTCACATAGCCATGATACTCAATTTTTACTTCATAATCATCCTCATCAAAATTTTAAATTCTTTTTTTTATCAAATCACTCAAAACACATCCATAAGCTTACTTGCTTTCGTAAATGAGCAAAATGACCTCTTACATAAAATTGGGGAAGTTTCCATAATCTACCTCTTTGTTATAAGAATCACACTATGTCTTTTTCCAAGCTAATAACACATCCAAGATTCATTTCTTATCCAAGTACACACAAATAACATGCTTAATACCATGAGTAAACTGAACCATGCATAATCATCAAAACCCTAGCTTATGATCAACCTAAATTCACCTCTAACTCATCCAAAACCACACCAAATCCATCATAATCATTAATAATGTTAACAATTATAAAGTTAAATACAAATCAATCCATAAACATCATTTTAACTTAAGCTTGCATGATCATGAATAACCTCAATCTTTACTTGCTTTCACTACAAAACAACCCGCGTTTAGAAATCGAAAAATTCAGTTTCAAAATCTGGAAAATTGGTTTCAAAGCGCTTTTTGAAACTGAATTGAAACTGAATTGCATCTGTGTCTGGAGTAGCAGTCTCTAAATAGTTTTGATACCGAACTTTTGTCGGTTTCAAAAATTGAGACCGATGTGGGGTTCAGTTTCAAAATTTCAAAGCCAAATTCTAATTCCAAAAATTTAATCAGTTTCAAAATCTTAAAACCGAATTTGGCCATTCAGCTTTAGAATATTGAAATTGAAGTTGGCCATTTAGTTTTAGAATACTAAAAACAAAGTTTGCCATTCAGTTTCAGAATACTAAAACTGAATTTGCCCATTGAGTTGATATTTGGCTGTGTTGTACTGAGGATTACAGTCAAATTAAAGCTTTAATTTTGGCTTGAACACCTGCTTGCATTTCAAAATTTTCAGTTTGCCTATTTAGTTTGTTTGTGTTGTACTGAGAATTTGCCCACTCAGTTTCAATATTTTTATTTGGTCATTGCCATCTAGGCATACACCAATTAAGCTCAGCACCTACTTGCATTTCATACCACAATGAGAGCACCATATATGCTCAAACATTTACAACTAAAGCATAAATGATCATAGTATAGCTTCTATGACAAAGAAATTATCCAAAAGGTAGAGCTACTACATGGTGATGTTTACAAACCCCAAAATCTAGCTAGCTTTAACCAGCACCTGTTTGGTATATATGTGCATTTCCAGAATCCAAAAGCACGATTGATGTGTAACTGTAATGTGCAGTCTGTGCTGTGTAATATGCACACAAAAGTGAAGTACTCACGGATGAGTACATGAAATTGACGACTCTTGCAATTGTGACATGAGCTTTATTTGGGCTTACATGGCTAGTAGCATTTGTCTTTGCTCCTCCATCATCTTTTTTTGCTTCTCTAGTTGGTGGCATTACTCCTCCATCATTCGTTGTTGGTTCTCCACAGACTAACATTACTGTTGTAGTTCATTTTTTTTGTAGAGTTCAACTCAGCCTTTGTCGAATCTAGCTTATTTTGGAGCTGTGAGACAATAGAAGGGGTGTATGAAGGTTTTATAGAACAAGTCCCAGCAGTAGGCCTCTTGAAATATTTTGCAGCATTGCCTAATCCATAAACAGTGACCTTTTCAGTCCATCCCCCAGATGCCTCAAGGAAAAGGCCATCATCTTCCTGGGACGTGGGCACTTGTTTCACAGCCCTAAGTGATTGATACTTGTCCTGAAATTACGAATGCAGAAATTTTGTAAATAAATTAACTTGCTCCGTCTTTTGTATACAAAATATTCAATAGTAATGAATTTCAATCAAATGCACCAGTTACTAAGCACCTAGGGTCAAGAGCACAAATTCTATTGTAATTACTCCATTGGACATCAAAAAATAGGGTCAATACCATAAATTTTGTGCAGAGATGGTCTTATAAACAATGAAGGAAGAACTGGTCAAAAAAACAGTGCTCAAGGATGAGGGGAAGCTGCTGCTATTGCCTTTATCCACTAAGGGCTATGACACTGGCCTCAATAATCAACTATAAAAGAAAAAATATACTCATGGAAAGAGTCGAATCCACCAGAACAATGAAGAAAGAACTGTTCATACAAATAGGCAAGTTCAATTTGTAAAGAAAGATAAATATAGCGTATATTCATTGAGCAGCAAATTGTCATCTGATCAATTGGCCAGAGTACAATATTAAACGTGACAAGCGTTCTATAGTTTTTGCTAGAACAAACAAAGTGGAAAATCGACTTCCAGTTCCAGTGAAGTAGTAGCGTAAAATTGAGCTCTAAGAAAAATAGGCTCCTTATAGTGTTCACAAATCAAGCGAGGCTTTTATTTGTCAATCAAGACACCATGGATTTTTACAATAGTAATCTCTGATCAATAAAATTTGACATACAAGTGAAATTACTCACTATTATCACACATGTTCTCACATTTTGCACCCATTCAAGAATGTTCTCACATGTGCAAGCAACTAACACAAGCAATAGGAAGGAAAAGGACAAACACATCTAAACCAAAAAAGTGAAATGCAACCCAAAGTGCACAACATGTGTTTAAATAAATTTATAAATAAAAATAGTTACAAAATTTTATTTAGGATGAAGCCTTCTCACCTTAGAGTTATGAGATGAGAGTGAAAGAACATTACGGCAAGAAAAAACAAATTAAAAAAAATAATTCTTGAACAACCATGTATGAAACACTTCCTTCAAAATTGGCGTAGGTAAAAATCAAATAAGAATGAAATTTTAATGCATCTTTAATGAATTTGATCTTGCATTAAATATACTTTTTCTTTGCTTTCAATAAACTTAATGACCTTTTAGTCTTCGCCCCTCCCCCCCCAAAAAAGGAACCAATTGTGGCCTGATAATTTTTAATCCATCAGCAACTTATTCTGTTTTTAAACTATATCATAAGAAATAATATTCCTGTTTCTGGGGGGGGTCAGGTATTGCTTTGAGGAGGCAATTGGTAACTCAACCAAGCAGACTTCGGAGAGAAATGAAGATCTTATACTTGAGGTTGAGTTTGAAGAAAGTGAGTGAGAAAATGTGTTACTTTGTATGGAAAAATATATTGAAGGGCGCTTGGGTGTGGTAACATGTCTTTGTGTTATCTGGAAATTAAGGGACATGTATTTTACTCATGAAGTACCCTTTTCACTCCTTAGAGACCATATCTTAGCTTTGGCAGTTTGGCTTCTTTATTTAAGGTTCCATGTTCAAAAGTTTCGCATCTCCAGCTGCTGTAAGAGCACATGTTTTTTTCCCCTACAACTTTCCTATTGACAAACTAATTGTGAGATCATGAAAAAGGCTGACATTGATTCAATTAAAATTCATAATGTCTTCTAACAACGTGAATTTCTAAGATTAGCAATTTTGTGCAAAACTATACAAGAGTGGCTTGTCAACTGACATCTCTTTGTTTATGGATGTAATTTTGCAATTCACAGATGATTCTAGAAGTAATCCAACTAAGAGCTTTCATTGCATGGCATTGAAGCAAATTTGGATAGTGTTATGCCTTAATGCTTGAGGGGTGCTCTTATGAATTCCGGTGATCCACAAAAATTTGGTCTTTTAACTCAGAAGAGAGCCTACCTAAGGAATCGAAGCTCTTGTTTATGTTAGTCACTTGAAGCATTGAAATATATGAAAATCCTTGTTGATCTATTGTATCAAAAGGACAGTCTTTGGAAGGAAAGGTCATATGCAAAACTAGGAGTTCCCTACTTTAAGCTCCAAGTGGGATAAAAACTAAAGTTTGAATTCTGTTCAAGTTCAGCAAGGCACCTTAATATATGTTCCACTGCAAAAACAAACAAATTAGGCAACACGCTGGGAGTCAGTGCATTCTCCCTCCCTCAAGCTACTTATGGAAGGAATTACCGGGGATATGACATGTAACAAAGAAGAAGGTACCAAACTGATAGGATGCAGTTTACAACTCAAGCCACAATGACAGTGGGGAGTCTAGCTTAGACGAAATGTAATTTAGAAAGATCTACTTTGGGGAGTCTAGCTTAGACAGAATCTACAGATTGACAATTTGCATTACGAAACAAACTCCGCTTTGACGCCACTTGTAGAACTCCCATGGTGTCTAAACTACAAAGTGTATCCCCGACATGACATTAGCAACTGAGAAATAATAAACAGTAAAAAAAACTACAATGTAGCCTTTCACTCAATTAAGGGTATACCAAATACGCTAGGAACCACTTTCAACCCAGTCAAATACGTGCACCTCCAGGCCTATCACCATAAAATCACTCAAACAGTTACACCCCAGCTGCTCTCAATTAATTAGTTTGACTGTCACATCACCTAAAGCACAATATTTCAACAAAGTTCATGGATTGATCATCTAAAGCACAATTTTTCAACAAAGCACAATAAGCAGAAGAAACCATAGATTTGTCCTCAGTAAGGTGCTACGAGTAACACTGCCACTTTTCCCTCAAACTACAGTTCCATCATGCTGGAAAATAAGAGACTTACCCATACCACCTTTGATCAATCATCTGAGAAACTCTTATCCTTAGCCCTTATATGTGCCTTAGCAAAGAGCTTTGCAGCTGTAGGTGTTTCACCAGCTTTCTGCTTTATAAATGCAATCATAAATCCACAACAAAATTAGAACTCACTACCACAAAACAACCAAAATGTTAAATGAAACGAAAAATATGACATGGTTAGCTAAAAAATAAACTCCCTACCATAAAACAATCACAAAGTAAAATAACCTGACCTAAGAGCAAGCCCATTATATTTCGCACACATTCACACAGAGAGAGGGAAGAAGCATGTGCAAATAATCTAAAACCCTTCCAAATGTCAGCACCTAAATTTTGCATGTGCAAAATCCTCCAACACAAACCCCTCAAAACGAATCCATTATATTTCACACAAAGAACTCATCATCAAAATTAGATCGCACATCAAATAGCAACGTTTCTAAGAAACTAATCGCTTTCCTATTTCAATAGTAGAAACTAATCCCAAAATATGGCGACTCCTAGCTTTTGGCCCAGTAGTTTTGTTTAGCATTGATTGCCTTGATCTCGTAAGAAAACCTCTAGAACTCTTCTTATGTTGAAGCAATTGCTCCCGAACGTCATGAGACAACCAAGGTATGGGTTCTTCTGGTTTCTTCTTAGTCACCTTCCAAACTAAGTCTTTTAGGTGATTATGACCTTTTGGTAAAATTTTTGTTTGACAAGAGATGTATGCTCAGGAGCCCATTGGTATCAGTCCTGCCAACAAAATCAAATGAGTAGAACTATAAATGTATTGAACCAACATAAGTACCTAATAAATATACACATTTACGCACCCTAAATACATTCCACTAAAAGCTTTTCGCATGGTCTGGGGTCTCCCTTCAACATGTATAAGGAGCTCTGTAGTAGCTTTTGATACTTCTGGTGACTTGACAACATACCTCTTGATTATCAAACCTATTATAATAAGGTAAACTCAAATAATTTAAAGTAACAAATGTTATTCACGAATGCAATAGATACCAAACAAAAACAAAAAAGAGAAATGAAATGATTAGATAAACCACTTTAAAACCACTTAATTTCTTTTGCTGCTAGAAAAGAGATGCTTGTGTGGTTAAAAAAACATAAGCAAACAAATGCAAATAAACCACTTCAAAACCACTTAATCGAACTAAACTACTTAAAAAGCAATACAGTGCAATTCTTGAATATAAGAAGAAATTTTTGATTATACTAACCAAAGACCTTCAGGAGAAAGAATCTGTGAAGCACTTAAGTTACGCATTCCATCAGAAGGGCACTCTATACATAAGACAACCATTTCTATTATGGACTGATTCTCAGCAGAATTCATCAATGTATTATGGTTGCAACCACCCTCAACATCTGTAGCACTTGTACCTCATTATCTATCTCGACTAAACATTAAAGTAAATTCCAATTATGAATCAGATGCCATCTGGAAAACTATTAGAGCACACGAAGTTATATAATGAAAAATATTATAATAAATGCTAGTGAACCTGCCATCGAATTATATATAGCTGTTTTGACAAGTATCCAAACTTACATATAATATAAGAAAGGGAAACATACGAGCAAAAAAATTAAATCATCAGTTAGTCGTAATCTTCTACAAAATAAATACATCATCAAAAGCTAGTTTGTTTTATCATTCATCTAACTCATCATCTGCAGTTTCATCTTCATCTTCTTCTTTATATTGATATTGATCTTCATCTTCCTCTACATTCTCCACTTTGTCTTCTGTTTCATCTTCATCTGGATCACAATCACCTTCTTCTGGATCAACCTCAACCCCATCACCATCTACCTCTTTAACAAATCCTTCATACTCCCCTCCCTCTTCTTCCAAGTTTACCTCTGATAGAGTTGGTGGATTGTCATTCACATCCTGTTGAAAAGTAATGTCTTCTACACAGGCATCAATGGTTGATCTTGGCTTAACTTTAAACACAGCCCACTACGCCTTTTTGTCATTTTTCGTACTCGGATAAGGTGTGAAGTATACTTGCTGAACTTGGCTAGCCAACACAAATGGATCACACTTAGGATATTTTTTTGTATGATTGATCTCAGCAAGTTTGTACTATTCATGGACATTCACACCTTTACTTGAGTTAAACCAATCACATTTAAACAATATGATTTTGTAGCATCCCTTTGTACTAACATAAGTGACCTCAATGACGTCTTGTATGATGCCATAGTATTCAACTCCATCGACACTTCTAACGCACACTCCATAATTCATAGTAGACTTGTCCTTTCCATACATGTAAGTATGAAAATTGAAGTTATTAATGTAATAGCTCTTCAATGTGCACACTTCTTTCTTAGGACCCATTGCAAGAGCCTTAACTATATCATTAGTGATGTTGGAGCTCAATACCTATGGATATGAGTCATTTGTTACACAAATTGTCAACTATGATATTTAATTAAATTATGATATCCATTTCTACAAGTGACTTACATAGTGTTTGAACCAATCGGGAAATCGAGCTGCAAACTTATTCCAAACATCTTCAAGGCGAATATTTGGATGCGATCTCAACATGTTTTGCTCAAAAATCCTATTAAACTAACCAAAACTTGATACGACTCTAGAAAATTATCTACTAATGATAACTCATATAACGCTAAGCAATATTAAGAATAGAAATCATACCGTTCATATTCTCTTAACAACTCACAGTTGGATAAGATATATTAATGGGCAACATCATAATCTCGATCGTCCAAATACTTAGACACTCCCTTGGATGTTGCATATCCAACATTTTCAGAAAATATAGAAGGTAAATCAGGAGTAACCTCTTCATCCACACCAATCCTAACATTTCAACCCAAATCTATGGCCTTCATGTCAACATTGCTTCCAAAATAATGAGCAAGGAAATTTGATACTTCCTCTGTGCGATATGCATTGCAAATAGAGGGTTCCACTCGAGCTTTATTGCCTACTTTTCTTTTCAGGTAATGAAGGAACCTAGATTACATTAGCATAATTAAAACTTAACATATAAATAATGTCGAAAACAATGACATCATTGCATTTGACTTACCTTTCAGATGAGTACATCCATGTATATTGAACTAGTCCACTAACTTTAGCTTAGTAAGACAAGTGGACTGGAAGGTGCTCTATAACATTGAAGAAAGCAGGAAGGAAGAACTTCTCCAATTTGCAAAGAATTTCAGGGATATTTTTCTCTAAACGAACCATGCCATCAATATGAAATTGTGCAGAGCTTAAATCCCTGAAAAATTGGCTAAGCTCTATAATTGCCTTCCATATATTTGTTGAAAGCAACTCCCTCAATGCAATTGGCAACAATCTCCCCATAAAAATGTGATAATCATGGCTTTTCATCCTATGTAGTTTATTACCCTGTTTATCTATGCACCTACTCAGATTAGATGCATAGCCATCTGGGAACTTCAAGTTCTGTGTCTATTCACACAAGGCTTTCTTTTGTTCCTTGTTAAGGACAAATGGGGCCGTTGGCATTGTTACTCTTTCCCCTCTAACCACCTTAGTTGTTTGCACATGTAACTTTCTACGCTTGCAATGCTTAATTAAATCTCTCCTTGCATTGATATCATCTTTTGTTTTGCCCTTCACATCCATAATTGTGTGGAGTATTTGTTCACGCACATTCTTTTCTATATGCGTGACATCTAAATTGTGTTGAATCAATAAGTGTCTCCAGTAAGGAAGTTCCTAAAATATGCTTTGTTTCGTCTAATTGTGAGAAATACCATACATACTGCTCTTTCTAGAATGATAAGTAGCTTTGGGTATTTTTGAGACATGATCCCACACTTGATGTCCATTCAGCCTTGGTGGAGGTTCGGAATGTTCAACTCTGTTCTTATAAAAGGCACTTTTATTCTTCCTAAACACATGGTCATGCGGTAAAAATTGACGATGACAATCAAACCATGAGTGTTTTTTGCCATGCTTTAACCAAAATGACGTCGTATGATCCATACAATAAGGACTTGATAATCTGCCAGTAGTCATCCATCCAGATGACATGTCATAAGCCAAGAAGTCACTTACAGTCCAAATGACAGCTGCCTTCATTATAAAGGTTTGCTTCCTAGATATATAATATGTTCGTACTCCAATGAACTACAACTGCTTTAACTCCTCAATAAGAGGTCGTAGGTAGATGTCAAGGTTCCCTTTAAGAGATTTTGGTCCAGGAATAAGTACACTCAATAACATGTATTGCCTCTTCGAGCACAACTAAGGTGGCAAATTATATGGTATAAGAATGACTGGCCAGCAAGAATAGGTTTGCCCAAATTGACCAAATGGTGAGAAACTATCTGTACACAATCCGAGTTGAACATTGCGAGGCTCAGAGGCAAACTCTAAAAAAGTAGTGTTAAAATGTTTCCATATCTCTCAATCACACGGATGTGCAAGAGTTCCATTAACACGATGGTTTTCCGAATGCCACCTCATTTCCCCTGCTACATCCTTTATAGCACAAAGTCTTTATAATTTTGGAGTGAGGGGGAAATACATCATCTTCTTCTTCACAGTAAGCTTACTTTTCAATGTCTTGTTACGATACCGTTGTGTATGACATACTTCACATTTGTCCAAATATGCAGCATCCTTCCAGAATAGCATACACCCTTTAGGGCACACATCTATTCTTTCATGCAGCATTTCAAAACCAGCAATTATCTTTTTGGTAGCATAAAATGTCTCAGTCATCCTATTATCGTCGAGAGAAATATCCTTAAGTAACGAGGCAAAACGATCAATTGCCTTATGTGGAATGTTATATTCACATTTAAGATTTATTAGCCTTACAACCACCGATAAAATGGATGATTGATACCCATTATACAATGGCTTCTCAGCTGCTTGTATCATGTCAAAGAAAGCTTTCATTTCAGGATTTGGATCTTCTTCAACATTGCTCGACCCCTTTTCCACCCAATTTGAAGACATGGGACCAAATGCATCCATAACCATATCCCTTATAGAGTTATCTTCAGTCCTACTTGAACTACAAATCCCACTTTCAACTCCTAACCCCATGTTGAGTTCACCATGATAAGTCCATTGGTAATAATTAGGATGAAACCCATTCTTATAAATGTGTAACTTCATAGTATCCTCATCTAATATGGCACATTCCAACACTTATCACAGGGACACTTTAGCTTTCCATATTTCTTAAAACGCTCTTTCTTACTTGTAACCTTAATAAATTCATCTAATTTTTCTACAAACTCCCCACTGAGATAATTACCATCCAATCTCAATTAGTCCCCATTGCCGTATACCAAAAATAATAATGGTTTTTCTAAGAATTGCATATTTTACACTTAAGTATTTTACAAAGTCATTATAAACCCAATATCCACTTCCTAAATAAGTATCTAATATGGTATTTTAAAGAAACATAATCAGCTATTATACATATAATTATTATACAAGTACTTCTAAGAGACATGAATATAATTTAGTAACTAAATACTAATAAAATTTGGAAAACATATTACATGCACGTATGTTATAACATGGTATGACCTAAACCCCTTTTACAAAGGTTGGTGATCCTAAACCCATTCAAGATTCCTATGATATTAATTGTTTAGGCTACATCATTGTATATTTAGGGCAAAATTTCGGCAGCATTTTCCCGTAGTTCTCCAAGCATGAGTTTTAATCATGAGTCATAGGAATGATTACCATCTTCAAAACCATAGCCAGATAATAGTAAGGAAATATTAACGAACATTAGCTCTAAGTAACCAATGATTTTGTAGCCAAACAAGCAAATATCACAGGTTCCCAAACTATCCAACTTGGTTAATTCAAGAATTTGCACGTAGCATAACTTCCTGTTAACAATCTATTTATAGATATCACTTGCAGCATCTTCCAATCAAAGCAGTGATATAAAAATGCTACATGCAATATCATAAACTAAATTGTTAAGGTGAGCTCTTTACATATAAATTCTTGAACGGAGAATTACTTGCATAGGAAGAACATCCTATACGCTTAATTCATGCACATGATTCACATGTTTGCAAATAAAAGCAAATAATCATAATCACTACACCAAAATAACATTATGAAGACAACATTTTGAAGATAACATTATCATATACCAAATTGTGTATCATGTTCTCACCATAAAAAAAGTCACTTTCACAAGAGATTGTGCTTCGCCACTAGCAAACCCAAGCTAGCCTTGGATGCTTAATCTTAGAATTGATGAGGTGTTCATTGGCTTCATCCTTCTGCTTAGCTTCTATTAAGTCAAATATTGATTAACTACATTTTCATTCTAAATTATCAATTATACTTTCTAATGCAAAGTTAAAAATTTGCCTTATAAAATGTAACTTTTGTTGTGTATTATGTGTAACACTTTGATACATGTAACATATTTAGAATTAGAGTCAGAGTTCGTACCTAGTTTTAACAATATTTATATTACTATTGATGCCTCTTTTTCTATGTTGCTAGCTCTATTTCGATGCATGTTCATTAATAGCTTTAGGTCTTTGAGCTATAACTTCAAAATCATAGATACTGAAACTCAAAAGATAAATTGAAATGAAGATTCTAATGCTCATTCTCTACTAACTTCCTTCTTGGTTTTCTTTTTACTAGGTAAGCAATAAGAATTAAACCTTTTCTTTATCCTGTCAAGTTTTTGTTGGCGCTTAGCTTCTGGACTGTAAGATTCTAGTTTCTTAACTCTCCAATGTATAAACATATAAAATTCTGCAATTGAAGAAGCAAACTGACTAACAGACCAATCTATATCACTCTACCTAGTATCTGAAGAAATTAAGCAGGAGATTACTCATTTCTATTTTCATTTCTTTTCTCTGATGCTTGCCAAAACATGCCTCTATATATCTCTCCTTTAGATTCAAACCCTTTTAAAACATCATATTCAAAGAAAAAGCATGCTATCTGCCTTTTTTTAAGGTATTGAAGGCATCCCCAACACAGAAGCATTAAAAACCAATGAAAGAACTAATCATGCTATCAATTTTTAGTGGTCCTTTCATTTCATCTCAACATCATCATCATCATCTCATATGAGAAAACTATTCAAAAAACCTGTGGCTTTGTGAAAGTAGTGCACTACTAATGCTTTTTTTCATACTTCGAAGGATACAAACATTTAAAAGAAAAACAAATATATAAAGAAATAATAAAGGAGATCATCAAATGCTCATAAGATTCCTTCAACCTGTTCCACTACAGAAAATTACCCCAACAATCAAAGACACTCCACTGGAAGGCAGTTCGCACGTCAAGGTTAGCTCCCACCTACAAAATGAAACATCGTCTTCATCACTAACAGTGTTTCATACAAGGCAGCCCCGTTGACCAATAGGTATGACTGGTGAAAGCAATCTAGTGAGAGACAGAATTTCCTAAAATCTAAACATACGTTTTATGTAAATCCTTTGCCTATTTATAACTTATAAATAATACAAGTATGCTAAAAAATAAAGAACCTCTGGTTTCTGATACAAAGGCATGGGCAGTGCATGCTACTGCTTTCAAAATCTAGAATCCATCATATAGTCTGTCTGCTATTCAAGGATAATGATATGTAAGTCTAACAAACTCACCTCCCTTAGGAACACCCTGAGATCCGGATCAGCTCCTTCACAATCTGCAACATATCAGTCTAACTACAATTATCAGAAAGCCAAAAAAGAGATGCTACCATTACCAATCTATCAATTGACACATAGTCAAGTATACATATACTAGTGCAAATAAGTTGCCAATATGATCATCAGGTTAAACAGAAAATAAATAAATAAAACGTCTCCATGCACTTTCTACCCACAAACCTAATACTGTGCAAAGCTCTAGACAATGCATCTAAAAGGACCAAGGTGAGGAACTACTTAAAGGTGGCATATTATTAAGGTTTATTCAGCATTTGTACAGATGAAATTGAATTGTTTACCCAAAAAATTTTAGATGAAGTCTAACATGCAATAGAAAGATTGGTCAATCCTGCAACAAGCAAGAACATCAAACAAACGTTAGTGACACCAAAATAGGGATACCCCAGTTTAGATAGTCATGCTTGTTTTACATTTACCAGATTTATTATCCTTTAAAATGGTACTCATTGCTGCCTAATTCATATTCAAATGCTATGTTGAATAAAGCCCAAACATCAATCAAGAAAAAAAGGAAATAAATCTCAAAATATAAAGAAACAGCTAAACCGGATTCAACTGAAAAATATCTTCAAAGTCATGTACAGAGAAACATGGGAGGATGAACCTAATGTTTATAACCAAAAAAACAATCTTGATAATTTGCATATGATGGGCAACAAAGTGGGTAAGAAAGACATCGATGCATTATCGCAACAATAGCTCTTGCATCCAGGAGAAGCTAAAACTGCAAACTTGAGCTTAAAAGATAGCACCACAACCAAACATGACCTCACCTATAGCCGTGTAGGGAGATCAAGATATAGCAGTCGTGCGATGAGATTAGGAGACAGTCAACAATTAAAACAAGAAAATTTCTAGGAAATATTATAGGTACGAAGATATTGACTAGCTACCAAAATTATTGTGGTGTACCAGTGAAATCTACATAATACTTTTCAACCTAATCACCTTATTCATAAACTTTTACACCCAAATGCAAGAATGACCTAGTGGTCAGAGGCGTAGAGCAATCACCACATGACCAACTTACAAAACAAAGGCATCCCTCTCACATTAGATTTGTTCCTTAAGAAACCATGAATTATATTCTCCACACTTCAATGTAGATTTGTTCCTTGATAATTTTCATACAAGGAAAAGAGGAAAAGAGAGAGTGAGTAAGATACCTCCACAAACATTTTAGATTCATCACCTATAGGACGAGAAGCAGCTTTAACTCACCAAATCACTGGATGGCTAAGACAGACCAGATAGGAAACTATAAGAATTCTAAATAGGAGATAAGAATTGAGGCAAAACAACATCATGCACTCTTTTCAGACAATCTTTTCAGACAATCAGATTCCATAACACCCACACAAAGCAATTTTATTAATGAAGAAATCGATTTAGGAGAACAAATCACAATAGAAAGTCTCTTCATGAAATATCAAAACTAGCAGCAGCGGGAGGAATGAAAAAGCATCTCTAAAATCAAAACGCTGGGCAATGAACAACCAGCAGAGGAATGCAAAACCAACAACGTAATTATGCTAACAAATTTAAGAAAATAAGCTAGTGACAATGGCGAGTTTGAACAACAATGGCCATTTTGAACAAAATTTAAAAACACAAAAATAATAGAACCACAAATCAGCAAGAAACGAACCGTATAAATATAGAAAATCACTTCAACAATGGGAAAACACTGGAAAACCACGAATAGACTGTGATAGAGTGGGTGTCTATTTGTGAAGCCACAAGTGGTCACAATAATCATCAAACAGAAAATACAGAGAGTATATGTCTTAACCACAAGTTGACAACCGATTTCAAAAATGAGAAAAATCTGAAGAAAGAGTGTTTAAACCAGAAATCAGTGACAAAAAGAAACCCAAAACACAAATGATCTCAACAACAAGACCATCAACAATGATAACATTCCAGCAATATGAACCGATCTCAATGATTTGCTTGTAACAACAGTTTCAAGAAAATAAGGAATGCTAAGAAACAGAGAGAGAGAGAGAGAGAGAGAGAGAGAGAGAGAGAGAGAGAGAGAGTAGAGGCCCTAAAACTGTTGAACACTGAAAATCCATGAAATCTTAAAACAGCAAAGCATTTTCCAAACAATTATCTTCATCCTCAAAAATTAGCCGAAAATTCTCCAATTTCGTTTGTAATTCAACATAAATCTTCGCCCATCGGCCTTGTAATTGCTCACAAACAACAATGAAAATGAAATCAAGAACAATTCGAAGAGGAGAAGATTAATTTACCCCAATTTTGAGAGGGAACCCCGAAGCTTGAAATCTCAGACAACAAAAAAGTGAAGAGAGAGATGCAATTTAGGGCTCCATTTTCAGTAAGAATGGAGTGAGAGATTTTAGTGGGAGTGAAGGCAATAATGGAGGGAGTCGATGGAGGGAGCTAAAATTAGGTTTCCATTTTTGGTTTTCATTCCCCAAAGTTTTTTCAAATATTTTAATTTTCGGATAGAAACTACATCTAGAAACCCCCAGAATTGCATTGTAATTTTCAACCGAATGGCTTATCAGTTTCAAATTTTGAAACCGAAACTATACTTCAACTTCAAAATTAGAAACCAAAGTAAGTTCGGCATCAAATTTAGAAACTGAAATAATCAGTTCCTAAATTTGGTTTCTAAACACGTTTTTTGATACCCCGCTCATTGCAGTTTTCGAAATCAGTTGCTGTAAGCAGGTTGTTTAGTAGTGTTTCAAGATTAACCAACAACATCAACCACCAAAATAGCTCTTGTTTCCATCCAAGTAACATGACTAAAACTCAAATCAACATAAACAAGAATCAAAACTAAGAATCAACAAGAAGAGTGTTAGGTTTTACTCACTTTAAGCTTCAAAAGAGGGTGGAATTGATGTTTGAAGGGTGTGGGGAGGTCGCTGGTGGTCCACTGGTGGTTCTGCGATGGTGGATGTGGCTGTTTTCAGCCATGAATAGTCGTGGCAGTAGCAAGGCTCAAGCTGCCATGGGTGGAGGAGGAGAAGAGACAGAGAGAGCTTGATACTTATCTTCGGAAGTTTATTTTACTTGGATGAAAATTGATCTTAGGAATTACTTAACTAAGTTTTACGCTTCAAAAAGCAGCTTTGAGTGAACTATAATTATGCATAAATCAAAGAGAATTAGCTAAATCAAAAGCATAAACTTGTTGGGTCTATAGTTGGGCTCACATGGTTTGCGCCTGGTAAGTAAAATACTTCGTTGAAATAAAATTTTCACATAGCTCGAGATAAAATAGTTGGGTCATTATGAGCAATGATTTAATCTTTTGAAACATTTTATGGGGACCATATATCAATTCACCCGAGATTTTACGATAATCAAAACCCGAATTGCAAACTGGGGCCCAAATGAATTTTTTCAACTGGGATGATTAAATGCGTTAATTGAATGTGAGAAAAATAGTAATCATGACTTAATTAAATAAATAAACATGATTTAGCGTCGGGCCATTACAATCTTGTATATATGTGTGGTCTTGTTATCAATTGTAGGAGGTTGTGTTTTTGGATGAGTGTGTTAGCTTGTGTATATATATCTTCGTTAAGTTTTTTTGTGTGTTTTGTTTTGTTTTGTATGTCTTGTGTATGTGATTTTGTTTTCTTTGTCTTATGTGCTCTTGTGGTGCTAGTGACTGCTCGGCTCCCAATGAGGACATTGTGAGATTTAGGTGTGAGGTAGGAAGTCATATACCCTTTTGTGCATATTTTTATGAAAATTTCCAATTTTTGTATAGTTTTTTTTTGGCTTTGGGGAACTTTTGTGCCTTTGTGATTGGTTTTTGATCTTTGATAACTTGGTTGCTAGCTTATATATCAGTCGAATATGTATGATGGAACACTTATCTACAATGTAATCTCCAGTCTCTAATAATAACCCCATTTCACATGTGCGTTTTTATACCTACCTTGTACACATAACCATTGACTTTTGGTGTTAGTTGTTGAAATTTGGGTTTGGGGACATTCTACTTAGTTAATTGACTTCCAACTTTGGCTTTATTATAAGGAAAAGAGAAAAAAAGAGAAAAGCATGATGCAAAAATGAGCTTAACATCTATTTAGGCTTGAATAAGTCCTTTGCATGTCCAAATAAAACCCCTTAATAGGGAAGAAGCTCGAATATGGGCTAAGTAGTTTCTCTAGGAGTTCAAGGCCTAATAAGCCAAGAACTACCCACCCGGGTAAGGAACATGAGGAGAAAAGCGGAAAAAAAAAAGAAGAAGAAGAAAGAAAGAAAAAGAGAGCAAAATAAAGGGAGTCATAAGCCAAGTGGAGATGACCTTGTTGACGTCAAAAATGTGCTATTTTTACAGTACCTTTCTGCCTAATTTATGCTCGAAATAATTGTTATTTTTAGGTTTTTATTTGATTTGATTTTATTTTATAGGCATCGAATAATTCGGGAAGAATACGTGCAAAAGATGAAGAAATGCTGAAAACTGAAGAATTGGGCCAAGTGGATTCAAACTCGAATAAAAAAAAAGGAAACAGAAAAAATAAAAAAATAAAACCCCAGCCAGCCATGTGCTGGCCATGTGACTCAGTGCCCGGTTAAGCCCCCCTTCTTTCCATTTCTTTTCTCTCTCCTCTCATTCTTCCCCTCAAACCCCAAACACCCGAACCCCTCCTCTGCTTTTCTTCTTTATCTCAATCTCACACAGCCATGGCTCCTCAACTCCCCTCCCTTAAACCTCGCAGTTCATCTTCCATAACCGCACACCACTGTCAGCCCATTAATTATCAATTTACGGTTATGGTTTGAAGACTAACTCAAGGTTTATGTCATTTATGGAGGAAGATGGAGAGGCGACGGTTATAGGGGGTACAAAAATGGAGGTCGCGGTAACGCATAGGGGTCAGCATTATTTTTCTTTTCAATTTGCCTATCTGTTTTTCGTTTTCATGCGATTCGCAACTCGGGGTTCAGAGTTTGTTGGTTCTTCTTTTCCATTATTCTCTTCAATTGCATTGTATTCAGTTTTCAGATTTAGATTTTAGTTTATAAATTTGGGAAATTTGGATGTGGGTTGTTGATTTTTAGTTCGAATCTGAATTTATGAATCTGAGTGTGTTGATTTAGATTTAGATAATATTCAATCTGGATTCCAACTTGGTATGTGCTCAAGCCCGCTTCTGCTTTGCTTCAGTTCTATTACTGTTGGCTTGTGTGAATCTACTCTGCTTCGTTTCTCGGTTGCTCTGCTGATTTCATGAACGATTGAATTGTGATGACTGAATGGTAAAGCCAATGGTTTAGTTCCATTGTGGTGGGTTTGTGGAGTTTGGCAACTAATGTAGAAATAGGGTGAGTTTGTCGATTGTGAGTGGCTCTGCCTTTTGACGTGTTATCTAATTCTTACAAAGTGGTAAATTTTAGGTTAGTGTTACTGTTAAGGACTCCAGTTCAGTTGGTAGAACATTTTAATTTAGAATTTCGTTAGTTGACGCATCAACATTAGCTTAGCCTAGAATTTCAGCAATCTTGTCTCACAACCCATCCCTGAGGACGATAGCGTTAGTATTACAACGATTAACCGTATACTTGCGGAAAATCATAACAAGTTTTTGGCACCGTTGTTGGGGATCACGTTGTGAAATTTGGCTGCGTCGAGTCACAGTTTCAGTGATCGAATCATTTCAGTCGAGTTCATTTTAGTTTAAGTTTTGTATTTCGAGTTCAATTGAGTCTTTATTTTATTAATTTGTCCAGATTATTTTCATTTGTTGAATTTAGTCCGTGTTTTGATTTTCGGTTTAGATTAGATTCATATTGAGTTCTAGTTATTATTTACTACTGGAAAAAAATAAATACTAACCCATTTAGTGTTTGTGTAGGAAACCCCAAAAAAAAAAAGTGCAGGTTTTTCTCTTCTTTTCTGCATCTGTTTGAATTTTCTGGGTGGATTCTGGTTAGGTTCTGCTTGTTTTGATATTTTTCCTAGATTCAGCATGATTTTTAGAGGCTAGATGAATTTTTCTTGCATTTTTGGGATTGTTTAGATTTTTTTGTGAATTTCGGAATTAATTTTCTATTTGCATTTTTCTACACTGTTCGGGGACAGAAAAAAATTTGAAACAAATTAGAGTTATGTTCCTTGTGACTATGTGGACTTTGCTGTATATTTAATTCTGATTTTAGGAGTCATATTGTCTGTTTTAATTTTGTTTTAGAATTGGGTTGTTTAGGTGTTATTTATTTTCTAATTTTCTTTTAGCTTGTTGGTGGTTGTGTTTATAGTTTTTGATTTGATCATATTTTGTTTGTGTAATTTAATCCTTTGTTTTGTTTTGTGGTTTTAAAAAGAAAAAGGAGGAAAAAAAAAGATGCTCATGCTTTGTGATTTGTCTCTTTGGTCTTTCTTTTCTTTTGGTCCCATAGTTTTATTTTTGTTAGTTTATTTTGTGCGCTTAACTTGATTATTTCAGTCTCTTGTTTTTGTTTTAGTTATTACTTTGTAATTAGTGTCCTAGAGTCATTTTTCTTTCAATAAAAAAAAAACCTTAAAAAAATTAAAAATCCTAAAAAATGAAAAATTCTATTGCCCAAAAAAAAAAAAAAAAGGAATGCCAGTGTTTAATTTCCCACAACTCGAGTATGAACCTTTCTGGCGTTATTTGTCTAGGCTTAATGATTATTGTGCTCATGTGAATCAAAATTTTGAGAAATGGGAAATTCGTGAGGTCATAGCCTTGGGTCTAAATTCTGAATTTAGGGGTCATGTTGCATCTATGTCCCCAGGTGGTTTACTAGGATTGTTGTCTAGAACTCAAGATGAGGTTTGAGATTTCTTTGAACGATTGGCTTGGGACACTTATGAGTTTGACCAAGCTAGAGGGACTTCAGGATACCCAATTCATGCTGAGTCTCCCTTTGCTGCTAATCCTTACCACGAAGATCACTTTAGAGATTCCTATGACCCCTCTTATGTTTCTGTGCCTCCTATTTTGTGTGCTTATTATGAGTCTTCGTGTCTTAATGCTTATTCTTGTCCTTATTGTAACTATGTTGATGCTACTTGTGCAAGTGTTGAATAGAGGTTAAATGTCTTGACCAATAAAGTGTTAGAAACAATGAAAAAGAGGATTCCTAAATATTCTCATTGTTTTAATCAGAGTATGGAGCGTTGTGATGAGTCTAACTTTAGTTTAGGATCTCCTAAACCTGCAGTTAGTCTTTATGATGACTTTGAGCCCTCTTATCAATCTAGGCCTAACTTGCATGATGTCCTGCCTTTGCCCAGCCTAGAACAGGAGAGTGACCTTCCTATGTCTCTATCCCCTAACCTTGCACCCCACACTAGCTCACATACGGATGTCATTGATGATGTCTTAGTTTCTACCGATCCACCCACCATCTTTGATGACTCTTCTGAGTCTGGGAGTCAAGAACCTGAGAGACTTGGTGAGTTCGATATGAGCATCCCATCTGTAGTTGAGCATCATGAGGAGTTAGATGATATTGCTGTCCAGGAGTCATGTGAGGAGGATGTTGTGCCCACTACTTTAGAATTTAATGATGATATTCTTTCTGTAGAGTATGAATCTTTTTCATGTGGGCTTGATGTCAATGAAAGTCTTAATGAGGGTTTTTGTATTGAATATAAATCATTTTCTTTTGACCCTCTAATACCTCATGACTCATTCCCTATTGAATATGATTCATTCTCTTTTGATGTCCCTGTGGGTTTGGATGTGGACATGTGTGTTGACTATGAATCCTTTTCTTTTGACTCCATCCAAGCTAACCTCCTTTTTGAGTCTCACAAGTCTGAAGTTGTTGAGTATGAGTCCTTTATACCCATGGTTGCCAATTTTGACCAGCCTCCTATGCTTATTGAATTTAAGGGACTTGTGGACTTAGGACCCTCTGATTTGCCTAGACCGGTCATTCATAATGATTACATTTCTAGGCCGATGACCCACTTCCTGACTACTTTTGAGTATGTCTACCTCTTTCCCGATTGGGCCCACCAGTTTGATAAGTTAAAACGGGCCCTTACTTGTGCTGAATTGCAATGGTGGATGTACTCTTTCTTGTTCCAACTCGTTGCTGTTTCTTGCTTCCATCTTCTTGAGAGTTGGTCCTGTTCATATGATAAGCTGCTACGTGCATTAATGGGTTTTGATTTGAATAACAGCTTATGCATTGTGATGGAGTGGCTGATGCTCCATGAGCCTCTAGTTATATCGGGAGGCTTTAGCTTAGGTGTACTTCAACACCTGACCTGGTATGATCATTCCACTCCATTCTCTTCCCTCTTTTTTTTTTTCATTTTCTTTTCTTTCTCTTAGCTGCAGATATTTAAGATTGTAATGGGTGATCGATCTCGAGGAGAAATTTGGAATTTCTTTCTCTTCTTTTAACCCTTGGTTGTATTTTGTTTTGTTCTTCCATGTTTTGTTTTGTGAGTTTTTGATTTTCTTTTGTTGTGTTTTGTGAGTTTGTATATGTTTGTGTTTTGTCTCGGTTTTATGTGTTGCTTATGTGTTGCGTTTTGGCGTCTTAGCTCCCACAATGAGGACATTGTGGAGTTTTGGTGTGGGGGTGAGGTACCCATTTTTCGAAAATTTTGGAAACCGGTTAAAAAAAATTTCATAAAATTCAAAAAAGATTTTTGTTTTGTTTTTAGGGAAGCTTAGTACTATTCTTATCAGCTTAAATCTCCTATACTTTGATTTTAAGCTTGCTTATGAACTGATGTGCTTGGTAGGTCTCTGTCCTTGGTGTGTCATTCTTAGCCCTAATTCTAACCCCATTTGTTCATTATATTTGTGTAGTCCAATCCCTATTTATATCATCCTCATTATCTTAAGGTCTTAGTCTTCCATAATTGACTCTCCCACTTGTTATTGACACAATTACTTTGGTTTTTATTTGCGTTCCCCAAAAAAAAGGAACTAAAAAAAATGAATGAAAAAAATGAAAAAGAAAAGAAAAAGGAAAGTAAATTAAATTTGAAATGACAAGCATCCCTTTGAGGCACGTGCTACTAGGTGTTACCCTTTGAGGTAATATTACTACTAGGAAAACATGCTTCCTATGTTATCAAATCAATGATGTAGTTTGTGTCAGTCAAGTGCGATTGAGTTTGATTCTGGTAAGCCCAAGCCCTAAGATAATGATACACATGCACACAAGCACTGGGATGGATTCCAAGTTTTGATGTACAGTGGGATGAAACAATAGTGCTTTGATGTCATTCATGGGATAGAGAGCCTTGATGAGTGCATTTTGTTTATATGCATGCCAATATCTTTTTTACATGGGTGATTTAGTTGATTAGAAGGTGTATATATCTTTCCCCAACTTTGTACATATTAATTTTTGATAAAAAAGAGTTTTTCGATTTTCTGTTTTCTGTTTTCTTTTATAGATTTTGTGGGCATATCTTCTGCAAATCCTCACGAGACCTTCCTTGACCACTAGGGGTAACCTAGGGGTTTAAAGGGCCTGTTGTACATGCTAAGTGCAACCGTGATTCCTACAAAAGTGAGTTAGGGTTTTGTTTTATTTTTCCGAGATTTTAGGTTTGTTTTACTCGAGAACGAGCAAAACTTAGGTGTGGGGGTATTTGTTGACGTCAAAAATGTGCTATTTTTACAATACCTTTCTGCCTAATTTATGCTCGAAATAATTGTTATTTTTAGGTTTTTATTTTATTTTATTTTATTTTATAGGCATCGAATAATTCGGGGAGAATACGCGCAAAAGATGAAGGAATGCTGAAAACTGAGGAATTGGGCCAAGTGGATTCAAATCCAAACCAAAAAAAAAGGAAACAAAAAAAAAAAAACCCCCAGCCAGCCATGTGCTGACCACGTGAGTCGGTGCCCAGTTATGCCCCCCTTCTTTCTATTTCTTTTCTCTCTCCTCTCATTCTTCCTCTTAAAGCCTAGACACCCAAACCCCTCCTCTGCTTTTCTTCTTCATCTCAATCTCACGCAGCCATGGCTCCTCAACTCGCCTCCCTTAAACCTCACAGTTCATCGTCCATGACCGCACACCACTATCAGCCCATTAATCACCAATTCACAGTTATGTTGTAGACTATCTCAAGGTTCATGTCATTTATGGAGGAAGATGGAGAGGCGACGGTCATGGGGGCTACAAAAATGGAGGTCGTGGCAAGGCACAGTGGTCAACATTATTTTTCTTTTCAATTTGTCTTTCTGTTTTTCGTTTTCATTCAATTCGCAAATCTGGCTTCAGAGTTTGTCGGTTCTTCTTTTCCATTATTCTCTTCAATTGTATTGTATTCAATTTTCAGATTTAGATTTTAGTTTATAAATTTGTGAAATTTGGATGTGGGTTGTTGATTTTTAGTTCGAATCTGAATTTGTGAATCTGAGTGTGTTGATTTGGATTTAGATAATATTCAATCTGGATTCCAGCTTGGTATGTACTCAAGCTCATTTTTGCTTTGCTTCAGTTCTATTACTGTTGGCTTGTGTGAATTTACTCTGCTTCATTTCCTTGTTGCTCTACTCATTTCATGAACGATTGAATTGTGATGACTGAATGGTGAAGCCGATGGTTTAGTTCCATTGTGGTGGGTTGTGGAGTTTGGCAACTAATTTAGAAATAGAGTGAGTTTGTCAATTGTGAATGGTTTTGCCTTTTGACGTGTTACCTAATTCTTACAAAGTGGTAAATTTTAGGCTAGTGTTACTGTTAAGGACTGCAGTTCAGTTGGTAGAACATTTTAATTTAGAATTTCGTTAGTTGACGCATCAACATTAGCTTAGCCTAGAATTTCAGTAATCTCGTCTCACCATCCCTGAGAACGACACCGTTAGTATTGCAATGATTAACTGTATACTTGTGGAAAATTATAACACCTTTTGCCTAGTTTTGGCCTAGCATTAAGAGTTAATACACCTTGCACGGAGCACCAAGGTGTGCAAATTATGTCATTGTGTTACGTGAGGTGAAAAATGAGAATCGGGATGCGTTTATATACTATGTGTGTCTTGAATGTATGTTTTGCTTTTATATAGCTTAGTAGCTGGGTTGTTAGGGTGACAAAATCATCTAGATGTGTGCATATTTTTCCCCTTTTGCCTTAAATATATGCTTTGTTTTGAAAAATCTAAAAATACTTCAAAGATTTTGTTGGTATATCTTCTGCAAACCCTTATGAGACCTCACTCGTCCACTTGGGGGAGCCAAACAGTTTATGTTCCATACGCTAAATGTAATTGAGATATGTAATTGAGATTTCTACAAAAGTGAGTTAGGTTCCTAGGTTAGTTTTTCCTTTATTTTGCTCGAGGATGAGCAAAAGATCGATGTAGGGGTATTTGTTAGGCGCTAATTTATCATATTTTACGTGCCTTTCTCACC
The DNA here is from genome assembly GCA_029747015.1 of Carnegiea gigantea. Lineage (NCBI taxonomy): Eukaryota > Viridiplantae > Streptophyta > Magnoliopsida > Caryophyllales > Cactaceae > Carnegiea > Carnegiea gigantea. The sequence continues at coordinate 536,344 of JAKOGI010000301.1, read as the reverse complement.
TAGTTTTAGCTCGTATAATAATATAGTGTTTAGGATTTTTACTTATTTTAGGTTAAGTTTTAGCCAATAAAAACCTCAATAGGAAGATTAGATTAGGAGATTAGATTGTATTTTGGATTCAAGCTTGTGGATTTCAAGTTCATCCATTCAATCAAGCATAAGTTTCTCTTCTTCTCCCTCTCTTTATTTCATGTTTTTATTGTTGTTTAGGTTTTGTTAGTTTAATTCTTGCATTTGATTTGTTTACTTTAAATGTTTAGTTTTCATTGTTAATCCATGTTTAGTTAGATTGATTTGATTAGATTAGTTTCATTCTCTTTCCTCTCTAGTTCATGTTTGCTTTTATATTTGCTAGCTTTTATTTAACTTGGGGTTTTTGTATTTTGTTGATGATTAGTTGTTAATTTTGGTTGGCTTGGATTTTGATTAGCCTTTTGATGGCTAGTTCCCCCTGGTTTAGGCTTAACTACACCCAATTTATGTCTAGAACTTAGCGCATTCTCTCATATCTGTCAAGTGTTTGATGAAATACTTGGGAGAGCTTTTATCTATATTTTTGGGCGATTGACTTATGTATAGAGGTGAGGTTAATTAGCTAGTGTGGGAGAGGGGATAGCTGGGTTCAGGACATGAAAATAGTCTCGATCCTAGCTATGACCAATGGTTGGTAATTTTGTAGACTAATTGGGTTAACCCCATAAAAATAGATTGTTAGACTAATTAGACTAGCTCATGACCCTTAATAGAGGGCTTGGATGATCTTCAAATATACAACCGACTATCTCTTTATTTTTAGTAGAAGTTGGATAGGTTAGGACTCACCTCGATTACTTGGTTCGTCAATTGGCCCAATTACAATTGCAAGTCTCTTTTTGTATGTTTGTTAGTTTAGTTTAGGGTGTCTTTCTTTTGTTTACATTTAGCCTAGGTTGAACCACTCGAGCTAATCCCGATACTTGAAACCCAACTCCTCGTGGACGACACTCCGAGTACTCAATAATAAAACCTTGCACTTGAGGTTAACAATGTTAAAACTCGAATCCTTCCTAACAATGTCTCACTTGAGAAAGGCAAATGTGCATCACATTCATTAGCGAGAGACTAGATTTTCATCAAAAAGAGCTGCTCGTGCATAACTTGGAAGAGCATCTTATTAGCACACATGTAGGCACATTCATGATGTGATCAAGTCTAGAAAATCACAAGAAAGCAACAAATGCACTGATATGGCAAACAAAGAAAAACCTAAGTGGAGGGATACAATGGGGGTACAGGGCTCAACGAAACCACCTGTGGACAAGGGCATCCTAGATAATCAAGCAAACAAAAAAGATAAAGAAGTGGCAGGGAGGTAGTGGCCAAAGAGGATTGTGAAAGAGATGTCTTTTCTTTGTTAATCACCATATCTTAAAGACTATACAGAAGATAGAGAAAGGCAAAGGCGTGAACAATTGATGCTGGTTGATGTTGCTTTTCTCCCATCAATGAATAGAACCCATCAATATAATTATTCATGTTTGGCTCCCTTCTTGACATAAATATGACCATTAGCATACAATTGGTTTGCTTCTCATAATGAGATTGCACTAAATTAAAGATAAATTATATGCTCGACATTGAGATTGTACTGAATGCACTTTTCCATGCTTTGATCATTGCTATAATAACAGTAAAATTAAATGCATTAGAGAGAAGCTCTTTTAGTATGACGATGAAGAAGACTACAAAAGATTTTGGATATTCGGTGAAAGTTCATAACTATGGCTGAACCAAATCAAGACTTAGAGAATCCTATAGTGGATTTACTATGTCTTATCACAAGCTGGATGGACAGAAGAAGAAATCCAAGCACATAAAAAAGGATGCTCCTCAATCAAATATTTACGTAAGAAAATATAGTTATCGATATAACATATTTATTTCCATTAGATCACATCTTTATTGATTATCGTTGACATTAATTCTTTGAATTTCTAGACGGTTCTAGAGAAAGCCCCAGCAGATTTAGTAGAAGCCTTTGCAATGGTAATGGAACTCGAAACAAAAAGGTATACATGGATGAAATTGGACGAAGCACAGTTGGTGAGTTACATAGCGCTTGTCAATTACTTCCAACTACCATATTACTTTTTCAGGGGGAAATAAAGGCAAATATTTCTTTGCTTTAAAGAGTAGCACTAATAACGTTACCCACAATGCCTTGAACTAAGGTCTTCTGATTCTTGCACTTAAAAAACGAATTCTTATCCTACAAAATATTACACAGCAACAGCAAACAGAATACACATGGCCAACCCTGAATCGCAACCCAATCATCATAGCCAATACAAATTGCAGCCAATGTATTCTGCCAGCAGCATAATAATCATGGGTAATACAAGCTGTAGTCATTTATTCTGCCAGCAGACCATCAAAAAGCTTATGCTAGCCCTAGCAATCACACAAAGAACTCTCCTAAAGATTAGAAAGACATATCCCTAACACATAGATGCATAACTTCATGTTTTTTTGGGACACAGATTTTTTTCCCAGATCTTACAGAACTCTCTTGAGCATTAAAAAGACATATCCCTCACACAAAAATGCATAACTTCATGGTCGTTTTGGCGCGCAGGTTTTTTTTTCCAATTCTTAGAGAACCCATTATTTTGTCCTCTGTTACGACTTTAGGGCCAAAAAATTAGTCATCCTGGACATTCACTTACCAGGGAAAAATCCTTTGTCAAAATATCACAGTTGTGCAATGATCATGGTATGTATTCCTTGTTGACAATGACATTAGCTCCAGGCATAATTTAATGCATTGATCACTTCATATAAACCTTGGAAACCAATTTGCTCTCAAGCTATTGGTCAATGGAGGCATTAAAAGAGGGATTAACTTGAAGAAATTCAGCCTAGTGTGGTGCAATCTAGTTTGGCAAGATGTCAGAAACATTCATGATTGCATTATTTATGTCGTATGCCATATGGAGACATTTCATAGGGGCAATGTCGAAAACTAGAGAGCCGGTTTTGAATTTAACAAGGTAGTTCCTATATCTTGATATTAACAATCCAATTTATTTCTAGATTTTGTGAATAAATTCCATATATACCAGCCAACTGGATGACACTATCCACACTGCATAAGCTCACATATAACTGATCCCTAACCTGGATTAAAGTCCTCCATTATGAACAAACATTGGATGCACACTTTGATTGCACATTCTGATAAGTTAATTAGCATTACACATTGATTAATCTTTTGTTGCATGTTTAACAATTTGATTTTGATTTTATCGCTAAACTGCAAAAAGAATTTATCTGATATATACGTTCAAAATATGCAGCAATGATGCTAGAAAGTGAACTTAATAGGCTACGGGTCCAAATGCTAGAAGCAACAAGAAGAGAGTTCCAACAAAGAGAAATGGCACAACAAAACCTCCAGTGATAGAGCTACTATACTTTCAGATTATATATCATAGTTCTAAGGATTAGTGTTATAGTGGACACAATATTTTTAATGTACAACTTTTTATATGTTAGAAATACATTATTAGTCTCTCATCGTCTATTAAACAAATTTCTAATACTTATTTCCGTCAGTTGGAAAAAATTTTCAAATAGGAATTACATGCGTTAAACCAGCATATAACCTTGACACTAATAGGGTTGTACTTTAAGAGATTCTCTTGATTGGTTGATGCTAATTGAATAGTACACTTTGAGTGTTCGGTTGTTTGGAGAGGAGTTGGAGTATGTACTACCCTGCCCCTCTCCCCCCCCCCCCCCAAAAAAAAAAAATCAAGAAAAGGGGGTTGGAGCAAGGAATATGCTAGATGGTTCCTTGAGGCAATTTTGTTAGAATAGAGCTTTAACACATGATCTCGTAAAATAGAGTGACAAGCACAGTATCATGTGGATATTGAAGTGAGTGTCCTAGCCAGCAAACAACACAATTGCAACTTTTTCTTCCCTGCCAATGACTTAGTACCACCTTTAAAGCAACGTCCTCAATTTCTCAACCTATAACCACCAATCTAAAACTTATACCATGTCATTCTCATATTTCAAACGTAATTTACACAGAACATGAAAACATATTCACCCCATAAGCTTAGCCTGATTTAAATTTAGAAGGCCATACACATATGTTATACTTGTTCACTAGACCTTAACTTCCTCTTTTCCATAAGATCAAATGATGTCCCATCAAAGTCTCCTATTATTCATGGTTAATAACCTGAGCAATGAAATATTCAGTATAGCACTAGCCGTGATGCGTCCCAAAGACCAGCAACGGCAAATGGATTATGACAATTTAGAATTTTTTTTTTCGCTTTATCATATAATAGTGCACCATTTGTAATTTATATATCTCCTAGTCATGTAAAATGTCAACCAAACAGTATGAGGAGATTTTGATTTAAATTAATAATTTATGGTTATAATTTATGTTGGACATGCGTATGAGTGTCGTGTACTGAAAGTCATATTTTACAAAGAACGAATATCATTAACATAATGAAGAAATTAAAATCTCATAATAAACAACCTTCAACAATCCAATGAATAAACCAAATATTTTGCAGTAAACAGCCACAAGTGAGTTAATGAATGCACCAACTTTTATTAGTGCACAACTAATGTATGGTGAACTGCAGACTTGGTATGCACCAAAAGCTAGCAACTCAACATGGAAGATATGTCCTGGAATAAAGGAAGGTGCCACCAACCAAGACTGAATTTTATGTTGGACATGTATATGAGTGTCGTGTGCTAAAAGTCATTTTTACAAAGAACGAATATCATTAACATAATGAAGAAATTAAAATATCATAATGAACAGCCTTCAATAATCCAACGAATAAACCAAATATTTTGCAGTAAACAACCATGAGTGAGTTAATGAACGAACCAACCTTTGTTAGTGGACAACTGACGTATGTTGAACTGCAGACTTAGTATGCACCAAAAGCTAGCAACTCAACAGCGAAGACATGTCCTGGAATAAAGGAAGGTTCCACCAACCAAGATTGAAAAGGATTCACCTCCAATCGTCTTAAAGCCAAGGCACTAGAAGATCAGATAAAGAACCACTCACCAAACACCACCAAAAGGCTAAAATTTAGAGAGATTTGAGAGAGTTTTGCTTAAAAACCAGCAAGAGGCGTTCATATATCAATATTCTATGTTTAAAAATGAGAACAAGACTTTTAAACTCAGCCTCAATAAAAGATCAACGACTAAAACTTAAAACAAAAACTAGCAAAATTAGTTTGTACCTAAAACAGCAACTAAGCTCAATCTCTGACACCCAAACCCATGGCTAATCTCTAGTAATGAGGTGTCAAGCTCTTGTAGCATTCAGGTACTTGCTAATGATGATCTTGAGAGAGTAAATACAGCCAATGATCAAGTGATTAGCCCGAAAATCAACAAAGTATAGCACCCTGAAATCTATTGGATCAAAGGGTATTTTCATTGTACTTGAGCGAGTTAAAGGCTAATACTAGGTGATCCGAATCTACAACTTTACGGCCTCATTTGATAAATATTTAAACACATTTTCATGCCATTAAAGATGTGAAAAATGAGCTACTAGGATAGGGATAAAATATCCCCTTGAAACTGTTGCTGCTACTTCTGACCTACTGCTAGTGCTGACTATCTCCATTAAAAGTCGAGAAACCTTTATCATTTCGGAGTTGAACATGAGCTAATAAATGAGCTAGGTTACTATCCAAAATAGGGCTAACACTTCGTGACTGAAAAATGGATCACTAATGGTTGGTAGAGCAACTAGATTGCACTAAACTGCACTTGACCTCATTGAACCTATAATGGACTACCTTGTTACTTGCGAGAATACTGAGGGTCTCCAGTAGAGCAAGGACATCCCTAAGCTAGCTTCCAAATTGAACTGTGTGCCTTAACAGAACTGGCCTTGATGGTGATCAATAAGCATTGTTTTTTCATATCCAAGTTCGGCATCTTAATCTAGGCTTTAGTCTATATCATCCTTCCCTCCTTTGAAAGGATTTGCTCTCAAATCCCCATAATCAATCTCATCTGCCACATAAGGGCTCAAAACACCTACATTAAAAGTGGATGAAATAAACATTTTCCCAAATAGTTCCAGTCTGTATACATTAGTCCCCACCTTGGCTAGGACCTTGAAAGGTCCATCTCCTCTGGCCATCAGCTTGCTTTTCCTCCTCATGGGAAATCTTTCCTTTCTAAGGTAGAGCCAAACAAGATCTCCAGGCTGGTATTTAACTCTTCTTCTATTCTTATGAGCCTTAGCCTTATAGGACTCAATGATCTTTTCAATATGAGCTCTAATATGCTCATATAACTTCTTCATTTCCTTGACCCTCTTTTCAGCCTCAAAGCTAACGTTGCAATTAGTAGGCAGTGGGATGACATCATTGGAGTAAGGGGATTGACCCCATACAAGCCCTCAAATGGTGAGCAACCAGTAGCTCTCGCTAGGGTCCTATTATAAGCAAATTCAGCATGAGGCAGTTTGAGATCCCATTCCTTCAAGTTCTTCTGGACCAAGGTCCTAAGGAGGGTAGACCGGGTCTTTGTGACCTCGGTCTGGCCATCAATTTGTGGATGGCAGGTGGTGTTGTAAAGTAGCTTTGTACCTAATAGATGCCAAAGGCTCCTCCAAAAGTGAGATAGGAACTTAGAACCCCTATTACTCACACTGGCCCTTGGCATTCCATGTACCTTGATTCTCTCTTTAAAGTACTGTTGAATTCTAAGAGTACACAACCACAAGAGGGGGGTGAATTGTGGTGTCTGATTTTCGCGTTGTAAATAACAAACACCCTCACAGAGGTTATTCTCAGATGACAAACACCCTAGTGACTTGTTTGCAGGGGGTGTTCTCAAATATTGCAAATGCGAAAATCACCAAGATAAATGCGAAAATAAAGCACACACACAATTTTTACGTGGAAAACACCTCTAGCCCAACTGAGGTGTGAAAAACCACGACCTACCTCGTGTAGGATTTAACCACTTTCACTAACGGGCTTCACACGTTACAAATGTAACACACCTTGTTACAACTTGCAACCACGTAACCTTCTTCTCTAAGAAGGGTTACACCACGTCCAAATCTCACCAGATTGGACACGTCCAAAGTCCACACGACTGAGGACCACTCACTCACTTTTCTGATCCAAGATCAGGGTTACAAAACACCTTACGGGGGTGCTTCTGATTTAAGCAGATGTAAGGTACAATGAGGTCCTAGTATGCCAATATCTTGAAAGCTTAGTTTAAACACAACTTGTCTCGGTTTTTCTTTTCTCAAGCGTAACTCGAAAAATTCTTCTCACTAGAAAAACCACTTTTGAAATTTTCCTTTTTTGCGTATGTTGTGTATGTTTCTCGTCTTTTTCCTCTATTCAAATGGGAGTGAAATGCTGAGATTTTAAACACAAAATCCAACGGTCAAAAACAAGGAGAGGTAAAAGAATCAGCTAAGTAGGGAAAACGATTTTCAAGCAAGAAATACTCCCCAACGGCTAGTGATAAATTTTTCCAAAAATATAAGGGATTTGTTATCTTAAGAGATAACCCTTATCTTCCCATAGCCGTGAAGAAGATTCAAATGACAACCAGAAATCTTCAGCTTTTGAAATTTTATCATATCCGAAAATATAGGCAAAGGGAATCTTTTAGTTTTGGCAATTCTCCCAAAACCTATTTTCGCAAATCTCCCATAATATTTTCAAGAAATATCCTTTCCAGAAAAATAGCAATCTTGGAATTTAAAGAAAGTATTCTGGAGATCTTGGCCAACCGAAATGAATTTTCAAAGATAACCGGGTATGGCCACTTCAGTTCAGAAACACCCTAGGCACCCTGTTTGCAGGGTTGTTCGCAACTGGTGTTCTGAAGCACTTAGCGCAAATACCGATTCAAGAGGTGTTTAAAATGACGTTTTCAATATTGGCATATTAACAAGAGTCTAAATAAATAAAACCTATATACCCAAGACTTCTTGTTTTGAACCAGTCATCTTGTCTAAGATTTGTAGAGCTGCTGTGAACACCAAAGCCACCTTGTTTGCTGGGGTTGTTTTTTGCATTGCTAGAGTTCAGGAACATGCCTTACAATCAACTGTCGAGAGGGTGTTCTTGACTTAATATAGAATCACCAAGTAAAACCTGTTTTGAAGACTTGTTCTCACATGTAGCAAACCAGTTAATACAATAAAGATCACAAACACCAGTTAGGCCTATTTGGAGATCGTGTTTGGAGCAACATTACTTGGACAAAGTTTTACACTTGGATTTGCTATCATCAAAACTAAATATACTCAATAAATTCCCCCTTTTTGATGATGACAAACCAAGTGACCATATTGACAAAATTAAAAAGCTTAATAACGATTAATGCTGATAGGGATCCTCTAGGTGCTAGGTCATAGATCATATGGTCTTATTTGTATGGTCTTATTTCCCCTTTTGGTATCATTAAAAAGCATAAACAACAGTATGAATGCAAGAAAAGAAATATAGAGCATAAGGTGCAAGAAGCATCATGAAAGAGATATTGCATTAAAAACAGTACAATGCCAAAAACGAAGAGGGGAGGAGGAAACAAGAGAACAGTCTAGAGAATCAGGGTGCAGGGGGTGGTCTCGTTTGCAGAGGAGGAATGCTGGGGGCAAGAGTGGAGAGAAGGACAAGAAATTCCTCATGGCGTTTGGCGGAGAGGGCTTCACAGCAGGTTTAGTGGTTGATTTTGGAGGGGCTTGTTCTTCAGAGGACTCGGAGAACACCGGTGTCCCCTGTTTGAAGGTGGTGTTCTCAGAGTCAGAACTCGAGAACCCTTCGGTAGAAGAGGAGGAAATCTCCTCGATGACAGGAGCAGAGGGTTTGGGGATACGGGGGAAAGATTGAAAAGCTAGTCTCGCAGATTTGCGGGAAGGCTTGGAGGATTGTGGAGAAGAGGGAGTTTGAGAGGGCTGAGACCTTGGTTGTGGCCTTGTTCTTGGCGTTCTGCTACGCCTGGCCACTATTTTCACCCTTTTCCTTTTCTCTCCAGTTTGAGCGACCGGAGTGGGGGTTTCAGCTTCAGGGAGAGAATCCTTCTCTAAACTCTCCTCTGATGTCTCATTCGACTTCCCTTGGAAATCGACATCTAGATCCTCCACAAACACACCTTCGACAGAGGCAGCCCCTGTTTCTGGCGCTGTTTCAGGAAACAACCCAGAAGAACAGGGCTCAAAATTAAACCCTTCAGGGGTTTCCAAGATTTGGTCTTGAGACCCCGATAGTGTACCCTCTGACTCGACCTTAATGGGACAAGCAATTGTCCCTACAAGAAACACCAATTCCCTTCCACATTCGAAGGGAATATCAACCATCCCCATTCCCACTAAGTGTAGGGACAAGCTTTTCAGGAATTTGAAAGGCTTGTACAGGATTGGGCGAGGGGGAGCAGGGATTGAGGACGCAAGAACGAGGTAGTTTGATTGAGAGGAGTTGGTGAGAGCCATTGTTGCTAGAGGAGAGAGATTAGGGTTTAAGGCTTTGCAGGTTTCTCAGATTTTGCAGTACTGAGAATAGGGCATATAAAAAGAGAGAGAGAGAGAGAGCACCCAAAATCTTTTAGAAGATTTCTTGGTTTGCAACGGGTGTGAGACTTAAAAGCTTGTGCCTTGGGAAGGAAAAACACATCGAGCAACCAAGGGGCGTACCTGTTCTCTTCGTTATGCCTGTTCTTTGCCGTCTGATCTTGATTGGACTTAATGGTATTAAGGCGGCTTCAGTACATCCCCTTATGCTGCACTAAGTGGATAAGTAAAGACAAAATGCACGCAATTCGAGTGTATGCAATAACATCCGTTGTTAATAAGATTTGCAAACAGGGGGAGAGAATAGGGTGTAAAGGTTGATCTTCCCAAACCCAGTTCATGTTCTGGAAACAGGTAACTCAGGGTGTTCTCACCAACCCTAGTTCCAGTCTATTTCTCTCAAATTGATCTCTAGCTAGTGCCTTAGTGAATATATCAGCAATTTGATTTTCCGTTGTGCAAAAGTTCATAGAGATTAAACCCTTTTCAACATTATCTCTCAAGAAATGATGTCGAATGTCAATATGCTTTGTTCTTTTATGTTGACATGGATTTTTGGCAATGTTAATTGCACTTGTGTTATCACAAAAAATAGGAATGCATCCAATGTCAACACAAAAGTCCTTAAACTGTTGTCTTATCCACAACAGTTGAGCACAACATGAAGCTGCTGCAACATATTCAGCTTCTGCTGTGAACATGGCAACTGAAAGTTGCTTCTTGGTAGCCCAAGATACCAAACAAGGTCCAAGAAAGTGAGCCATACCTGAGGTACTCTTTCTATCAACTAGGAATCCAGCATAGTCAGCATCGGCATATCCAACAAGATCAAAATTGCAACCTCTAGGATACCATAAGGCTAAATTGGGTGTATGTTTCAAATATCTTAGTATCCGTTTCACAGCCTTAAGATGAGTTTCCTTAGGATTAGACTGAAAACGGGCACATAAACCAACACTAAAAACAATATCTGGTCTACTAGCGGTTAGGTATAGGAGTGACCCAATCATGCCCCTATAGAGTTTCTCCTCAACTGAGGGACTCCCATCATCCATAACCAACCTGGTTGAAGGAGAAATAGGAGTGTCTACGGGTTTGGCCAACTCCATCCCAAAACGCTTAAGTAGCTCCTTGATATACTTTTGTTGATGGATCATGGTGCCGTTTGGAGTTTGCTTGATTTGTAAGCCTAAGAAAAAGTTAAGCTCACCCATCATGCTCATCTCAAACTCACTCCTCATCATATTTGAAAATTCATTGCATAAATCATGATGAGTTGCACCAAATATAATGTCATCAACATATATTTGGACAATCAATAAATGTTCCCCCTTAGATTTTAGAAACAAGGTATTGTCTACCTTGCCTCTTCTAAAATCATTTTCAATTAAAAAACTTGACAACCGTTCGCACCAAGCTTTAGGAGCTTGTTTTAGGCCATAAAGAGCTTTGTCAAGTTTGAAAACATAGTTAGGAAATTCACTGTTTTCAAAACCAGGGGGTTGTTTGACATACACCTCTTCTTTAAGGTATCCGTTGAGGAATGCACTTTTCACATCCATTTGATATAGCTTGATTTCCATATGAGCTGCAAAGGCTATTAAAATTCGAATAGCCTCAATTCTAGCAACTGGTGCAAAGGTTTCTTCATAATCGATCCCTTCTTCTTGATTATACCCTTGAACAACCAGCCGTGCCTTGTTCCTAGTGACTGTTCCTGACTCATCCAGTTTGTTTCGGAACACCCACTTGGTTCCAATGATTGTTCTCTCTGCAAGTTTAGGTACAAGGTGTCATACTTTGTTTCTTTCAAATTGATGGAGCTCTTCTTGCATTGCCGTGACCCAATCTGAATCTGCAAGAGCTTCATTCACACTTTTTGGCTCAATGTTAGAAAGAAAAGCATAGAAAGCACAAAAATTCTTAAGTTTAGATCTAGTTTGCACTCCAGTATTAATATCTGACAAGATTTGATCAAGAGGGTGCGAACTATGGTGCTTCCATGGTCTTGGATTAAGTGGATCCACAGACACATGCTCTGTTCTAACTGAAATGTGTGTAGGATCAGGCTCAAGAACACCTCCTGATCCTGTTTCTGCACCTGTTTGCAAGCTTGTTCCTGAAGAACATGGTTCCGAACAGGGTTCAACGGTGTTACCCCCTGTTTGGTGTTCACCTTGCCTGCTGTTCTGAGAAACACCCTCAGGAGTTGTTTTCTCCATGATGTTCTTACCTCGTTTATCTTGGAGCAACACTTCTTTTCGAACAAGACCTAATTCAAGTTCATCTTCCTGTGCATCATTCTCACTCAACAAGTTAGATTCATTAAAAAGCACATGCACACTTTCCTCAACACACAAGGTCCTTTTGTTAAAGACTTTGTATGCCTTGCTGTGAGAAGAATAGCCAAGAAATATTGCCTTATCACTCCTAGGGTCAAACTTTCCTAAGACATCCTTCCCATTATTATGCACAAAACACCTACAACCAAATGTTCTTAGGTGCGTAATATTGGGTTTTCTGCCCTTGAAAAGTTCATAAGGAGTTTTGTTCAAAATGGGTCTGATCATGCATCTATTTATAATGTAACATGAGGTGTTCAATGCTTCTGCCCAGAAATACCTAGGAAGACCACTAGCAATAAGCATTGTTCTGGTCATGTCTTCCAGGGTGCGATTTTTGCGCTCAACCACCCCATTTTGTTGGGGTGTTCTTGGAGCTGAGAAGTTATGATCAACACCATGTTCATTACAATAGTTGATAAAACTTGCATTTTCAAACTCAGTTCCATGATCAGATCTCAAGCTAATTAAGGAGTGTCCTACTCTCTTTTCAACCTTTTTGAGAAAGGCAATAAAATTCTCAAAGGTTTCATCTTTGGATGCCAAAAACAAGGTCCAAGTAAATCGAGAGTAATCATCCACTACAACAAGCACATACTTTTTCCCACCTCTACTAGTTATCCTCATGGGACCACACAAATCAATGTGTAATAATTCTAGAGGTCGGGTAGTGCTTACACATTTTTTCGATTTAAAAGAAGATCTGACTTGTTTGCCTTTTGCACAAGCTTCACATACCTTGTCATCATTAAATTTGATGGAAGGTAGTCCAATAACCAGGTCTTTTGAAACAAGTTTGTTTAACAAGGACAGGCTTGCATGACCTAGTCTCTTGTGCCATAGCATTATATCATCATTTAATGCATTTAAACAAGTCAGATTATTTTGGGGAAGAGTGGAAATACAAACTTTATAAACATTTTGACATCGCTTCCCCCTCAACACAACATCTCCTGTGTCGTCATTCACAACCAAGCAACGTGTTTTTGAAAACAGTACTAGGTTGTTCTTGTCACACAGTTGGGACACACTTAGCAAATTGTGCTTTAACCCATCAACTAAGTGCACATTATCAATTGAGTGGGAGAGAGTTTTACCAATGCTACCTACACCGACAATTGTCCCAGACTTGCCGTTGCCAAAAGCCACGCTCCCACCGGTTGAAGCTGTAAGTGAGAGAAAGTTTGATTTTTCTCCAGTCATATGCCGCGAACACCCACTATCAACATACCACAGCTGCCTGTTTTCAAGGTTGTTTTCTGATCTGTTTGACAGGGTGTTTCTTACCCTGTTTGCTGGGTTGTTTGTGGGGTTGTTCTCTCTCACTTCAGCCTGCAAAACAAATCACAGGTTAGTTTTGGGAACCCAGATCCACTTGGGTCCCATTCTTTTAGACAAGTAAAGCTCATCTTTTCTAATCCAGATTGTTTCACATACCTTTCATTTTTTTCAATGACATACCTTCTCAGAGGACATGAATATCGATAGTAACCAGTTTTACCACAATGAAAGCAAACAATGTTTTCAGGTAATCCCACATACTTTCTATGAATTGGGTAAACTGTTCGTTTAGGCTTATATCCAAGTCCCTTTTTGTTTCGACTGTGGTGAGTGTTTAACCAATCAAGGGCTTGTGAGGACTTGTTCCAGCGCTTGGTTGTGATAAGCTCGGTTTCCAGTTTTTCTATATTAGCATGCAAACCTTTGTTTTCCCTGAGCAAGGACTCAACCATTCCTTCCACCTCAAAGAGTTTTTCCTCCATTCGAGAATAATTTCCTTCTTTTATAAAGAGGTTTTCTTTGAGCGTATTAATATTTTCATGTAAGCCTAGTTTTTCATTTTTAAGGATCTCATTTTCTAGTTCTAGGTCTCGGACATCTCGTTTCAATCCAGTACAAGTATCCATCAAGGTATATAGAAGTTCTTCGAGAGTTGCTTTATTGAGACCACGTACCTTGTTCTTGAGATCAGTAAGACTATTTGTTGATTCATTATTTGAATCCGTGTCACTTTGTGCCATGAGAGCTACAGCAGCTTCATCAGTTTCAGACTCACCTTCATCCTCAGAGGAATCTCCCCAGGCAGCAAGCATAGCCTTCGAGAATCGTCTCTCAGAACTGCTTGCATCTTGTTTTCTACCTTATTTCCTGGGGTGTTCTTGCTCTTGCTCTTCTCGAAGTAGTGGACAGTTCTTCACAATGTGATCCGGCTTGCCACACTTGAAACACCCTGTGAACTGTTCTCAGGGGGTGTTTCTGGACTTACTGAAGTCTTTTCTTTTGCTGTTTTCTTTGACTTTTTTGAAGAATTTCTTGAACTTTCTTGTCATTAAGGCCATCTCTTCATCCTCAAGGTCAGAGTCATCATCCTCTTGTGCTTTCAAGGCAAGCCCACGATCCTTCTTCTGCTCCTCTTTTTGTTGTGAGTTCTTTCTGAGTTCATAGGTTTGAAGATTGCCAATCAACTCGTCGAGGGTGATCTTGTTCATATCTTTAGCTTCTTGGATGGCTGTTACTTTGGCCTCCCACGTACGAGGTAAAATTCTGAGGATTTTCCTCACCAACTCTTCAGTGGTGAAAGATCTTCCCAGGGATTTTAACTCGTTCGTGATGTGGGTAAACCGTGTATACATATCCATCACAGTCTCACGATCACCCATATCAAACAACTCATATTGTCGCATAAGTAGCTCAATTCTAGATTGTTTAACCTGACTCGTACCTTCATGAGCAACTTGAGGGCGTTCCAGATAGCTTGGGCTGATTCACACTCAGAGATGCGAGTGTATTCATCGGGTCCTAGGCCAAAATATAGAAGCTTTTTGGCCTTGGCATTTTTCTCCATCTTTTTGTAGTCCTCGGCATCAAACTCATGAGGTTCTTTGGGAGCTGTTTTTCCTTCAGGAAGGGTTTTTATGGGAACAAAAGGCTCGTTCTTGATGAGCATCCATAACTCATAGTCTTTGGCTTGTATATAGTTCTCCATCCTATTCTTCCACCAACTATAGTGTTGGCCATTGAAGTAAGGAGGGCGAGTAATGGATTGTCCTTCAAGAATTCCTTGTGAAGTACTCATCTTCAGAATCTCTCAAGGTATTAACCTTTTGTAGGAGAACCTGCTCTGATACCACTTGTTAAATTCGTGAGTATACAACCACAAGAGGGGGGGTGAATTGTGGTGTCTGATTTTCGCGTTGTAAATAACAAACACCCTCACAGAGGTTATTCTCAGATGACAAACACCCTAGTGACTTGTTTGCAGGGGGTGTTCTCAAATATTGCAAATGCGAAAATCACCAAGATAAATGCGGAAAATAAAGCACACACACAATTTTTACGTGGAAAACACCTCTAGCCCAACTGAGGTGTGAAAAACCACGACCTACCTCGTGTAGGATTTAACCACTTTCACTAACGGGCTTCACACGTTACAAATGTAACACACCTTGTTACAACTTGCAATCACGTAACCTTCTTCTCTAAGAAGGGTTACACCACGTCCAAATCTCACCAGATTGGACACGTCTAAAGTCCACACGACTGAGGACCACTCACTTACTTTTCTGATCCAAGATCAGGGTTACAAAACACCTTACGGGGGTGCTTCTGATTTAAGCAGATGTAAGGTATAATGAGGTCCTAGTATGCCAATATCTTGAAAGCTCAGTTTAAACACAACTTATCTCGGTTTTCCTTTTCTCAAGCGTAACTCGAAAAATTCTTCTCACTAGAAAAACCACTTTTGAAATTTTCCCTTTTTTGCGTATGTTGTGTATGTTTCTCGTCTTTTTTCCTCTATTCAAATGGGAGTGAAATGCTGAGATTTTAAACACAAAATCCAACGGTCAAAAACAAGGAGAGGTGAAAGAATCAGCTAAGTAGGGAAAACGATTTTCAAGCAAGAAATACTCCCCAACGGCTAGTGATAAATTTTTCCCAAAATATAAGGGATTTGTTATCTTAAGAGATAACCCTTATCTTCCCATAGCCGTGAAGAAGATTCAAATGACAACCAGAAATCTTCAGCTTTTGAAATTTTATCATATCCGAAAATATAGGCAAAGGGAATCTTTTAGTTTTTGGCAATTCTCCCAAAACCTATTTTCGCAAATCTCCCATAACATTTTCAAGAAATATCCTTTCCAGAAAAATAGCAATCTTGGAATTTAAAGAAAGTATTCTGGAGATCTTGGCCAACCAAAATGAATTTTCAAAGATAACCGGGTATGGCCACTTCAGCTCAGAAACACCCTAGGCACCCTATTTGCAGGGTTGTTCGCAACTGGTGTTCTGAGGCACTTAGCGCAAATACCGATTCAAGAGGTGTTTAAAATGACGTTTTCAATATTGGCATATTAACAAGAGTCTAAATAAATAAAACCTATATACCCAAGACTTCTTGTTTTGAACCAGTCATCTTGTCCAAGATTTGTAGAGCTGCTGTGAACACCAAGGCCACCTTGTTTGCTGGGGTTGTTTTTGCATTGCTAGAGTTCAGGAACATGCCTTACAATCAACTGTCGAGAGGGTGTTCTTGACTTAATATAGAATCACCAAGTAAAACCTGTTTTGAAGACTTGTTCTCACATGTAGCAAACCAGTTAATACAATAAAGATCACAAACACCAGTTAGGCCTGTTTGGAGATCGTGTTTGGGGCAACATTACTTGGACAAAGTTTTACACTTGGATTTGTTATCATCAAAACTAAATATACTCAACAAGTACAAATTAGCAACATGGGATGCATCATCAACTTTGTGACAGGATACAAAGTGAGCCATTTTAGAAAACCTGTCAACAACCACCACTACTGAATCTTTAACCTCTGAGTCCTTAGTAAGGCCACAATAAAATCCATGCCGACAGCTTCCTAAGGCCTTAAAGGGACTGAAAGTAGGGTGCAAAGGCCTTAATGGAACTGACTCTTGGCCTTGTGATAGATAGAACACCTGGAAACCACCTTATGCACATCCCCTCCCATTTTAGGCTAATGAAAGTGCTCTATGAGAATATTTAGAGTCTTGTTCAGCCGAAAATAGCCTGCAGTGATCCTCCATATGCCTCTCTGACCAACAATTCTCTCAAGAGGTAAGCAAAAACAAATAGCTTGTTTCCCTTGAATAGATATGGCCCTCGAGCTGGAATGTCCTCACCAAGTCTTGAAATTCTGGATCCTAAGGATAGTAGGCTTGTATAGCTTGCAATCCTAATAACTTTGTGTCCGAGACTGAGATTAAAGCATACCTCGTGGAAAGGGCATCAGCTACCATATTTTCAGTGCTTCTTTTGTTCTTGGTGAAGAAAGTAAAGGCTTGTAAAAACTCAACCCATTTAGCATGTCTGGCATTGAGCTTAGGCTAACCACTGTGAAATTTCAAGGCCTGATGATCTGAATGAAGCACAAAGGCTTTAAGCTTCAGGCAGTGACTCGAGTAACTCAAGGCCCTCACTATTGCATAACACTCTTTATCATAAGTTGAGTAATTGAGCTGGGGGCCACTGAGTTTTTCACTAAAAAAGGCTAGAGGCTTCTTGAGTTGAGCGAGAACAGCCCCAATGCCTACTCCATTGGCATCACGTTCCACTTCAAATAGCTCCTCAAAGTTAGGCAAGGTTAGGACAGGTGCCTCACACAACCTTTGCTTGATAGCCTTAAAAGCCTTCCGTGCTGCTAGAGGCCAAATAAAACTATCCTTCATCATACATTCTATAAGTGGAGCCATGATGGTAATGAAATCCTTGATAAATCTCGTATAAAAAGAAGCTAAGTCATAAAAACTCCTCACTACTGTGACTGAAGTTGGAACTGGCCATGATTTGATTGCTTCTATCTTAGCTTCATCCACCCATATGCCATCACAAGGGACCACATACCTATGGAATATGACCCTTGGAATAAAGAACTCACATTTTTCAAGTTTGTCATAGAGCTTTTGATCTTTAAGTGTGGAAAAGACTTACTTCAGATGTTAGATGTGGCCTTGCTCAGCCTCGCTATACACAAGTATACATTCAAAGTATACAACGATAAATTAGCCAATGTAGAGCCTCAGCACCTCATTTATCAGCCTCATGAAGGTGATAGGGGCATTGGATAGCCCAAATGGCATAACAAGCCATTCATATAGCCTTTGTTTAGTTTTGAAGGTAGTCTTCCACTTATCCCCTTTTCTCATCCTAATCTGATGACAACACTCCTTAAATCAATCTTGGAGAAAATTTTGGAACCATGGAGCTCATCCAACATATCATCAAGCCTAGGAATTGGATACTTGTACTTGACTGTGATGTTGTTTATGACTCTACTGTTTATACACATCCTCCAACTGGATCTTTCTTTGGCATCAAAAGAGCAGGAACTGAGCATAGACTCATGCTTTCCCTCATATAACCTCTGTCTATTAACTTCTGAACCTCTTTTTGCAGTTCTTTGGTTTCAGCAGGGTTACATTTATAAGCAGGTTTGTCGGGTAGAGGGGCTCCAGGAATCAGGTCTATTTGGTGCTCAATAGCCCTTTTGGGTAGAAGGCCAGGGGGTAGATCTTGAAGAAAGACATCCCCAAACTCATGGGCTAGAGGCTGAATTGAGGGGTGAAAAGATGTTAGGTCTGTGTCAGGGGTTGACTCCATTATTAGAATAGTAAATACAAGTTTCCCCTTGGAAATAGCCCTTTCCACTCTTCCCCATTGACAAGTAAAGCACTCGCCTTGTGTTTCCCCTTCACAGTTCCAGCTTTGAGTGTTTGGCTAGGAGCTAAAGGGGTTAAGGTCATTTTCTTGCCTTTAATTTGAAGAAGTATGTGTTGAACTGACCATGGCAAGTAACAACCTTATCATACTGCCAAAGTCTACCTATAAGCAAATGACAAGCATCCATTAGCAAGACATCACATATAGCCTCATCCTTATAACTTTCAATTGAAAAAGCTACTAAAACTTGCTTAGTAACTATTTCCTCATTGCCTTTCTTGAGCTAATTTAATGTGTATGGCCTGGGGTGCTCAATAGTAGCAAGTTTAAGCTTGCTAGCCATCTCAGTGGAGGCTACATTAGTATAACTCCCTCCATCTATAATAAGGTTCTATGTTTTGTTAACCATGTTGTATCTGGAGTGATAAATTTGCTCCCTTTGATTGGCTTTTGGTGGTACTTCTGTGGCATGAAGTAATCTCTTGATCTTAACCATCCCACCCTCTTTAGGTGGTAAGTAGGAAGTTTCTCCTTCCTTATCAAGAGCATCCTCATCTTTCTCTACCTCCATTTGATCAAGATCTTTAATTTCTCTAATGATTAGGACCCTTTATTAGGATAATTTGCTTGAAAACACCCATACTCATGGCATTTAAAGCATTTCTTCTGGCCCTTAGGAGCTTCTTTGGCTAACTCCTGACCCTTCCTAATGTAATTCAATTAGAAATATCCCAGTTAAATTCCCCAAGTCAAGTTAGTCCAGTTACACAAGTCCAAGTCTATGGAACAAGTTCCATTTTATAAGTTTAAAAGGAGATGGTACCCGGGTTCACCCCCGTGCACGTATGCGGTTTTGTTTTTATTATTTCATAGTCCAAACGACATCTAACTCATGTAGTTCTTCTTTTGTTAGTTCTGTTAGGATGTCTAGTTTATTTCTTATGTTAAGCACAAAGGCAGACAAGTACACTAAAGGGGCTAATTCAGTCAAGTTATCGAAGCTGCCCAGCAGGCATTAGGATTTGCACGGTTTGAAAGATCATGGGGATTAAGGCACTTAATGACGTCCAAATCAAGATTTTCAAAATGGAGGGTTTCTAGACATCTTGAGGTTTCCCCCCTAAAGGAAACCCCAACTTAGTCATTAAAATGCAATGGCCCAATAGCATGGAAAATCAGCCTGCATGCGCCACCCAGGCAGCCGTTTGCTTAGCCTAGGAGTTTTCCCTCTTAGGTGGGTTTTCTCCTTCAAGGTGTGTGTGTGCTTAGCTGGAAGCTTGAGCTAACTCATAGGTGACTCATGAATGTAGAAAATGCCATGTGGAAGAAGAAGATTCACCCATTTTGCAAGCATTCATTCGTCCACTTCAGCACGAGGTGTCACGCATGCATTCCTCTTATACTTTTAAGGTGGCAGCCGTGTGTTTTTTCCTTCCAAGAGAGGAAACATAACTCATGCAGCCAAGAATTAGCAAAGATTAGCTTAAGTTAATTAGTTTTAAGCCATTGCATTTGTTTGTGCTTGTTTTACTTTAGTTATGAACTAAACCGTAGGTTTTGCTAGTTAACCGTACTTAGTGACTTTCCTGAGCATTAAGCAATCAATTAAGGATTACCTAATGATTAAGGAAAGGGCTAGACATGCCTTATAAGAAGGGCGGACGTCCATTTTGTAAAGGGTGTTGAAGAATTGAAATCAGAAGTTGAGTATAAACTCCTCTGTGTGTTACTTTAAATCCTCTACTTGCTTATCTCTAATTCGGCCAATTAGAGTGGCGTTCAAGTGAGTCTTAATCTGGATTAGGTGATGAAACCTGTATCCTAATCTACGATTAAGGGCCCTGAAACAGTTCTTAGTGGTGAAATCTATATCTAAGAAACGTTTCAGTTTTATCGATATTTCAGTTCAAGCCATTGAATCTTGTTCAAGGCACTCTTTTCTCCTTCTCCACGCCATTTTCATTATTTCCCCACACCATCTTCTCTTCTTTCACTAAACACTTAAGCTTTCCTTTCATTCCCTCTCCTTCCTAGTGTGACTACATCACTTCCCTTTGTCATTGTCTTCCTTGGGAGTAAGGTCTGGTCTGTAGGAGTTGAAGGTCCTGACTGGTGCAGCTGGCTTGGCTAGAATAGAAGGGTAGTTCCTTTTGGATTTAAGCTACTTTTCAACCTTAACGACCAATTTGTAAGCATCTTCAAAGGTCTAGAAAGGTTGGAACACAACCTTATCCAGGATAGCAGGTTTAAGGCCCTTGAAAAACCTAGCAATGGTCTACTCAGGTTCTTCCCGTAAACTGCATCTGATTTGGAGCTGCTCGAAGTCTCTTATGTATTCCTCAACTTCCATGCTTCCTTGTTGCAATGAAGTGACTCTCAAGTAGAGTTCTTGCTTGTAGGTGGCCGGCAGAAACCTTTTATCCATGTGTTTCTTCAACTTGATCAAAGTTTTTATCTTGGACTTTCCTTCTAAGGCTCTGGTTCTTTTCAGATTTTCATACTAGAGTGAAGCATATTGTTTCAACTTCAAAATAGCAACCTAAAAGCCTTTTCCCTAGAGTATCCCTATAACCTCCATAATTCTCTCCATGCCGAGCACCCATTCAAGGTAATCCTTAGGTTTAAGACTACAATCAAACTCAGGTGCCTTTATTCTGACTTCCTTGAGATCATCTATGTGTACTCTCCTTCTCATGGGCCTAAAATCCCCATTAGAAGAGCTACTGCCATAGTGGGAATCAAGGGAAGGATTAGAACTATCAGGAGGGTCTTGAGGTGGCTCTCTATCCCTACCTCTAGGTTGATTCATAAGCTATTGTATTTGGGCTGTGAGTGCTCTAATATCCTCTTGCATTTCTAGAATAGCTCTATCCCTTCTATGTTTATTCTAGAGAAAGGCCTCTAGGAACTCTCACTGGCTGTTGAGAAGGGGAAGTATTATCCCTCTCAGCCATGCTGTTTAAAGTAAGGCAAAGGGTTTGCTGTGGCAGTTTGTGGAGCTAGGTGCTTTGTAGTTGGACTATGTTTGGTCTGCAAGGTTCTTTGGTAGCTAAACAACAAGTTCTATAACAAAGGTAAAAGGAAATGAACTAGGAATGAAGCAATAAGAGTAGTAAACAAAAGAGAACTCACCAAGAATCAAACATAGGCTTTGATACCAGATGATGCATGCTAAACTGCAGACTTAGTATTCAATAAAGCTACTAACTCAACAAGGAAGATATGTCCTGGAATAAATGAAGGTTCCACCAACCAAGATTGAAAGGATTCATTACCAATCTTCCTAAAGCTAAGGCACTAGAAGATCAAATAAAGAACCACTCACCAAACACCACCAAAAGGCTAAAGTTTAGATAGATTTGAGAGAATTTTGCTTAGAAACCAACAAGAGCCTTTCATATATCAATATTATGGTGTTTACAAATGAGACCAAGGCTTTTATACTCGGCCTTAATAAAAGATCAATAGCTAAAACTTAAAATAAAAATAAGCAAAATTAGTTTGAACCTAAAACATCGTAAAACAGCAACTAAGCTTGGTCTGTGACACCTAAACGCAATGCTAATCTCTAATAATGAGGTGTCAAGCTCTCGTACCATTTAGGTACTTTCTAATGATGATCTTAGGAGAGCAAAGGCGGCCAATAATCAAGTGATTAGCCCGGCATTCAGAAAAGTATAGTACCCTAAAATCCATTACATCAAGGGGTATTTCTATTATACTTAAGCCAGTTAAAGGTTGATGCTAGGTGATCTAAATTTACAACTTTAGGGCCTCATTTGATAAATATTTAAACACATTTTCATGCCCTTAAACATGTCAAAATGAGCTATAAAGTTAGAGACAAAATATCCCCTTGAAACGGCTGCTGCTAACCTGCTGCTAGTGCTGACTGTCTCAAGCAACCTTTATCATTTAGGAGTTGAACATGAGCAAATAAATAAGCTAGGTTACTATCCAAAATAGGGCTAATAATCCTTGGCTAAAAAATGGGTCAATAATGACTGCTAGAGTAACCAGATTCCACTAAACTGCACTTCACCTTATTGAACCTGCAATGGACTAAGGTTGCTGGTTAGCCTCAAAATGACCTTGTTGCTTTTGAGAATACTCAGGATATCTAACATAGTAAGGACCTCCCTAAGCTAGCTTCTAAATTGAACTGCATGCCCTGAAAGAATTGGCCTTGGTGGAGATTAATAAGCATTATTTTCTGGCCATTGGTCTGCATCAACAACCTTTAGTGACTTAAGTCCTAACAATTTTTTAGTTATAATCTAAATACTTTACACTGAATAACCTCTGTTGAGTTAATGAACAAATAGGCTTTTGTTAGTGAATAATCTTGAATAACTATTTTTTTTCTTTTGGGACTGAGTAACAACCTTGAGTGATTGGAGTAATAATATTTTTATTTTCCTGAACTAAATATTTTACAGTGAACAAACTTCAGTGAACTAATGAACACATTGGCTTTTATTAGTGAACAACCTTGAGTGACTTGCATAATAATAAGTTTTTCCTTAAAAAAATATAGTTAAGACAAGAACTAAATACCAAGAAAAACCTTGAGTGACTTGAGTAATAACAACTTTTATCATTATTTTTTTTTTCAATTCACTATATATGCAGACTTTGTTCACTCACGTTGTTCAATGTAAAAATGTTCATTTTTTTCAATTTGGAATATATGCGAACATTCTAATTTGTTCACCATATAACATGATGAACCTAAATGAACCAAACAATGAACAAATAGGTCACCTTCAGTGAACAATCTCATGATAGATAATGAACAGATATTTCACTCTTAGAGAACATTATCAAGATGTCCAGTGAACAGGTTAAAGAGACTTAGTGAACAATTTAAATAAACAAAATAAAAAACGATAACTTTTACCAATAAACAAATGTATTTTTACTGCTCAATATTGTCTAATATGGCACTGGACGGGTGCTTGTATATGTTAGCTGCAAGTCAAGAACATGGCTAGATTGTGATGTGGTGATCGTTATTATTACTATCAATGGCTTCATTTCATAATACGATAGCTAATGAACCAGTTTAGAGCATGCAAGCTGATTAGGCTGACTCAAAGGGGTCCTTAAATACATTTTATCACCATTTATTTTTTTTTTATGGGTGTCTTGATAGAAATTGGGTACTTAGAAAATTAGATCCCTCTAAACACTACACCCTCAACCCCCTCCCCCCAAAAAAGAAGCTTTTACACTCATAGACTGGGATGTAAGATGACTGGTTGGTACGTGCTTAGCCTCAAACAACCTCCACAAAATGGAGAGCACATATTTCATGTCAGGTGTGATTAACATTGATGTTATCTTGCAGCTCCAACTTGCCACATAGTTTGCTATGATCATTTCATCATCTGTTAAATATAGGTATACCAGTCAACAATCCTAAAATTAAAATAAAATTTTTAAAACGGTTTTGTTTGCTCATTGTGTGAAGAGGCTTCAAAGTTAGTTTGCACATCAATCAAAAGAATTTCGAAAGACCAACAATGTTATAGATATTTAGACACAAATAAGCCAAAAAGGAAATCCTTTATACACATAAGATAACATGAGTTTCCTAATATAGCTTGTGATGGCATGAATTTCATACAAAAAAAGGGATAGAAATCCAGGAGGAGGAAATAAAAATCCAAACATAGTTGCTCATCATAAAATATAACTTACAAATCAAACAGAACTTGGATACATTGAATACTAAAATAGAATGAGCTCTAACTTGCCACATAGTTTGCTATGATCATTTTATCCTCTGTTAAATATAGGTATGGCAGTCAACAATCCTAGAATTTATTTTAAAAAATTCAAAAGAGTTTTGTTTGCTTATTACATGAAGAGGCTTCAAAGCTAGTTTGCACATCAATCAAAAGAATTTCGGAAGACCAATGACATTGTAGATATTTAGACATAAATAAGCAGAAAAGGAAAGCCTTTATACACATATGATAACATGAGTTTCCTAATAGGGCTTGTGATGGCATGAGTTCCATGCAAAATGAGAGGTAGGAATCCAGAAGGCAGAGGAAATAAAAATCCAAACATAATTGCTCATCATAAAATATAACTTGCAAATCAAACAGAACTCAGATACATTGAATACTAAAATAGAACCTAAATGTTATAATGTCTCCAAAACACAACTCATAGTGTCTCCTAAACTCAATGCATACAGAAAAGGAACTTATCTCTAGAATAGCACTTTCAATGCTTACAATTAGAAGGAGCATTTGCTAGGAACTTTTCAATAGGCAACTGTTGAATAAGGCATGTTACCAACATATTGGCAGGAAATATACCAGTCAACCTTATTTACAACACAATAAGGTTTCTTTGGTTCATAAGAAATTAATAAGAAGCACATTAGACAATGCCATGTGAAAATTTGGAAAGGAAAGCGAAATGCGAGGTTAGAGGTTACAAAATTGTGCACTACACTAGTCAATGTTGTTCATTGTACAACTTAATGTTGGTCACTAAGGTTTCTCAACTTCAAACAAACTTATCAAATAAACACATTAAAAAGCACACGAAAATGTTCACTACACTAGGCAATGGTGTTTATTCATTTACCAATGTTGTCGCTATAATACTCAAACATGTTCTATAAGTTAAGATTAGTAATTTTCCAAAAATAATGAATTGTTTAGTATACTACTCAATGTCATTCATTAGGGTATTCAATGTAATAATAGATCATAAAATCACTCTTTAAAGTAAGATAATTAATTGTCATCACAACTTTTATTATCTCCTACACTTAACAACACAATAAGGTTTTTTCGTCTTATAGGCAACTAACAGGAAGTACATTAGACAATACCATGCGAAAATCTGGGGGGGAAAACAGAATAGGAGGTTAGGGATTACAAAATTGTCCACTACACTAGTTATTGTTGTTCATTATACAACTTAATGTTATTCACTAAGGTTTCTCGACTTTAAATAAACTTATCAAATAAGCACATTAAAAAGCACTTAAAAGTGTTCACCACACAAGTCAACAGTGTTCATTTATTTATCAATGTTGTTCACTATAATACTCAATGTTGTGCATTAGGATATTTGATGTCATAATAGACCATAAAATCACTCTTTAAAATAAGATAATTAATTTTCATCACAACCTTCATCATCTCCCACACTTGGACAACACAATAAGGTTTCTCTAATTTGTAGGTAAACAAGAATAAACACATTAGATAACACCAGGTAAAAATCTGTGAGGAAAAGTGGAATGGGAGGTTAGCGATTCCAAAATTGCTCACTGCACTAGTCAATGTTGTTCATAACCCAACTTAATGTGGTTCACTATGGTTTCTTGACTTTAAAGAAACTTATCAAGCATGAAAAAATATGATTTAAAACAGGAAGAAACATATTATAATTAACATAATCATTAGTTTTTCCCACACTTGACAACATAATAAGGTATCTCCTGCTCATAGGTAATTAACAAGGAGCACATTAGATGACACCATGAAAAATCTGAAAGGAAAAGTGTAATGGAAGGTTCACTACACTAGTCAAGGTGTTTATTATACAACTTAATGTGGTTTACTAAAGTTTCTCAACTTCAAAGAAACTTATCAAATAAGCACATTAAAAAGCACATAAAAATGTTTACTATACAAATCAATGGCGTTCACTTATTTATCAATGTTGTTCACTGACATAAGAAAAGTCTTCTACCAATGTAATTCATATCATACCAACTTTCATTATTCCACAAACTCAACCACACATTAAAGTTTCTATACTTTGTAAGTCATCAACAATACATACATCAAACAACACCTAGCAAAACATTAGGCGGGAAGAGGATTAGAAGAACATAATTACAACTTTGTTCACTACAATATGCAACCTTATTCATTATAAAATAGGGCAAACATAGTTTTTGGAAGGGAAAATAAGAGCAAATGAAAATCCATTGACAAACCTATCTCTATTGATCTCATAATTTGCTTCCTTACATAATAATACTCTACAATTATAAAAAAAGTACCCATTTTCAGGCAAAATAACACATTCTTCGGATAAAAAATCTAAGACTGAGATAGTGGATGCTAGCATATGAAACCTATCACTAAGTAATCCAAGCAATACCCTTCTCCCCTTCCCCCAAAAAAAAGAAACCAAGCCAATGATCATGGACGCACCCATAAATAATGTCGGAGTGCTGCTACGGCTTGTCATAGCATAAATGACCTTGCAAAACTAGAGATAGGAATGGAAGAGGGGCGGAAAACAAAAAACCAAATGTAATTGAGTAACATAAGATATAACATATAATCCAAACTAAACTTGAATACAATGGATACTAAAGAAGAACCTGAACACTACAACGTCTCTAGAACACAAAGCACAGTGCCTTAAAAGCTCAATACATAAATTGTAACATCAACATTGAACACTACAAATATAAATTGTCTTCAATTCCACGATAGCACTTTCAATGCTTACCGTTATGAGCAGCATTTAGTAAAAACTTATCAGTAGGCAACTGTTGGAATACTGGCAGAACCATTGCTGGCATAAACACAAAACTGGTGTTGGATGGATCAAAGGAGTGCATCAGATGACAGGATGTGAATGGGGATATGCCCTACATGAAGGGGTACAAAAGGCCATAAATTGCTCCCAATACATCAATAAGAAAGCAAACAGCATCAACACAATTGATTATTATACTACTAAACATTTTTCACTGTTAAACTCAATATCATTCACTAACATAAAACCACCTGAGCATGCATATTAAATCACTCAAAATTGATAACTAACAAAAGCACATGGCATCAATGAAAATGTTCACTATTATTCAAAGTTGTTCACTATACTACTTCACGTTGATCACTACCATAAAATGGCATGAACACACATGACTAAACAAGTAAATCTAAACAAAACCATATTTACCTGGCCCGCAAGGTGTTGAATATGCAAGCTTGTAGATGGTAGCTTAAATATTGGTACTATAACATGCTATACAAAATGAATAATTACTTAGTAACACAACATACAACAAATATATGTATTAAATTAATAACAATATTAGAACCGTACCTATTGAAGCATTTGTGAGTAACTTGTGCTAGTATAAGAAGGAACACTTAGAAAAGATGCTCCCTTCTTCATATACAATTGATATGAACATAGAGATCAATAACAACTTTTAGATTACCTAAAGGTTCGCAAATTTCCCTAATACTTGAATCAAACCAAAGAAACAAGATAGTTAAACAAACATACTTAATAACTGGACATATATTTCAATGGACATAGTAAACAGGTATTTGAACATACATTTGAGAAAGATTTAAAGAATTTTCCATTGATCCTTGTGATTTGATGTGATAATTCTAACCTCGTCCAAATATAGAAAGTTAAATAAATAGTTAATTTACTTTGATCATCATGAAACATTTCCTTATTGACCAACTATTATATAATCATCCAATGCCAAAAATGAAAACTTTCAAATTTTGATAGCAACTTCAACAAAATTTATACAAAAAGTATACCTGGTGTGTTGCTATAGAATAGGCCACATCATTAGTTGACAACTTCTTTATCTTCCTTTGTTTAGCTTAATCACGTTTCTTTTCAGCTATACTCTTGAACCTCTTATTTCTTACCCATTTTTGATGGGATCCAGGAGGATTTAGCAAATTCTGTGATGAATTCAAATTTCTCCCCTGGCCATCTTTCTCACAATGTATAAATCTGACATCAAATTCAGTTAGTTCCTTGAACTCCATGAAGTACTTTTCACAAAAAGCCCTCGCATTCTTGTCCATTTGACTAGCTATAATTAGTGAATTCATTTTTCTCATCATTTGCATCTTCCAAATAGCAAAGCAAAAATATAGGTTCTTTAACACTAGATTCTCACGAATCAAGGTTTTGACCATCTTTTATCCTTTTACATCACCTCTTGATTATATATTGATCCAGCACTTGTTCAACACAACAAGCATGTAGCAGCCTGAGGCAATGGGAATACAAAATCTCAACCTTTGTAAACATCTTACAAGTACATTCAACAAAGCCTTGCTCTTTATTAAAAGTAACAATATTTCGAAACTCATATGACTCTTCTCAATGAGATTCACTTGCAATCCTAACACCTTACACCTCGAAGGGTATATATAACACCATTAATAAACTCATTCTTAAACATCAAGAAAGCTTCAACCATATACACATACAACACATGTTTCAAAATGTTTATTAAAGGAAATGCCATTTCTGCATCAGATTTGCTACATTTATGATCTTCACCATCCTCTTTACTCCTCCGTTCAAATACAACGTCACAATAGATGTTATAAAAATCACAAAGATTAGTTGTGGCATGCAACCTTCTTTTGAAAGATCATTTCGTTGTTTCATTCCTTCGTGAAGATAACACGTCTCCAGAAAAATAAGCTTTTGAAAAAGTCAGGCACCATTTTTCACACAAACTATAGCGCTACAAGCCATCAATTGTTACTACAATTGTACTTTTTATCATCCTAAAGTTAACAAAGCAATTCATAAGCATTACTATCGAACTTAATCAAAACACATACATACCTTATCCATCCTTGTTATTATATTTAATAATACTAAACTTAAATTTTCTTGTAATCCTACTAATAATTAAGTAATAGCACAGACCCTTATAGAAAAACGGAAGTTAGCACACATAACTTAAAATAAGGCCAATAAAATAAAATAACACAGTAAAATTAGTTGCACTTAATACATTTGTTGTGTCAAGGATAAAGGGGGACATTAGAGCACCTTTTTTATAATTTAGTTGTAGTTTATAAACACATATCTTCCTAGTGGCATACAATAATAAACTTGGTAGGGCCTTAGTTACCTAATAAAAGACTGCTCATGCTGAGGAAGCTAGTCATTTACAGTTCACTTCCTTTAGCAACGTAGGGTATTCGTGTTGAAAAATCCAAACTAATGTCCCCACATAAAAAGAAAAGTGCATATAAAATAGCTACAAGAATAGAGCAACAAACTAGATCTCCCCTTAATGCGATGAAAAAATTATTTATCATATTAAAAAGCATATTGTGACTAATACAAGCATTTAGTTTCTTTATACTCATGCCTAAAGTAGCTTTCAGTAAAGCTTTAGTATGAATGGATCACAATTATCATTTTCACAAAAAACTTATAATACTAGTAATAGTCTTCAAAATTTACCTACCTTTCGCAACAATTACGGAGCTCATCCTCGGTGTCATATTCCGTCAAAACTCATCCTCAGTATGCAAATCTCCCTAATATTTGAATCAAACCAAAGAAACGAGATAATTTAACAAACATATTTAATAACTGGACACATATTTCAGTGGACATGTAAACAAGCCGAAAAGGAAAGCCTTTATACAGATATGATAACATGAGTTTCCTAATATGGCTTGTGATGGCATGAGTTTCATGCAAAACAAGAGGTAGGAATCTAAGAGGCAAAGGAAATAAAAATCCAAATATAATTGGCCATTATAAAATATAACTTACAAATCAAACAGAACTCAGATACATTAAATAATAAAATAGAACCTGAACGCTATAATGTCTACAGAACTCAATACCTACATCTCTAGAATAGCACTTTCAATGCTTATAATTAGAAGGAGCATTTGCTGGGAACTTTTCAATAGGCAACTATTTCTGAAATCCTTTTGAATAACGCATGTTACCAACATATTGGCAGGAAACATACCAGTCAATTTTATTTACAGCAAAATAAGGTTTCTCTAGTTTATAGGCAATTAACAAGAACATTAGACAACACCATGCGAAAATCTTGAAAGAAAAGTGGAATGCAGGGTTGGAAATTAGAAAATTGTGCACTATACGAATCAATGTTGTTCATTATACAACTTAATGTTGTTCACTAAGGTTTCTTGACTTCAAATAAACTTATCAAATAAACACATTAAAAAGCACATAAAAATGTTCACTACACTAGGCAATGCTATTCATTCATTTATCAATGTTGTTCACTACAATACTCAAACATGTTCCACAAGTTAAGATTAGTAATTTTCAAAAAATAATGAATAGTTCACTATACTACTCAATGTCGTTCGTTAGGGTATTCAATGTCATAACAGATCATAAAATCACTCTTTAAAGTAAGATAATTAATTGTGATCATAACCTTTATTATCTCCTACACTTGACAACACAATAAGGTTCCTCCGCCTTATAGGTCATTAACAAGAAGTACATTAGACACCACAATGCAGATCCTTCTCTTGATCTGAGGCCTCTAATATTTTTCCTTGAGTTTTTAATAATATGCAACAACACAACCTATGACGACCAAGAGGGAACACCACCTTAATTGTAGAATCCGTGGAGAATGCTTGATCTGTAGTCAAGGTAATTGGGTCCGTACCACCCATAAGCTTTAAGAAAGTCTTAAATATCCAAACAAATGACTCTCATTCATCACAAATCCACAACCAAACATAACATTCTTTGAATGATGATTTGTCCCGACAAAAGGCGCACAAATCATGTTGTACTTGTTCGTCCGATATATTATGTCAAAAACAACAAGATCTCGAAATAATGTATAATCATCCAGCATCTGCTTATCATGCCCCTCCAAAAAAAAAAAAACTTACTAAACAATTGTTGGCATCAAGCTCAAATGCAAAAAAGAAATCATCTTCATACATGAGACACCTATTAAATCTTTCAATTAGTGAGTAAGCATCTCCATCATCAAATGTTATATCTTTTAATTGTCTAAGCTTGTTGTATACATATCTCAAACCATACCCCAAGGAAGGAGATCCCCTAGCTTGCTTCTTAAGCACATGATTCGCATCAGTAACCCTTATTCCTGACTCCCTAAGCTACTTAACAAATGAAATATCCTCCTCAGACACCTCTTAATGTGAAGGCAATAAATGTCGCTTACCTGGACTACACAATGCATGATTATGTTCAATGACATGGCAAGTAGCTATCCGCTTGCCATCCTCATCCCTGTGAAATTGAATAAATGTCTTGCAACCTATCCTCACATCTAAATTTGTATAATCCTTATCATGTTGATCTTTATTTTACTTGAATCCTGCTTTCCAATAACAAAACTGACGCATGCATAATCCACCTGCTTTGGATTTACATGTATGATGTATCTTTAAATACTGAACACTGAAGCAACCTTATATGCATAGTCGTTGTAGATATGAAACTCTTCACATTCTAAGCTAGTTGTAGTCCCAACCAACACTTCTCATAAAGTTTGAAATTTAGTGATGTCCTGACTATTGAACCTAAATCCTAAAATATAGAGAAAAAACATAAGTGAACAATTAGTAATGAACTATGATGTGTATAATAGTGAACACCAACAAAACCACAACGTGCAAAAGTAACAACACTAAAGGCAGATGTAAAGTGCCTTACAATTATTTAAACACTATTACAACAATTCATTAACCAATTTTATCAAATCTTTATATAATAAATGCTAAAATGTATAGATGCTGAGAATGCTTCCCTCTTTCATTCTAGGACTCTCATTTAATCCCTCCAAAATGAGTAAAAAATTAATTTTAATTTTAAATTTTAAAAATTATGTCCCCTCAATTACCAACTTACTGCTACCTCTCTCTCCATCCTCAATAACCGTTCAAGTTGGATTATTTATTTTTTTAAAAAGAAATCATTGCTCCCCACTTCCCCAAGCTGCACGTTTTTTTGGTTGCACATTTCCACATTTCCCTCTCTTTGCATCAGTTTCTTGGGTAAGCCCCCTATAGTCCGCCCACTTCCCCAGGTAATTTTACTTTTTGGTTTTTAATTATGGTTTGTTGGGTTTTATTATTTGGCATTATCATTGTTCTGGTTTTAATTTTAGGTTTTCTCTCTCTTTTACTTCTTCTTTCTTCATCAATGACTTACGCTTCAATGGACAATGGGCATGGTCTTACAGTTGAAGTTTTTTGTTATAAGTTTGCTCTTTTTCTCGCCATAGTTTTATTAAATTTTCATCCCTCATTTTTGCATTTTTTTTGTTGATTGGTTTTTTATAGGCTTATTTG
This sequence comes from Carnegiea gigantea, assembly GCA_029747015.1. NCBI lineage: Eukaryota > Viridiplantae > Streptophyta > Magnoliopsida > Caryophyllales > Cactaceae > Carnegiea > Carnegiea gigantea. The sequence continues at coordinate 503,607 of JAKOGI010000301.1, read as the reverse complement.
CATTTCTTCTTCCTTTATCAATGGCGTATGCTCCAATGGACAATGGGCATGGTCTTAATGTTGAAGTTTTCTCTATAAGTTTGTTGTTTTTCTCACCATAGTTTTATTAATTTCATCCCTCATTTTTGCATTTCTTTGTTGATTGGTTTTTCTTGTTTGAGCATAAAACATGATAAAAAGAGGATAGTTTTTGATTTTGTACACCATTCTTCATTTGGGTTGTTGATTTCAAGCATGGTAGCGATTTTGTATAGAAATATTGGTATGGGTTTTTAAAGAGGTGGGTTTTTGATTTAGTGAATCATTCTTTATCTACGTTTCTGATTTTCAAGCATTTTAGACATTTTGGATTGGATCTTGATTTAGTTTTCTGATTTATTGAGCATGTTTGGAGAGCACAGAAAGGGTAGAAGTTAAAATACCAAAGTTGTGGAGATGCTAATCACTTGAGGACGGTCAATAAGTGGCAACAATAGCAGAAGCTTTAGGTATACAACAAGATTCGCTCTGGGGTCATCACAACTTTATTTTCCATTTTTCTATGTTTTTATGCAAAATTGACTCTATCATATTTATTTAATATGTGTTTTAGTATCATTTTAACATCATGCGCTTGATGTACTCAGTGATAATCGCTATGGAGATAATAGACATTTTAGTATCACATTTATTTAATATGTGTTTTCCCTTATTTTTGAAAAGCTTTTCATCGAATGAATCATTTTTGTGTCCCTCTTAGTATGGATTTGTTAATTTATTAGTATGGCTTTGTATCTCTTTTGAAATGGTATATGTCGTATTTCTTTTAGGAGCTCATTTGTCTTACCAATATTGCATTTAATTTTTGCAGTGCCACATTTGCTATGTGATGACATTATTAAATGATGGTCATTTAGGTTGGGGTTGAGAGACAGATGGCTTGGGACTTAGGGTGGAGATAGGAGAGAGAATAGCACATTTATGTTTTATAGAACTGAGAGGAAGATTAAAAAGGGAGTTAAGCAGGAAGGGGATGGAAGATAAATGTAATTGTCACTATTGCTAATGGCCTCTAACGAATAGATGGACGACCTTCTCTGTTTTTGGGGGGGGCCATCAGTGCTTATTGAAACTATTGTTATGGATTATGGCTTATTGTTTTTGCTTATTGGTTTATAATACTCAAGATAATCCCTTTTCTTTGCTATTATATATAAATCTTGTGTTAATAATCCTGACAGGTTTAGCTGAATTGTTCAATCAAAGTAATAAATGGACTTATTTACATTGGGCGATTGTTGCTAACGGCTAAGGTCAACTAGGAAAGCCTAGCATCATTTTGGGGGGGCTCTAGAATGAAGATAGTTGATTGACCAGTGCGATAGGAATAACGAGTTACATGAAAAGGAATTAAGAGTTATGATTATCATTAGCATCTACAATTCATGCAGAGTACAATGCCCCAATTTCTGATCTTTTAGAGGCCTTCTTTTGGTAGCCATTGCCATTTCAACTTGAGCTACTCAAATATTCATGTCATAAGATGGTATACTTATCATTTACTGTTCAGGTCGGTTTTCACTTTTAGACCAATGATCTCCACTTACCATATGGGGGTTTTAAGATATGTATGGTTATGTCTTTGATCATCTATTGCTCATATTGGTAATTGTGTACATGACAATGTCTTTCTATTTAAATAGAATAGCAAATTGAAATACCAAGAGTATGTTCCCCGCCAGCCTTTTCTATGTTCAATATTTGTTAGTGGTTATTTTTCACCATCTTTGAAAATTGGCACAGCAAGGCAAAAGATGCTTGAACGAAGCTAACTATTATTGGTGCTTCATTATTTCTTCAGGATCTAAGATGTTGCCATCCAAATATAGAAGCTTGCTAACTAGGCAAACTTTTTCAATATAGGGTTTTTAATGCCTGACTGAATGTTAGTTTTGGGTTCCTTGGGTTACTTAATACTAACCACCTTATTGCTATGGGGTGATATGATTTTGAGGATATATATAGGTTTAGGGAAATATAGCATTCATTATCAGGTTTTTTTTTGGTTGTTTTTTGTTTTTTCGGGCATATTCTCTCTTAAATCGTGTTATATTGTCTTACACAATATATTGATGTTGTAATTTAAAAGCTATATAGCTATAACTTATAAATTTGAGATATAATCATTGAGGATTCTTTTTGTTCGTTACCCTATCGTCAATGTATGGTTAATTTTTCTTTCGTATTTTTTTTCCTGAAGTGCTAAATACAAGGAATCTCCTCTAATCAAGTATGTCTGTAGTCTTTCATCCAAGTTATCCTCTAATTACCTACAGTTCATTCACATACTAGCACCTAACACTCTTTGATGTTTCTATTCAAGGAAATGTTTGGATTTTTTATTTCAAACGTAAGAAAATAAGTTAATATTTAAAAATATTCTTTTTATTAAAATGCACCGTGCAAAGCACAGGCCTATACTAGTAATATGTAAATAACATATAACTAATTAACAACATTCCACATGTACCACTAAAGTATTAGTGGAAAGCCTATTTGATAAAAATTAAAGTCAAGAAGTACGAATAATTACCCATAGGATTTTGCAATAACTCTACACAAATAATTCAACAAGTTATAATGGATTAAAAAAATAGAGCTTGTATTACAATATGTAGATAATCCATATAAGGAAAATCAAACAAATCTATGAACAGAACTATACCTCTAATCAAACTAAGATATTATACCTACTTAAAACCCTTGTTTTTCCCCTTATCCAATGCATTCTGAACACATTCTTGATTCAAATATTGGTTCCCTACACAAAAATGGAATAACAAATAGTTACAAAATAAAAAAGGCCAAAGAGTGCATATAACAACCTTACTTATGAAGAACCATGAATAGTATCTAAATAATTTGTATAACGACAAAAATTATTAATAGACAATTAAAGAAATTTTGAATATTTATTATTTTCTACCAAACCTTCAAAGGTCAAAACTGAGTAGTCAAGCACAAAAGACCAAACAATTAGACAAATATGACTTACGATAGTAGAAGAACGAGAAATCACTAAGCAACATTCAAATAATCTATCGACAATAACAATCACCATTAAAAGAATTGGCCGTGGCCCCAAACAATACTTCTCGCAAAGATTAAACTTCAATAATTTCCTGATTGTTAAACCCAATTCTTATAAAACATGGCCATCTCATAATAAGCAAACAGATCAATAATACAACCACTACATCCTCAATTCAATAACCCAAGAAAAAAGAACAGTATAACAAGTGTCAAAAAACACCATATATAAATTTGTAACAGCTATAATTTTTTTTTAAAAAAATTCAAGATAAATGTTAATACTGAAAAGAAATCAATAACATTTGTAAATTCATTTATAGAAAAATAATAAATCATGATCACATCATAATAACCAAATAGACACCGTAATCAATAATACAAACATTACATCATCAGTTCAATAACCACAGGAAAAACATGAACACTATCTCACGTGTCAGTGAACAACACTAAGAGTAAAGTCTTAAAAGCTGTAAATTCACTATTTTAAAAAAGCAAAATAAATTATCAATAGATAATAATGAACAAAAATAAGCTAGATAAAGAACAATACCATAATTTTTAAAAAATTAACATTATAATAAGAATAGTGAACAATTGATAATGAACAGAAAGAAGCTCGATAATGAATAATACCACACCACTTAACAACGTGAACCTTATAATGATAATAATGAATAAACAATATGTTCAACACATATTACGCTCATCAAACATGTCTTTATCTCCGTCATTAACCTCAATGTCCGAAGATTCCTTATCAAACATAGTTACAAAGAAAATGAGCAAAACTTCTTAAAAAGATGAACCTTATAACCCTAAAAATGAGCAGATAAAATGTTCAAAACATATTAAACTCACCGGACATGTTTCTAACCCCATTATTAACCTCAATATCTAAATATTCCTCATCAAAAAAAGTTACAAAAAAAACATTAAAAACTCATCAATAATGTCTCTTAACTAGAAATTAAAACAAATAACAACATTAGGGCATTAGTCTACGTACGAATCAAAATTTTCGTAACTATGAATTCTTCAATTTCTTCTTCTCTACCTTCCACAATGCTCATGTCCATTTTAAAATTCAATCTTCTCACAAAAACTTGAGATCCCAACTTGATCAATATACTAGTAATAAATTTAGTAGATTGATAATGGCAATGAATTATAACATCCTAAAATCCAATCTCATCCCTTTTGAAGCTTCAATAAGTAGCCCCAAGCACAAACCGTGAGAGGAAAAAAAATTTTAGCCACAATTACATTGCTGCAGTTTGCAAATAACTGCCACAGTTTGTTTTTGCTGGTTTCAAATGTGCTATATAAAAACAAAAAAGGAAAAAAACCCTCTTTTCCTGAAGTGGCAGGTACACCTACCGCTGACATGGCTCGGAAGCATAAACTCCAAGGCGTACGTAATAATCTGCAAAAGCAGATGACTAAGTTCGAGTGGTCAAACAAATGTGATGAGGTTTTTTCAAGATCTAAAGAGGTGGTTCACTATAGCTCCTATGCTTACTTTGCCAGTGAAGAATATACTAATGCCTTTAAGAATGGGTTAGGGTGTGTGTTAATGCAAGATGATAAAGTAATAGCCCACACCTTCTGACAACTTAAACCCTATGAAAAGAATTACCCAACTGATGATCTCGAGTTAGCAGGAGTAGTTTTTGCGTTAAAAATTTGAAGACATACCTATACAGGGTGCCATGTAAGATTTACATTGATTATCAAAGTTTAAAATATATCTTTAGTCAAAAAAAAAAAAATCAACCTAAGACAACGATGATGGTTGGAGTTGCTTAAGGATTATGACCTGCAGGTTCAATGTTATCTAGAGAAAGTGAATGTTGTACCATATGAATTGACTAGGAAGGCTCAGTGCAGTTTGAACACAATAATAATCACCCAATTTGACATCTCAAAAGACCGCAAGAACATGAGTATTGAGTTTGTTATGAATGGGCCAACAAATGGGTTGTTGTCAACATTAGAGGCACAACCTTCCATAGTAGAAGAGATTAAGTAGGCCAAAAGGATGATGCCAAGATGGAAAGGCTCAAGCAGAATGTTGCACAAGGAAAATCACCTGGATTTGCGATACATGAAGATGGAATCTTGAGATTTGAAAATCGACTGTGCACGACCAATAAGGAGGAACTGAAAAGGAAGATTCTAGAAGAAGCTCATAATACTTATTATTCAGTGCATCTAGGAGGAACAAAGTGCACAGGGATTTGCGGCAATAACCTTGGCGGGTAAATAAGAAAAGGCAAATTATAGAGTATGTGGATAAATGCATGACTTATCAAAAGGTGAAGGTTGAACATGTAACGCCCCCATCCTAGGGAGAGTCACACCGCCAGGACTTCCTAGAGGAAAATCCTTAAGACTATGAAAGATAGAGGGTTTGGATTAGCATTTAGATAGTCTTTCTAAATTAAAACTACCAGAGTTTCCCCAGTTTTAGCAACATATTACGGTCTTAGCTCAGCTAAGGGTACCTGTAAACTGGTAATAAGGTATAACATATGCTAAGATAACCTAAGTTCACTGCCTCGGGCCACTCGCCCGGATCACTAATGATCAAATAACTAAAACAAGGGTTAGAAAGCTACATATACAAGTACAGAGCCGGCTTCAGGCTTTCACGTACAACGATAAACTTAAAAATTTACAATGTGGTAGGCATCAGACACTTTGCAAAGTTGGCAGAGACTTCTAAGGGGTCGGTATCAAAATAACTTCAAAGGATCTCTTATACCTACTCAAATTGAACCTGGAAAAAAGGGGAATAATAAAGGGACGAGCAACCACACGCTCAGTGAAAATTCCTCTACTCCTTAAAACCCAAAACAGTTGCAGGCAATAATACTAATAATAGCCACATATCTCTCATTCATACTTTACTATTATATTAGGCAATCATAATCCCCAAGGAAAGATCACCACCCTTAAAACTTCATTCTAACCACTCAACTTAATTCTTGGCCCTCAATGACCAAACTTCCCTACTAGCAGGCATTCAGGCACATAAACAAGTAGGCAATAAGGATTGAATATAAAGGCCTTCAAACTCACTTTTAAAAACATAGTGACTCTCGATAATACCAAGAATGGTTTATAATCCACACAAGCTACTTTAAAGCTTATAATTCTTTCCAAAAGTTCTCGAAACATCTAAACGGGTAAGAAACATTTGGGAAGAAATATACTTTCATAGAATATGCACATTGAAAATCTTGAATGTACGATGCATTACTAGGATGTAACTATACTTCATTTGAAATTTCATTTAAACTATATTCAGAACACATTTATGAAATATATGCAAGTTACGTACATTTGAAAGTTTTCTTCTTTTCTTAAAAATGCTTTGCTCGGCCTCTTGAGGCTCGTATTCCTTTACAAGAACTTCTTTTCTTTTCTGAACTGCTTAGAATGGCAAAAAGCAAAAACTCCTTTTTATCAGGAACTTACTTATAACATAAAAACATCTTATTGTGCTAACTAGGGGAGGTCAAAAGCACCTTTAAGTGAGATCGTCACTCTTAATCCACGTTATCCCCAGGGTATACGTACTTAACTTTTTGCCAAAACGGGTCTCAGCAGATAAACTCAAACTTCAATACTTGTCTCTATGGGGCAACAGCTCACATCAGGATAATCATATCCTGAGTTCAGTCCCCTTCAAGGTTTTCTTGCACGTCACACATTAGGGAACAGCTCACACCAAGATAATCATATGTTGAGTCCAGCTCCCGGGAACAACTCACGCCATCTTTGCGTCCAGCTCCCAACATTACCTTGGGGGAAAACAGCTCACGCCATCTTTGTGTCCAGTTCCCACCCTCAAGGTCTGGCCACTTGCCTCGCGCTTTGTCAGCCTTTAAAATCGCGTTACATTTCTCTTTTTCAGTTGGTTACTTTGCTGAAATCTTACTTTTAAATAAAACAACCATAACCTTTCGAAATGTTTATAGTTCATTCGTTTTTGGCGTAAAAACTTCTTATAAACAGAATAAGTTTGCTAACTCGTAAATCGACTTCGTAAATAGCTTAAAAGCTTCTCATAAACGTAATAAGTTTGCTAACACGTAAATCAACTTCGTAAATAACTTAAAAGCTTTTGTAGACGTAACAAGTTTATTAACACCTAAATCGACTTCCTTTGAAACTTAAAAACTTCTTAAAAACGTAATAAGTTTATTAATACGTAAACCGACTTCGCTTTAAATTTAAAAGCTTCTTATAAACATAATACGTTTACTAAATCGTAAAATGACTTAGTTTCTAACTTAAATGCTTCGTACGAACATAACAAGTTTGCTAAATCGTAAAACGACTCCGTTTCCAACTTAAAAGCTTCGTATAAACGTAATAAGGTTGATAAATCATTAAACGATTTCGTTTCTAACTTAAAAGCTTCGTATAAATGTAATAAGGTTGCTAAATCATAAACAACTTCATTTCTAACTTGAAAGCTTCGTATAAACGTAATAAGGTTGCTAAATTGTAAAACGACTTTGTTTTCAACTTAAAAGGTTCGTATAAACGTAATAAGGTTGCTAAATTGTAAAACGACTTTGTTTTTAACTTATATATTTCTTTTAAACGTAATGAGTTTGCTAATCCATGAAAAGACGCCCATTTAGAACTCAAAAAACTTAGTTAGCGTTTAGTTCAAATTAGATTCGTATGAAAACCTACAGTTGTCATTACATAACTCGTTTCAATTCCTTTTAAAACTCAAGATGGGTGTATAAATAAACTAAAGGCTTAAAATATTCTCAAACGTGCTACAATTCAAAAACTTAAAGTACTTGGCTCGTTTATAGGGCAATTTAAGTTTTCTTTTTATATTTTCATCACAAATGCTTCTTAGGGTCATTATGGACTTACAAGCTCTTTAATCGAAACTCAATAGGGACTTAAGTAAGTAAATAAAGATGCAAATAAGCTAAGCTTCATATTTAGCACCTTAAGGTGCTCTTTTTTGGGTCGTCTAAATTCTTTTAAACATGAGAGAGGGGTCATACCCAAACCAATGCCTTAAAACCTTTTCGGAACTCACTTTTAGTTTGCTTTTGAACTTCCAAAACCTATCGACTATTCAATTGAGTCACTAATTGAGCAGTTTGACGGTTTAGGACCTTTTTGCACTTTAGACGTCCTAACACATGAATAAACAACTGACAAGCATAAAAGTATTTTCAAACGTATAAAACAAACTTTTTAAATGACCTTTTCTTTTTAAAGACGTCTAAAGTTTCAAGAATTAATCACATAACGTCACTTAGCATATCGGGGGAAAAGGGGGTTCACACATAGCACCTTCATACACTTCATATCGTAACTCATTAAGCCACACAAGATTGCGGTAATTCACAAGATTGCGGTAATTCACAACCCTGTCTCCCTCCTCACACAGCACCGACCACAAGAACCTCAAACCACTCAATAGTTCCACCTTGAGCCATCCAACTTCGAACTCGGTTTAATATTGTCATAAGCAAACCAATAATTCACCTAAAACCATCATGTATAAGCATAGCATTCTCATCAATAGCCCAATATATAAGTTAAACGCAACTATATTGATTTAGCGATAGCTTTTAAACCGAAACCAACATGCTTTACTAATGCCTTAATTCGCCCGATTAGCATTTTTAAACTTTGAAACATGATTTAAGGCTAATAAACTGATGAAGTGATACACTAAGGCGATAATCTAATTATTATTAACTCAGCGAACTTCCAAACTGTCTAACCATTAATAATCTAACAGCAGTTTCAATATGTGATTAACCCACAATTAACATCATGTTCGTAATTTCCTCATTTTCAATTCTAGGTTTACCCAAACTGATTTCTAGCCTCAATTAACATGCGCTAACTAATTTAGTTAAAATCGTTGAAATTAGTAGTAATTTAGGAGGAATGGAACTCTCACCTTGAATGGATGATCGTCTGAAGCTGCTGGCTCGGCTTTAAGCGATCGAACAGCACCAACCCTTCTGCTCTTGCTCACCACGCACGTCAGTCACCAAACCATGCCCAAAACCGTGCAAATCGAACCCCAAACTCCACCCAAAACCTCACTCACTGACTTGAAATTGAGATAGATTCCTGAGGCTACAAATTTATCCCCAATTTATAGAGGTTTCGAGGCAATTGACGACTAGAATGCATGGCCGAACTTTTACAAGTGTTTGGGCTCTCAAATTCGTGCTCAAACCCATCGAAAACGTGGTGGATTCCCCCGATTTTACCCAGATTTCGCACCAGGTGCAGGCCAGCTCGTGGGGGAGGCCGAATGGGTGGGATTTGCGATTGTGAGGTGCAAGAATCTGCTTGAATTCGAGCTCCCTTTGTGCGTCCATGGTGGAGATGAGAGGAGGAAGAAGAAGAGCAGAGAGGAGAGAGAAAGAGGGCGTCGGGAAGGGGGAGGGGGTCGCGACAGGGAAGAGGAGGAAAAGGGGGGTCATGTGCAATGACTAAAATGCCCCTCCCTCTCTTTTTTTTGGGGTCCGAAACTGTTTCATATTTGATACCGCTAATCTAATTCGTAACCCGAATTCTAAACCTAAATTGATGATATAATATTTCATCGATTACTCGTTCCCAAATACAGCCAGGTTCGATTTAATAAGCATCGAACTACTCCTAAGGTTGGCAACTTAATCGTATTTGGGGCTCCTAATCGATTTAGTACTCGTTAATAACGCTTATTAAAAATCATCGAAAGATTTTCAAAACTAATAATAATATTAATAGTAATAATAATAACGGTGACAATAACATCCTTTTTAATAAAATTAACGCCCACATAGGCACTTAGAAAATAATTTTAGCTCATATTACTAATAAAATACAGTTTCTATAGCGCAAAAAGGCATTATGAACAATTTAACGGAATATAAAATTCGCAGGTATTACACTTTCCCCCTCTAAGAGAATTTCGTCCTCGAAATTACTTACTTGCTGGAAATAACAGGGGCGTACTTCTCTTGCACTCCCTTCACAATCCGATCTACTTCATGCTTAGCTATCCACTCCGTCTCCAAAGTAACATTCCCTCCTTAGGTTTCTAGTCTTACCTAGTCAATGGGTTTTTGCTTAAACCATAACAACACAATCTCTAAAGGTAAGATCGATATGATGATCAGTTCTTAAAGAGTAGACATAAGGAGTTGGGTATCCATCTCGTCAGGCTTACTGGCTGGCTTTTTTGCAGTTCCCGGGTTTATAAACCACTGAATAGCATTAGAAATCAACTAAATTGCGAGCATAAAGATTGGTAATAGGAGGAGTACCTAATACTGCCCTAGTGGAATCTCCTTCCAATCAGAATGCTCGACCTCCCGCTTGAGGTTTCTTACGGTCTTTATTGTTTCCTGGGGAAACACCAGCTAGAGGGCGACCTTGTTGTGCCGTTAGGTTGATTCCTATTCCAGACCTCTGAATATTGCGTTGATTATTCCACGTGGCCCTTGGGCAATTAGCGGCTTTGTGACCCATATCACCACATCCAAAACATGAGCCCGTAAAGCTTCTGCATGGGCCATGGTGCTGACGTCCACAGTGGCCACAGGTATTCCTTGGTTTCCATTGGAAGGCTTGCTTCCCTTTATCTTATGCTCTTTAGGTGTCACTCATACTTTCCCTTTAAAAGCTTTATTACTGATCTCATCCAATCTTACATAACTACACATCAATCCAATTCTGCTTATCTCTCCCATAACCTGGGATCTTCTTATAACACAACACTCTAATGTATGCCTCCATTTTTGTCATCCCAGTCTCATATTGCGAAGCCAATGTCCTCATCGATATCTTCGTTGCCTTATATGATCAATCCAAGTATTTAAACTTCTTAATCCTCGGTATCATCATATCAATAGTGACTTCCTCCCGTGCCTCTTCATTTTTTTCACTTGACTTACATTCCAAGTACTCAATCTAAAACCTTTAGACTCCAAAATACGTTTCTACTTTTCTAACATATTGTTAGGTTCTTTTGAGTGTCTCTCTACTAAGACAATATAGGCAGCAAACAACATTTACCACGGTATTTCATCCTACATGTCATTTGTGAACTCATCTGATATGATTGAAAAAGGGGCTTAGAGCTAATCCTTGATATAACCTAATATCAACAAAGAAGTCCTTTAGGTCTCTTTCTAACATCCTAATCCTTAGTCTCCGCTCACTCATACATGTCTTCAATAAACATAATAAAAAGGTAAATAATTCTTTCTTCACAATTCCAACGCACTTCTCAAGGTACCCTATCACAAGCCTTCTCAATATAAATGAACACCATATGCAAATCCTTTTCTTCAATCCCTCTAGAATTTCATAAGTCATCTCATAAGATTTACCGCTTCTGTAGTTGATTTTCTTGCAATGGAACCAAACTGCTTCACAAAAATTAAAGTCCCCCTCCTCAATCTTTTCCCCATCATCCATTGCATGCCAGAATATAATCGCATTTGATAAGGCCAACCATAAAGGTAGATAAATGCGATCAACGATGAGGAAAACTATCCTACACTACCACTGGGGAAGAACCGGCATATACAAACATATTATAAATTATACACTTGTTAGTACAAGTAATACCAGGCAAGACACGATCACATACGCACATAAGTCACGTATCTTCACATAGCACATGCCTATTATGCTATCTAAATGCATAATGCAAACCTATGGCTCTGATACCACCTAATGTAATACCCCCATCCTAGAGAGAGTCACACTGCTAGGACTTCCTAGAGGGAAATCCTTAAGGCTCTTGAAGATCGAGGGTTTAGATTAGCATTTAGATAGTCTTTCTAAATTAAAACTGCTAGAGTTTCTCCTGTTTTAGCAACATATTACGGTCTTAGCTCAACTAAGGGTACCTATAAACTGGTAATAAGGTACAACATATGCTAAGATAACCTAAGTTCACTGCCTCGGGCCACCCGCCCAGATCACTAATGATCAAACAACTAAACAAGGGTTAGGAAGCTACATATACAGGTACAGAGCCGGCTACATGCTTTCACATACAACGATAAACTTAAAAATTTACAACGTGGTAGGCATTAGACACTTTGCAAAGCTGGCAGAGACTTCTGAGGGGTCGGCATCAAAACAACTTCAAAGGATCTCTTACACCTGCTCAAATTGAACCTGGGAAAAAGGGGAATAATAAAGGGATGAGCAACCACACACTCAGTGAGAATTCCCCTACTCCTTAAAATCCAAAACAGTTACAGGCAATAATACTAATAATAACCACATATCACGCATTCATACTTTACTATCATATTAAGCAATCATAATCCCCAAGGAAAGATCACCACCCTTAAAACTTCAGTCTAACCACTCAACTCAATTCTAGGCCCTCAATGACCCGACTTCCCTACCAGCAGGCATTTAGGCACATAAACAAGTAGGTAACAATGATTGAATATAAAGGCCTTCAAACTCACTTTTGAAAACATAGTGACTCTCGATAAATACCAAGAATGGTTTATAATCCGCACAAACTCCTTTAAAACTTATCATTCTTTCTAAAAGTTCTCGAAACATCTAAACTGGTAAGAAAGATTTGGCAAGAAACATACTTTCATAGAATATGTACATTGAAAAGCTTGAATACACGATGCATTACTAGGATGTAACTATATTTCATTTGAAATTTCATTTAAACTATATTCAGAATACATTCATAAAATATATGCAGGTTACGTACATTTGAAAACTTTCTTCTTTTCTTAAAAATGCTTTACTCAGCCTGTTGGAGCTCGTATTCCTTTAAAAGAACTGCTTTTCTTTTCTGAACTGCTTAGAATGGCCAAAAGCCAAAACTCCTTTTTATTAGGAACTTACTTATAATATAAAAATATCTTATTGTGCTGGCTAGGGGAGATCAACACCGCCCTTAAGTGAGATCGTCGCTCTTAATCTACGTTATCCGTGGGGTATACATACTTAACTTTTGGCCAAAATGTGTCCCAGCAGATAAACTCAAACTTCGATACTGTCCTCTGCGGTCAACAGCTCACACCAGGATAATTATATCCTGAGTCCAGTCCCCCTTAAGGTTTTCTTACACGTCACACATTAGGGAACCGTTCAAACCAAGATAATCATATGTTGAGTCCAACTCACGCCATCTTTGCATCCAGCTTCCAACATCACCTTAGGGGGAAACAGCTCACGCCATCTTTGCATCCAATTCCCACCCTCAAGGTCTGGCTACTTGCCTACCACTTTCTTAGCCTTTAAAATCACATTACATTTCTTTTTTTCAGTTGGTTACTTTGCTGAAATCTTACCTTTAAACAAAACGACCATAACCTTTCGAAATGTTTATAGTTCATTTGTTTTTGTCTTAAAAACTTCTTATAAACGGAATAAGTTTGCTAACCCATAAATCGACTTCGTAAATAGCTTAAAATCTTCTCATAAACATAATAAGTTTGCTAACACGTAAATTAACTTCGTAAATAACTTCAAAGCTTCTTATAGACGTAATAAGTTTATTAACACGTAAATCGACTTCCTTTGAAACTTAAAAGCTTCTTAAAAACATAATAAGCTTGTTAATATGTAAACCGACTTCGCTTTAAATTTAAAAGCTTCTTATAAATGTAACACGTTTACTAAATCATAAAACGACTTAGTTTCTAACTTAAATGCTTCGTACGAACGGAATAAGTTTGCTAAATCGTAAAACGACTCCGTTTCTAACTTAAAAGCTTCGTATAAACGTAATAAGGTTGCTAAATCATAAAACGACTTCGTTTCTAACTTGAAAGCTTTGTATAAACGTAATAAGGTTGCTAAATTGTAAAATGACTTCGTTTTCAACTTAAAAGCTTCGTATAAATGTAATAAGGTTGCTAAATCATAAAACGACTTTGTTTTAAACTTATATCTTTCTTTTAAACGTAATGAGTTTGCTAATCCATGACAAGACGCCCATTTAGAACTCAAAATACTTAGTTAGCGTTTAGTTCAAATTAGATTCGTATTAAAATCTTCAATTGTCATTCCATAACTCGTTTCAATTCCTTTTAAAACTCAAGATGGGTGTATAAATAAACTAAAGGCTTAAAATATTCTCAAACTTGCCACTATTCAAAAACTTAAAGTACTTGGCTTGTTTATAAGGCAATTTAAGGTTTCTTTTTATATTTTCATCACAAATGCTTCTTAAAGTCATTATGGGCTTACAAGCACTTTAATCGAAACTCAATAGGGACTTAAGTAAGCAAATAATATGCAAATAAGTTAAGCTTCATATTTAGCACCTTAAGGTGCTTTTTTCGGGTCGTTTAAGTTCTTTTAAACATGAGGAGGGGTCATACCCAAACCAATGCCTTAAAACCTTTTTGGAACTCACTTTTAGTTTGCTTTTGAACTTCCTAAACCTATCGACTATTCAGTCGAGTCACTAACTGAGCAGTTCGACGGTTTAAGACCTTTTTACACTTTAAACGTCCTAACACGTGAATAAACAACTGACAAACATAAAAGTATTTTCAAACGTGTAAAACAAACTTTCTAAATGACATTTTCTTTTTAAAGACGTCTAAAGTTTCAAGAATTAATCACATAACGTCACGTAGCATATCGGCGGAAAAGGGGGTTCACACATAGCACATTCATACACTTTATATCACAACTCATTAAGCCACACATGGCTTCGCAATCCACACCATTGCGGCAATTCACAACCCTATCTCCCTCCTCACACAGCACCGACCACCAGAACCTCAAACCACTCAATAGCTCCACCTTGAGCCATCCAACTTCCAACTCAGTTTAATATTGTCATAAACAAACCAATAATTCACCTAAAACCATCATATATAAGCATAGCATTCTCATCAATAGCCCAATATATAAATTAAATGCAACTATATTGATTTAGCGATAGCTTCTAAACCGAAACCAACATGCTTTACTAATGCCCTAATTCACCCGATTAGCATTTTTAAACTTCGAAACATGATTCAGGGCTAGTAAACTGATGAAATGACAACACTAAGGCAATAATCTAATTATTATTAACTCACCGAACTTCCAAATTGTCTAGCCATTAGTAATCGAACAGCAGTTTCAACATGTGATTAACCCACAATTAACATCATGTTCGTAACTTTCCCATTTTCAATTCTAGGTTTACCCCAACTGATTTCTAACCTCAATTAACATGCGCTAACTAATTTCGTTAAAATCATTGAAATTAGTAGTAATTTAGGAGGAAAGGAACCCTCACCTTGAATGGATGATCGTTTAAAACTGCTGGCTCGGTTCTAGACAATCGAACAGCACCAACCCTTCGGCTCTTGCTCACCATGCATGTCAATTCCCAAACCGTGCCCAGACCGTGCAAATCAAACCCCAAACTCAACCCTAAACCTCACTCACTGACTTGAAATTGAGTTGGATTCCTAAGGCTACGAATTTATCCCCAATTTATAGAGGTTTCGAGGCAATTGACGACTAGAATGCATGGTTGAACTTTTACAAGTGTTTGGGCTCTCGAATTCGTGCTCAAACCCACCGAAAACGTGGTGGGTTCTACCAATTTTACCCAGATTTCGCACCAGGTGAAGGCCAACTCGTGGGGGAGGACAAATGAGTGGGATTTGCAGTTGTGAGGCGTGAGAATCTGCTTAAATTCAAGCTCCCTTTATGCGTCCATGGTAGAGATGAGAGGAGGAAGAAGAAGAGCAGAGAGGAGAGAGAAAGAGGGTGTCGGCAAGGCTCACGACAGGGAAGAGAAGGAAAAGGGGGGGTCGCGTGCAATGACTAAAATGCCCCTCCCTCCCTTTTTTTTCCCCAAACTGTTTCTATTTGATACCACTTGTCTAATTCGTAACGCGAATTCTAAACCCAAATCGATGATATAATATTTCAGGTTCGATTTAATAAACATCAAACTACTCCTAAGGTTGACAACTTAATCATATTCAGGTTCCTAATCGATTTAGTATTCGTTAATAACACTTATAAAAATCATAGAAAGATTTTCAAAACTAATAATAATATTAATAGTAATAATAATAACGGTGACAATAACATCCTTTTTAATAAAATTAACGCTCACACAGGCACTTAGAAAATAATTTTAGCTCATATCGCTAATAAAACACGGTTTTCATAGCGTAAAAAGGCATTACGAACAACTTAACGGAATATGAAATACGCGGGTATTACAGAACATCAACACCTGGGAGGTGAATTGAGATTTTTGAAATTCCCACATGGAAATAGGATTCAATCTCATTGGACTTTGTCATGGGATTATACCCTTTCCATTTCAAAAAAAGAATGTCATTGGGGGTTGTTGTTGATAGACTCACTAAATCTTCCCATTTCATAGCAATTCATAATAGTTGGGAAGTAGAGAGAGTAGCACAATTGTATGTTAGGAAATAGTCCAACTACATCGCATACCAAAGCACGTAGTATATGATAAAGACAAAAGATTTCGCGAGCCTTGTAGAAAGCTTTTAGGACTAAGCTAAATTTAGTATATACCACCCTAAGACTGATGCACAGACTAAAACTGTGGCTTAAATCTGATGGATATGCTGAGGGCATATGTGCTTGATTTTCAAGAAAAATGGGAAGATGATTTACCCTTGGAGGAATTTTCTTACAAAAACAATTATGAGTCCACCATTAAAATGGCTTCTTTTGAGGCACTAAACGGGAGAAAATGTAGAACATTCTTATATTGGAGTGAGTTGGATGAAGATTGATTATCGGGTCTAAGTTGATTCAAGAGACCACTCATAAGGTAAGGAAGATTCAAGAACACATTAAAGATGCTCAGAGCCAATAGAAATGATATGCTGATAAAAGGATAAGACCAATGGAATTTCATGCGAGAGATAGAGTATTCCGAGAAGTATCGCCTATCAAGGGTGTGAGAAGGTTTAACGTCAAGGGAAAGTTGAGCCCTAGGTATATCGGGTCTTTTGAGATTTTTGAAAAGTTAAACCTTTTGGCTTATAGATTGGATTTACCAACTGAACACAAGCATGTGCACAATGGTTTTTACATTTCATAACTCAGAAAGTATGTTCTAGATCCAAACCCTTCTATTGTGATAGAACCTATAGAGGTTACTAAGAATCTAGTCTATGAAGAGCGCCCTGTACGAATCCTAAATTATAGAGTTAAACAACTTCATAATAAAAGGATCCCTCTAGTAAAGGTTCTATGGGCTCACCATACTTCATCTGAAGCCACATGGGATATGAAAGAACATATGAGAAACAAGTACTTACACTTGTTTGAGGTAAATCTAAGGATTTTCTCAAAATTGCAAGTTTTGAGTATGAAACCTATTTTAAGGGGGGAATGTTGTAATAGGTCGAACCTAAACCATGCTAATTATTTTGCTTGATTTCCATTTAAATTAATTGAGTTTGGAATCATATTTCAAATTAGCATTTGTATAATTTATGTAATTGCAAGCTGAGATGACGAACTAGCTTCGAAAATAAATTTAATCATGTTCCATATTAAAT
The DNA here is from genome assembly GCA_029747015.1 of Carnegiea gigantea. Taxonomy (NCBI): domain Eukaryota; kingdom Viridiplantae; phylum Streptophyta; class Magnoliopsida; order Caryophyllales; family Cactaceae; genus Carnegiea; species Carnegiea gigantea. The sequence goes on along the minus strand of JAKOGI010000301.1, from coordinate 485,983 downwards.
CATTTAGAAGAAGTTATAATAAATATATGAATAAACGGATAAAATAAATTAGCTTATTCATAAAAATGGGAAATCATGAAATATATAAATATATTTTTACTTGCTATATCAAACATGTAAACTGTAATAATTATGTACAAAATAAAACAAATAAAATGCAAGGAATTAATTTATTAAAATATTCAAATTTTATAATTTTTAAAATGCCATATAAAATTGCTATCAACAGCCCAAAAATATTAGCCAAAGGTTCACTGGGCTTAAAGAACAAAAAGAAGAAAAAGGAAAATATAAATAAATAATAGAAAAATCTAGAAATGGAAACCCAGTACTAAAGTTAAAATAAAAAAATAATAATAATAACTTAACGCCCCTTCTTCCTACCCTGCTACTTGAACCCCCTTCTAGACCCCCTGCCACCCAAAAACCCCAATCCCTTGCTTTCTCTCTCTCCCTTTGCCAACGCCGACCACCCAAGGCGAAGATAGCCGCCCCTGCAGCTGCTAGCCGGTGCGCTCAGCCACCCACACCATCACCTCCTCTTTTTTGTTCTCCATGACTTGTTACAGTTGGATTAAGGAGGTGAAACCCTAAATCTCTACTAATCATTTTTACCATTTTTGTGGTTGATTACCTTAGTGAATGTTCTTTAGATTAGATAAATTTAATTTTTGATTGTATTTAGTGTCAATGATGAGTTTGTCCTTGGAGATGTGTTAGAGTTTATGGGTGGTTATGGTGGAATTGGGTTTAATGGTTGGATGTGAAGTGGAGTTTTATTTCATTTGATTTTGTGAAACCTTGATAAATATTAAGTGTGTTTGAAAGAAATTAATGAAGTATGGGTGTGTGTTATGTGTTGTTACAATGAAAAAAGGTTGCTTGAACTTGAGGATAAAGATGGGAGTAAAGCAGGGAAAGGGGTCAATTTTGAGGATTATTTGAAATTGATTTGACTAATATGAGTTTGTGGCCTAACTTAGAGAAATGGAATGGTATTTATTGATTATTTTGACTAATGATAATGATGATTAGTGTTGTACTGCTTCAAGTTCAGTAAGTAGATAAAGAAAGGACATGTTAATTGGGGGTTTTAAAATTAATTGCTAAATTAAGTTCTTGAAACTAATTTGAGGGATTTAAGTGTGTTTTTGTGAAAATTGGATGAAGTGTGTAATTTAAGTGGTAGGGTAAAGTAACTAAGTTGATTGTGGAGGTTGAACCCTTTAGTTTGATTTAAGTAATGAGAACTAATGGGTTACTGCTCATATAAAAAAAGTAGTCGTAAGCATACAGTGTCAGCTTGTAGTATTATTCAGTGAATATGAATCGTTCCCACGGAGATGGTAGAATCAAATTTTGCCGCATAATTAACTACACTACTAATAGCAACTAAACCCACTAAATATAACTAAAAACTAAACTCACACATATACTTCCTATAAAAAAATATCTGGACCAAGTATAAAAAAATCAAAAAACAAGTGACATTACTATGCATGAATGACCAAAGGTAAACAAACCCATGTGTTTTATGGAAAAAAACAAGGGCACTTGGTCTAGCTTTTGCATTACTAAAAATAATAAAAATAAATAAATACATTGAAGACTCAAGCTAGGTGACAAATAATGAAGAATAATGACAAAGTAAAGAAGACAACTCTACTGCTTTTGCAATTAGAATAATGTCATAGCAAAGATATAAACATAAATCAAGATTAGTCCTAAATGGAGAAGAAGATGGACTCGAACTCCAATCTGATTAATCGAAAAATGCAAGATTACAACCTCAAAATTGAAACAAAATTTGTGAGATTAAAGACTCAAAACAAAGGATCGAAAGGGGAACACAGGAAAGCTTGAGACTACCATTGAAGATGGATGCTGAATTGATGCCCTTAGCTTCCCCCACAACCCCTATTTATACTAAAATTTAAACCCTAATCAACCCCCTAACTCCCACAAAATCTGGTGACTACTCCCGTTTTCTTCGGCACTCATGGTTCGCTTTCGTTTGAGCCACCGATGCGTTCAAGCTTGGCGAAAAATCAGGGATTTGCTTACTTGGTCTTGTTGGATGGAGAGAACTTCAAAAATCTGGGTTGTGAAGATTTAGTGGTTGAAAGGATGATAAGAATGCGGATGAAGGTAAGGTGTAGCTGATGGGAAGACTAGGCAAAGAAGATGAACTAGGACTAGGTTCTGGTCTTAGCTGAAGAAAAGGAGAGGGAAAGACACAAAGGGAAGGGGGCAGAGTTAGGTTTGTGTAAGAATTAGGCCAAGCAGATTGACAACACAATCATGTGCTGTGCATGTGACATGGGGGAAGGAAGAGGCCAGCGCAAACTGGGACGAGAAGATGCAGGCCGGACTTCTGGGCCTCGGGAACCTGGGTCGAGTGGGAAGCTGGATAGGATTTTTTTTTCATTTCTTTTTCTTCTTCTTTTATTTTGCTTTTCTTTTGGGCTTTTTGGGTTGCCGGGCTTCAGACAAACTGAACCAATTCATTTTTCTAGTATTTCATTGTTTTTCCACAATTTTTCGGATTTATTCCATAATCTGTAAAATAAAATAAAATCAAATAAATATCCTAATTTAATATTTATTCGAGCATAAAATAAGCATAAAGGGGCATATTAAAATATCATATTTTTGACACAAACAAATACCTCCACACTTAAATTTTGCTCGTCCTCGAGTAAAATAAAACTAAAAAAATCCTAGAAAAGAAAATAAAATCCTAACTCACTTTTGTAGGAATCACGGTTGCACTTAGCATGTGCACAAGCCCTTTAAACCCTTATGTTCCATCTTGTGGATGAGTAAGGCCTCATGAAGGTTTGCAGAAAATATACCCCCAAGAACCTTAAAATGAAAAAAAGAAAAGAAGAGAAAGAAAAAGACAGAACAAATAATAATAAAATCTTGCTGGGTTTTTTTTAAGATTTAAATAAATTTACAAGAGGAAACAATGTACACATTCCGGCCAGATATGTCACCCTTAAAACTAAGGTATTAGTTTGTATATGCACAAGGTATACACTTGAAAACTTTAGATCCTCATGGATAGCATCTGCACTCCAATTTTTCACCTCACAACCATAGCAATGTATCCACCCTAGTGCATGGTGTGTGAATGTACCATCATCTTGAGAGTTAGGCTATCCATAGTTTGATTCAACCCCCCTTAACTAACTTATTGACTCACTGCTGTGGGAAGCAAGTTTACCCAGTAGCAATGTTGCCTCAAAGGGTGGTACCCAATTGTGCATGCCTCAAAGGGATACTTGTCATTCCCAATGCTATTACCCTTTTTTTTTTGAACGCAAACTGAAAGCAAAACACCCAAAACGACTGTACATAGGTAGGTGGAAGAGTCAACTATAGAAGCCTAAGACACTAAGGTAATAGTGCTTTTGAAAGTAAGGATTGGATTCATAGTCATAATTGAATAATGAGGTTAGAGCTTGGGTACAAATGTCACACTTAGGATTGAATTTTTATCATATACATCCTACCTATATACAAGCTAATACTAAGCTATAAGGGATCAAGCCAGTCAAGACTATGCGCATTCCCCAAAAATGAAACAAAAGAGGCGAAAGAAAAAGAAAAATAAAAGAAAATCTTTTTGGTTTTTTTCATATTTGTTTAAAAAATAAAATAATAAAATAAAATCTACAAAGGTCCTCACCCTACACTTAAACAATGCAATGTCTCTATTGCATGCAAAAGTATAAGAATGAAAAGCACAAAATCAAAAATGAAGATAAGAAAATAAAAGAAAACAAATATACACGATAAGGTTTTATACAAAGAAACAATAGTACCGGGTTGAATACTGGATGCATCTTGGCCAATCTCAACCTCAGTCTCTATACTGTGGTTCGTAGAACATTCGACACTCTACTTCTCTCTCTTCTGCATGTAGCTATAGAAATGGCTTCAACCTTTGTCCATTTACCTTAAAATGTGTACCTCTTGTGGGGTCTTGTATCTCTATAGCACCCTGTGGAAAAACATAAGAAATCATGAAATGACCAGTCTAATATGATCTCAACTTACCTAGAAAAAGGTGTAGTCTGAAGTCATGAAGTAACACCTTCTAACCTGAAAAGAACTCTTTCCTGCGAATATGCCTATTCTGAAATACTTTTTCTCTCTCCTTATGCATCCTAGAGTTCTCATTGGCCTCAGCTTTGATCTCTCCCAATTCACTCAACTGTAATTTCCTTTCCACCCCAGCCACTTCTAAGTCAAGGTTCAAGGTCTTTATAGCCCACATACCCTGATGCTCAAGTTATACAAGAAGATTGCAAGGCTTACCAAAGACATGCCCAATGGGGTCTTAAAAGCCGTCCTAGAAGCCCAAAAAGCATCAATGAGCTTATCTACCCAGTCCTTACAATTTCTACTCACAGTCCTTTTGAAATATTTTATTTTCCTACTAGAAACCTCTACTTGGCCACTAGTTTGGGGATGATAGGCGGTGGCTAAACGATGAATGATGGAGTACTTTTTCAACAATGCATCAAAAGATTGATTATCAAAATGAGTACCCTGGTCACTAATAATAGCCCTTGGCATGCTATACCTGGAGAAAATATTTTTCCTAAGGAACTTGACTACGACTCTAGCCTAGTTGTTCTGGTTGGCACAGCCTCCACCCACTTAGATACATAATGTACAGCTAGGAGAATATACTCATTCCCAAAAAAAGATAGAAATGGTCCCACAAAATCAATCCCTTAAACATCAAAAATCTCAACAATAATTACAGGGTTAAGAGGCTTCACATCTCTCCTATTGATTTTCCCAAACTATTAACACCTAAGAGAAGTCTTACAGTGCAAGTGGGTGTCTTTGAACAAGGTAGGTCCATGCAAACCACACTGAAGGACTTTGGTAGCTGTTTTCTTCCCACTAAAATGCCCCCATAATTTTGGTCATGACAAAAGAAAAGGGCACTTCTAATCTCATTGTCAGGGATACAACTCCTAAAAATATGGTCAGAATAATATTTAAATAAGTAGGGGTCATCCTAATAGAAAAAACTTCACTAAATAAAAGAATTTGTCCCTATCATGCTTACTTCAACCTAGGGGTGTCTCACCGATCACGAGGTAATTTACAATGTTAGCATACCATGGCTCAAATTGAACCATAAGTAGCTGCTCGTCAGGGAAGCACTCAAATATGGGGGACTCACTCTTTTTTTGCAAAATGATCCGAGATAAGTGGTCCGCAACCAGGTTCTCAGAACCCTTTCTATCCTGAATCTCACAATTAAATTCCTATAGGAGTAAAATCCATGTAATTTATCTAGGTTTTGCATCCTTCTTGGAGAAGAGATGCTTAAGGGCAGCATGGTCAGTATAAACTATCATATGTGATCCAACCAAGTAGGGATGAAATTTTTTAAAATCAAACACAACTACCAAAAACTCTTTTTCAATCACAGTGTTGTTTAACTGGGTCTTATTCAAAATATGAGTTGCATAATACATGACATGAGGTTTTCTATCTACATGTTGTCCTAAGACAACCCCTATAGCATAGTTAGAAGCATCACACATCAGCTCAAAAGGCTGTCCCCAAATGGGATGGTGTAGGATAGAGGCAGAAGTTAGGGCTTCCTTCAGCCTACTAAATGCCTTTAAACACTCCTCAGAGAAATGAAAAGGCACATCTATGGCTAAAAGATTGGTCAAGGGCTTTGCAATTTTACTAAAATCTTGGATAAACTATCCATAAAATCCTGCATGTCCTAAAGATAACCTAATATCTTTCACACATGTGGAAGGAGGGAGATTAGGAATTAAATCAATTTTTGCTTTATCGACTTCAATTCCATCATGTGAAATTACACGCCCTAGAACAATTCCCTTCTTTACCATAAAATGATATTTTTCCTAGTTTAGAGTCAAATGCTTTTCCCTGCATCTTTGTAAAACTCTGGTTAGATTGGCCAAACAGTCACCAAAAAGGAACCAAACACTGAAAAATCATCCATAAACACCTCAATGCATTGCTTAATCATGTTAGAAATATAAAAATCATACAACACTAAAAAGTGGTAGGAGCATTACAAAGATCAAATGACATTCTCCTAAAGACAAAAGTACCCATAGCGCATGTGAAAGTGGTCTTGTCGTAGTTCTCAGGTGCTATGGAGATGTGGGTGTAGCCAGAGTATCCATTAAAAAAGCAGTAGTAACTTTATCCAGCTAACCTATGTCTATCTAACCTCTCAAGTATTTGGCCCATAAAAGGCAAAGGGAAGTGATCTTCCCTAGCAGCTGTGTTTAGTTCTCTATAGTCAATACAGACACACCACCCAGACTAGACTCTAGTTAGGGACTAAGTCGTTCTTGTTATTCCTAATCACAGGAATATCGATCTTCTTAGGAATAACATGAACTGGACTAACCCACTCGCTATCTGAAATGGGATAGATTATCGGATGATCTTACCACTTAATGACCTCTTTTTTGATGACTTCTTGCAAGGTAGATTTTAGACGTCTTTGGTGGTCCCTATAAGGTTTAGAATTATCCTCCAAATGAATCCTGTGTTGTACAATAGATGGGCTAACACCTTTTATGTCACCTAAAATATACCCTATGGCCTCTTTGTTTTCCCTAAGTACTTTCAACAATTTCCTCTCTTAGTCCTCATTTAGATTAGATGCAATAGTCGCAGGAAAAGTCTCACTAGGACCCAAAAAGACATACTTAAGGGAATCAGGCAATGGTTTCAACACTAATGTGGGATTAGAAGTATGTGTAACAAAAGAAGGGGAGTTAGAAGAATCAGATGAGAGGGAATTAATCTCATCATACATATCATTTTCAATCAAATCATCAATACATGAGTCATCACAAGCACACATATCTAGCCAATTGACATTGTGAACCACATCAAAAATAGCAGGCTATCTTTGGAGATTAAAAATATTCAAATTAACAATCATCTTTCCAAAAGACAACTTCATCACACCATTCCTATAATTGACCAAAGCATTTGAATAGCTAGGAAAGGTCGACCAAGAATGATAGGTATTTGGGCCTCAGGACTAGCGACAAACTCAGTTCCTAGAACAATGAAATCTACAAGAAATATAAACTCACCCACTTTAATCAAAACATCATCGACTACACCCCTAGGAGTTCTGGTGGAGTGGTTGGCTAACTAAAGAATCGTCCTAGTGGGTTTTAACTCTCCCAATCCCATCCCCTCATACACCGAGTATGGAAGCAAATTGACACTGGGTCCAAAATCCAATAATGCTCTATGGATGGTCTGGTCCCCTATGACTATAAAAATAGTAGGGCAACCGGGGTCTTTGTACTTAGCTAAGATCTAGCATGAGATAATGGAGCTCACATTAGAGGCTAAGAAAGCCTTCTTTGGGACATTAGCTGTTCTTTTAGTGGTGCACAATTCTTTCAAATATTCGGCATATGGAGGCATCTGCTAGATAGCATCGAGAAGGGGTATGTTAATTTTGACTTGAGAGAAGATCTCTCTAATCTTATCAATATAGGTCTGATTCTTTTTGTTCCTTAGCCTATTCGAAAACGGTGTAGGGGGTTTATGAACCCGCTCAACAGTCGAAGGCTGAGATATATCACCTCCCTTCTTAAACTTATCTTTCTTAGTCTCCTTAGGGTCAACGAAGTCAGTCGGTCTAAAAGGGGAAGGGTTACTTGGGATGCCATCAGTAGCATCCCTAGAAATAGAATCATTCTCGAGGAGAGATGGTGGAGATAGAGAGGGAGAAAGATGAATAGGAACATCCACAAGGTCTTCCAAATTATGATCAATTAAACAGCCTAACCTCAGTAAAGTTATTACATTAACTCTTTTCACATTATCCTGGAGTGTTGGGCACATCAAGGATGGACCTACATTCGGGTTAGGCTTTGGCTGACTAGGAAATGTTCCTTTTTCCTTATTGGCAGTGACCAATTGAGACTACTGTTCTGCCATGGTTCTTATTACCTTTTCTAGGCTCTTCTGTGATCGCTCTAGATTGTGAAAGGTTCCTTATCAAACTGAATAAACTAATTAATTTCATTCCTTTATTTAGCAGTTTTGCCATTAGGAAAATATTTTCGCAAGAAGACCTTAATGAAATCATTCCAATTGGAAATACAGTTAGCAGAAAAACTATACATCCATCTCTTGGCATTATCTTTTAAAGCGAAAGGAACGAATCTCAGTTTAACCACATCAATTTGCACATTATGAAAATTTATCGTATTACATACTTCTTCAAATTCACTTAAAAATAAATAAGCATCTTCGAGTCTAGTGAATTTGGGAAGCATTTGAATGTAATGTGGTTCTAGTTTGAGGTTCACATTAGCACCTAGGGCAGGCAGATTAAAACATGAAGGTATGGATGAACGTGGAGGGTAAAAAATCTCATTCAAAGCTCTTTCATTCCTATCTTGCCCAGCCATTTTTTCAAATTTAAATTTAGGTTCCGCTTTAGGTTCGATCCTTGTGAGTCTTCTTCTTTTAAGCTCCCTAACTCAAACAATCATGTGAGTCCCACACATACAATCGTATTTTTGGGTCTTTTTTTTACAAGAAATAAAAGAAATAACTAAGTGATCTAAATACAACTACTTAACATAACATGAAACGAATCGCAAAATTGACAAAAAATTCCCAAAAATAAACAAAAACACTCAAGCAAAAAGTGGTAAATTGAATACGTATCTCCCCAACAATGGCGCCAAAAACTTGTTGATGTAAAAAAAGTAGTCGCAAGCGCACGATGTCAACTTGTAGTATTATCCAGCGAATACGGATTATTTCCACGGAGAAGGTAGAGTTAAATTGTGCTGTTAATTAACTACACTACTAGTAGAACTAGACCCACTAAATGTAACAAAAAACTAAACTCACACATATACTTCCTATAAAATAATACGTGGACCAAGTATAAAAAAATTTTAAAAGAACAAGCAACATTACTGTGCATGAATGAGCGAAGCTAAACAAACCCACGTATTTTATGGGCAAAAAAAACAAGGGCACTTGATCTAGCTTTTGCATTACCCAAAATAATAAAAATAAATAAATAAATTGAAGACTCAAGCTAGATGACAAATAATGAAGAATGATGACAAATAATGAAGAGTAATGACAAAGTAAAGAAGACAAATCTACTGCTTTTGTAATTAGAATAATGCCAAAAAAATTCAAGGATTAGATCCAAGTGACAAAGGCTGCAAACTAGTCAGATAAAGGAATGCAAGAAGGGGGGATCCGGAAACAAAGCAGAACCAAATAAAATAAATTAAATTAAATTAAACAAAATGAGAAGATGCACGGTAGAGACCCAATGCTTACACACTAGTACGCTTGCTCGGCATCAAAAAGGTCAAGTAACAAAAGTAACACGAGAAGAAAAAAATAAATTAACAAATAAATTAACAAATAAATGCCAAATGCATGAAAAGCAAACTCATGTATACTGAAGTTAGTAAAACAGAGTATGAAAATGAAAAAACAGAGGGTTCAACACGAAAAGAGAACAACGCTCAATAATCAGAAAACATGGACATACCAAGTTTAATTCTAACTTTTGCGAAATTTCATAGCGAAGATATAAACATAAATTGAGATTATTTCCAAATGAAGAAGAAGATGGACTCAAACTCTAGTCTAATTAATCGAAACCCGCAAGATTACAACCTCAAAATTGAAACAAAATCTATGAGATTAAAGACTCAAAACAGAGAATCAAAAGGGGAACAAAGGAAAGCTTGAGAATGCAATTGGAGATGGATGCTGAACTGATGCCCTTAGCTTCCCCCATAACCCCTATTTATACAAAACTTTACAGCCCTAATCAACCTTGTAAGTCCCACAAAATCTGGTGACTATTCCCGTTTTGTTCGCTACTCATGGTTCGTTTTAGTTTGAGCCAATGATGTGTTCAAATTTGATGAAAAATCAGAGACTTGCTTACTTAGTCTTGTTGGATGGAGAGAGTGGGCACCTAAAAAATTTGGGTTATGAAGATTTGGTGGTTGAAAGCTTGAAAAGAATGGGGATGAAGGTGAGGTGTAGCTGATGAGAAGATAGGCAAAAAAGATGAACTAGGACTGGGTTCTAGTATTAGCTAAAGAAAAGGAGAGAGAAAGACACAAAGGGAAGGGGGTAGAGTTGGGTTCGTGCAAGAATTGGGCCAAGCAGGCTGACAGCACAATCCTGTGCTGTGCATGTGTCATGGGGGAGAGGAGGAGGCTTGCGCAGACTGGGCCCAGAAGAGACGGGCTGGACTTTTGGGCCTCGGGAACCTGGGCCGAGTAGGAAGCTAGATTGGATTTTTTTCTTTTCTTTTTCTTCTTCTTTTATTTTGCTTTTTGTTTGGCCTTTTTGGGTTGGTGGGCTTCAGACAAACTGACCCCATTCATTTTTGTGGTATTTCATTATTTTTCCGTAATTTTTCGGATTTATTTCATAACCTGCACAATAAAATAAAATCAAATAAATATCCTAATTTAATATTAATTAGAGCATAAAATAAGCATAAAGGGGTATATTAAAATGTCATATTTTTGGCACAAGCAGTTAGCGACAATGTTAATGAATAATTAGATGTTTCATGACTCAAAAGGGATGAAATAAATGACTAAAAGTTGTATCATGTTCACTTTAGTTGCAAATGACCTATTCTTTTGTAATCACAACAAATGTACATGAAGCAAGACCTACTTGGGGCCCAAGAGAATGAGAACCTTGGCAAGGTGGGTTCGGGACATATACTTGGCATTGAAAGATAACCCAGAGTCGCAAATGGGCCTTGCTTAGCCAAAAGCCCTTTTAGAAGTGAATCACTAAAACTAAGAAATACGTCACTCCTGATAATAATAATAATAATAATAATAATAATAATAATAATAATAATAATAATAATAACAACAACAACAACAACAACAACAACAACAACAATGATAATGCAGTAGCAATAATAAAGGTAATGATAATTGTAATATTAATAACAACAATGAAGATAATAACGCTGATTTTAATAATAATGAATTGAACATGTTTAGTCACCAAAAGTTCTAAATATTATAACTCTAACTAGATCTTAGTTATCTTCGAGCTTATTTTGTACTTTAATAAGATTTTTTGTACTTTTATGGGCAATAAATAGATGATGAAAAGGCTTAGAAATTGAAAGTTGAATAGATGATTTTTCATTAATTAGCATGACAACACAACTTTTCTACAAGCCCAGCCCGATCCTCGTTTTATCCCCAAGCTAGAAGTCAATGCTCAACTATCCTTCAATGTACTAAGTCAAGCCTAGCAGATCATATGGTGATTGGCATATGCAAATTGGAAAGTTTAGGATTGAAGCTATGAAGGAATTGAAGAAATATCGTGGTGGAGTCCCTTTTCGAATCAATGATGACATTAGAAATTGATAGTCAGGTATAATTAGGAAAGTGAAAAAATTACTTAAACAATAAGAAATCTAATGCAATTGAATAATTTACTTTTGGGTACATTGAACTTTGGTGTAACCATTTGCAGGACCAACTTTTCAAAAATTTTACTATCGGGATTATTGAGTTATTGTGTTATTAATATTTGGGGGACAAATCACTATTGAAATAGATAAAAATTTATTTTTAAATTTCTGAACTTTTCATATTTTCAAATCTACCCTCAATCCTTAAAAATTACTTATGAAAAATCTAAAAATGTGTATGTGGTATTTTGCTCACTAGTAGTACTCGACGTCCTCTTTCAATTGATATCAGATCCATGTGACCAAATATACTTAAGCTAATTAATGACTAATTAAGATAATTAACTGTGATTAATGCTTGAATAATCATCTGCTTGCCCTGGTCCTAATTATTCGCGTATTGTTCACTCACCGGAAGGCCTTTCTCCAGTAGCACCTCAATTAAACTATATCACTGATATAGTTTTAGAATTAAAAGCTGAATTAGCTAAAAGTAAGATTGAAGTCAAGGAGCTTAAGAAACAAATATCTGTAATTCACCTTTGTTTGCTTAATGAAGTTAGAAATATTGAAAAATCTACTGCCAATATTAGTTCCTCTTTTCAGCATAAATATCCTTTTCAAAACCTAAAAAACAAGATTTCATTTCTTTTGCATGAAATAAAAATTCAAAAAGAAGTAGGAGAAAAATCAGGCAAAAAATCAGCTGAAAAAGTAGAAAAAGACGAAGAAGATAGAGTATAAGCAATATACTCTTGACGAACTACAAAATATGTTTGAGAAAGAACAAAACCCAGAAGAATTAAATAAGATCATGGGCGCAATTAGTGATAAACATGACATTTTATTTGATGATAATGAAGAAACCAATAATGTCCAATTAGAAGAAGAAATATATGAGCAGATGAATCTAATTAAATTAGAAGATCTCAATGTATTACCATTATAAGAAATTAAGAGAAAACTGGATAAGAAATTTGATAAAATGATTGTTGAAGACGAAATCAATGAGATTGTAGAAGAGATCGACTTATATGAAATAGAGACTAATCTATTTAACAATATCGTTCCTAAGCCAGAAGAATTTGGTGAACCTTCTAGAAGAAATACGCATTTTTTAAGACCTAGGTACGTTCTAATAGAACGTACAAGCAATTTTTCCTTCAAGTTTATCCCAAGAAAAACCACAACTTTTGAAGAAATTGGCCTTATCTCAGTTAGCCAAACTGGATACATCTTAAACATTATTGGAGTGTATAATAGAGAAGAAATATTTAAGCATTGAAAAAGAGAAATGAATAGTATCTTAGACCTAAATACGACCTGGACAGTTGCTAATTTTCTAAACTATATTGAACATTAGCACTGTAGCTGACTGGTATGATGCATTAAGTGAAGATGGTAAAAATACATTAAGAATGATGGAAACACCAGCTGCTATGCTCAGAAATTTGTGCAAAGAAATTGAAATTGAATTCATCGGAGCGAAACTTTATTTTGAAGAAAAAGTAAGAGAATGGCAAAGAAAGATTAACCACATAGAATTATAGGATATGAGATACCTAGAAAATTATATTGCTGAAGTTAATCAATATTATTACAAAATTGGGCATAATGAAACTAATCTTGGTATATTCTATGATAAATTGCCATATCCGATATATTCCATAATTAATGAAAAATATATGGCATGGCTTGAACGAACATATGTTGTTGATACTCTTGGTTCAAGAATTTCTTATTTAAGAAAATGGGTTAATGATCAGTGTCTTGATCTTCAAAAGCACATGAAGATTAAGAAGCAGTTCTTAGCTTGCTAGGACTCACCTCACCAATTGGGAAAGGAACCTAAAAAAAGAAGGAAAAGAAAATTCTATAAGAAAAAAAAGATTTAACAAGCAAAAAGGCGAGAAATATAGAAGAAAATATTAGAACAAATCAAGTCCTAAAAAATGTAGATTTTTTAGGAAAGCTACTTATCACCCTACAGGAAGAAACAACTGCAAATGTTGGGCATGCAAAAAAGTAGGGCATTATGCTAATGAATGCAAAAATAGAAAGAATAACAAACTTGTCAAAACCTTGGAAAACCTTGATTATGTTGAGCTTAGTGAAGATGAGGCATTAAACCTAACCCTAAATAACAATAAAGGAATTGTCGAAACTATATTAGAAAAGTGATTATGAAGAAACAAGTCATATAATGGAAAGTAGCTCAATTAGTCTTGGTTATTTTTAAGAAGAAGAGTTTGTTGTAGACAATGAAAATGAAGATGTCAAAGAAGATTGGGTCCTTCCCATAATCCAAAAAGACATGATCTATAAAAAGTCGATCTTTCAATTAAAAAGCAAATACGTATGTGAAATGATGGACGGAGATCTGGAGATAAAGGATTGTGAGTATGACGTTGGAAAAGTTAATCTTATTAATTGAAAAAATATCCTTAAGCATAACAAAAATTAAAAATATAGGTATATCCATGTTGAAAGTTTCCAAGTTTCAAATCACTCCGTTACAATATTTTGCAAAGATTTTGATCTATACGCTTTCCTCTGTGTTATTAGGCATACCGAATTCAATAATCAAATTATCACAGAGATACAAACCAATTTATGTAATTGGTCAAAAGGATTCAATTGTCATCTAGGGTATTATGTGAGTCTAAAGGATGAATTTGCTAAAAAAATTTTAAAAAAAAGTTGGAATGGATATGAAAAGAGGAGGATATCATATCCTTTAAGGATATTTTAGAAAATTATCTATAAATTAGATAATACAATAGACTCAAAGACTAAGGTAACAATAATAGAAGCAGAAAATTTTGAAAATCCTACCCGTATGTAAAAGATCTAGAGGATTAAGTCTAATCCTCAGGAGATAAAAATCGATCGCTCATGGATATCTAACTTTGCCAACCCTACAAAGATCAATAAGAAAAATGTAATAAAAATTGATGAGGAAGGTAAAATCACCATTAAATTGCAGTTATTAAGAAACATAAGTACAAGATCAGATTGGGGAGAAGGATCTTCATTGACCAAAGAAGATCTTAAAGAAGATGATACAATTAACATGACCAGTGAAATGAGTAGAATGAGTTTGGAAACTGCAAGGCCCAGTATATATCAAAGAATGATTCTAGAAAGAAAGATCATTGGGTACAAAACTAGAATGTTAGCGAACCAATCTATGAGGATGAATTAGTCAAAAACATGGCTATGGAGATACACTATGAAGCTTCAAATACAAATTCTAATAGCATCTGTATCCCAATAAAGGTACGTTTAGAGGGATATAATAAATATAAACTATGTGCTTACACAGATAGTAATTGTTCTGTACGCTTGAAAAGAGAATCATTATTTTCAGAATTCATATGAAAAAAAGCCAAGAATTCTTTACAAGTAAAGATAGTTGATAATAGTATTATGAGCCATAATGAAGCTATAGAAGGGTTATCTATAGAATTAGGAGGAGTTCAATGCATTATACCAGTTCTATATGCTATTAATCAACCCTCTCATGATATGATTATTGAAAATAATTTTCAAAGATTATATTCATCATGCACTCAGACCATAAACCAAATAATATTTACAATTAATGGTCACTCACTTCCCATTGAAAAATTAAGCAAGGCTCACAGTCATCAGAAAATTGAATTTACACGCAGCCAACGTGGTAAGAAGGTAATGCCTGCACAACAAGAGGTGGCACTGGCAATCTCATACTTGAGTTATCTATTCAAGAGCAAATTGTTGAACAATAAGAAAAACTATGCAAAGAACTCTACTCTGATAATCATCTAAAATTTTGGGAGAAAGATAAAATATTTGTAAAATCACTTTATTAAATCCCAACACTATTATCCGAGTTAAACAAATGGTGTATAGACACCAGGACATCCAAGTTAAACAAATGGTGTATAGACACCAGGACATCCAAGAGTTTAATAAACAAACTGAAGAACTTCTGGATAAAGTATTAATTAGGAATAACAAGAGTCCTCACACTAGCCCCGCTTTCATAGTAAGAAATCATGCTGAAGAAAAAAGAGGAAAAGCTAGAATGGTAAAAAATTACAAAAAGCTTAATGATAATACTGTCTTTGATGGTTACTATATTCCTAACAAAATAGTCCTTTTCAACAGAATCCAATGAGCCTCTTGATTCTCGAAAATAGATTACAAAAGTAGTTATTGGTAGATAAAAATAGACGAGGAAAGTATTCATTTAACTACTTTAGTGCTCCCCGAGGACATTATGAATGGATAGTAATATCATTTGGTCTTAAAAATGCACCCCAAATATTCTAAAGAAGAATAGATAACATCTTCAAAGACTTTAATCATTGTTGTTTAGTTTATATTGATGATATCTTTGTCTTTTCCAAAACCATAGAACATCATAAAGATGATGTCTTGGCTATCACCCAAAGATGCATTGACCATGGTATTATACTTGGTAAAAACAAGTTCATTTATGCTGAATAAGAAATTGAGTTTTTAGGTCTAGAGATAAAGGCTACACAGATCATCCTACAAAAGCATATTTTAAAAAAAATAGAAAATTTTCTGAAAAGATTGAAGATAGAAAGCAATTAGAAAGATTCCTTGGATGCCTTACCTATGCTTCAGATTTCATTAAAGATTTGGCTAAACTAAAAAAGCCATTACAACAAAAACTCAAGAACGATGTTACGTGGACATGGACCACTAACGATTCAAAGATTGTCCAGAACTTCAAAAAGATGTGTAAAAATCTTCCTATTCTTAATTTACCTAATAAGGGGGATGATTTAATTCTTGAGATAAATGTCAGCAATGAGAACTGTAGTGCAGAACTCAAAATCAAAAAAGGAGAAAAATTTTGCAAATATTGCAGTAGAAGTTTTAATAAGGCAGAATACACCTATCCCACAATGGAAAAGGAAATCCTCGCAGTCATAAGGGGATTCGAAAAGTTCTTAATCTTTTTAGCTCCAAAACTTTTCTTATTTGAACTGAATACAAAGGAATACTTGGTTTTGTGAAAAAGAATTTATCAAATATGCAAGCTACAGGAACGCCAGTGTCCAGCGCCAACTAAGTTCAGGTAACGGTCGAAACTCTCTTATTAAGTTTTAATTATTTTTGCTAAGTAGGGTGGGCCTATAACCACAGAAAGTATAATATATAAGATATAAGTTGCAGATTGTGATAACTAGTGCCAGTAAAGTCATTATAAGAAATTTAATCAAGCATATTATACCTAACCATTTTCAAGGGCCTTTCTATAATTTCTAAAGATTCAAGGACTAAACCGATAATAAAAAGCACCAGAACGTCACTTGTACCAAAACTGGAGGTTCCAAAGTGTAAAGATTTTCAAAATTTGGTCCAACGTGTGAATACACTAAAATTGGAGGTACCAAAATGTAACAAGTTTCTAGTAAGGCAAAGGGGGTGTTTTGCAAAGGATCAATTTCCTTTCCCTCTCGATTCTAGCTTTAGTTTCTAGTAGTTTTAAAGATTATTATAATTTTAGAAATTCTTTAGATTTGAGTTTTATGTAATTATTTTTAGTTTTAGTTTTATTTCAATTTTTCGAGTTCTAGTTTCAATTCATGTTTTCTAGTGTCAATTTTAGTTTAATTTTTATCACCTCTAAAATTATTTTGCTCAATGTTTCAATGTTTATTATTCTTTTGGGTTCATATGGACGTTGAATACTCGTGATTGACACTCATTGAAGATTTCATTTTCCTCATTTGCTTTAAGCAGTTGCAGTAATCTCTTTCCTCTCCCTTGACTCTTGGTTAATTAGAATTTACAATTTTATTAGTAGTGTGTTATTTCTTTAACAGTTTATATTTAGTTTATAGTTTTAATCATGGTCAGATTAGCTTCAAGTCTATTAGTTGAATGATTCTGTTCTGCCTATTTCTTGATGTTAATTTAATTAATATGGACTCATTTTAATCGTAGTGGCCTAAATTCAATCATGTCCCTGTGAATTCAACCCTCAAGTACTACGGCTGATAGCCGTATGCAAATAGCATTAGGAGCGTAACAAGCTTTTGGGTGTTGTGAATACTATCAATACAACTAATACCATTAATGATAAGGACAACGACCATATTAAAAGAAAGAACAAAATAAAAGAGGAAATAAAATCAATTTATATTTAAACAAGTAGCTGTCAATAATTAAAAGAAGAACCAAAAGAGTTCTGAATTACTTATTAAACTTGAAATTTAATAAAACCATCTAAAACTGCACTAACCATAGAATTATACATTTCGAGCAAAAGCGAGACCATTTATGTGGTTTTAAGCTGTAAATGAACATTTTTATAAAAGAGAGAGCTTTCAAAAAATCAAGCACGTTTATTACATGTGCTCTTTGAAAACTTACATGTTTCTCAAATTATATAAATTTTATACAATATTCATGCAATGAATTAGTATGAAATAATATTTTATCATCTAATTAAGTGGCCCCCATTACTTATCAAGCATCAGGGCTTAAGCCCTTCAGTTTACCCATGCAGCTGCGGCTTAGGCTTCCCAATCAACCTAGAAGATGTGCACCTATCTTAATAATCGCTTAAACATAAACAGAGATTTCACTTCTAGATAATAACCAATAAAATAGTTTCACTCTCTCTCCTATTTTCAAACTAAAATCAGTTGAAATGTGGATGCCCAACTAAGTTGAATACAAAGTTTAGTTTATAGCATAGAGATATATGTACTAGGCTTCAACTCACTTTTTGAAATTTTTTGTGTTTTCTGCTTTAGGTAAAGAATTAGTGAATAGTCCTCATCTTAGTAAGGCAGAGGGGAGCAAGAAGTAGAAGAGGGTCTTGATACTTTGGCTGATGGGTAGCTATAGAGATGTTCACAATGATTTCGAGACTAGCATGAGGAATAGAAGTTGTTAAGAAGACATGTCATATGCATGATCTTTTGAACAAGTTTGCTTAATGTAGGGTTCTAAGAAACCCCTAACTAAGTTGTATTTTATGTTATAAATTAAATAGTTTTATGAATGTAACTTCCTTACTCCTAATTTTAGTAGATTTAGTGAATTTGAGAGTAATTCAGAGTAGATCCATAGTTTCCATAAAGCCTTGTCCATTTTGTGATGGCGGTAATGCCTCTAGTCTATAGACTTTCTCTGCAATTATAAACAACAAACTATTAGATTTAATCAGGGATTAAAGGCATTACATAGTTATACGGGAAACGCCCCGTCTCAAGAATAGCATCACGTTCTTCAACATTCATGAATTGAAATAGAAAGTAACCTTGTTCTTGCAAATGTACCTTTGGCGTAGCTACCGATCTCTACAAGTCCTTAACATGTTGCACCATTTGCTTATAATATGCTCGAGCACCTGCAACATACCTAACAAGAGCATACTTGCATGGCTAAACTCCCAAATCCAATTCCTCCGTTTTTAATTTAGCAACGTAGTCCCTGTCCCTGAGCAATAGAGCAATAGACCCAATTTCACACCCATTTTCCTCATTGACACAATAGATTCAACTAACTTTAGGGAAGATAGCCCCTAATTCATACCACCAATATTGGAGTCACTCTAAGTCAACCGCCGAAGGGGCAAACTAGGTTCCCAACCCAAGCTCCCATTAGACTGTTCCATAGCATTAGACATCCCAAAATGGTTCGCATTAGGCATCTAAATTGAGTTAGCTTCTAAATGTTGATCACTTAGTCTTGTTGGCACCATGCTTTCCACTGAGAACATGCTAGCGAATTGCCATGTTCATGCGCCTCCTAGGAGCTTGGGTAGTAAGGAAAAGAGCGTGCGTATGTTACGTGTGCCAAGAACATGCTAGCAGATCGCCATGTTCATGCACCTCTTAGGAGCTTGGGTAATAAGCAAAAGAGTGTGTGTATAAATATATATAGGGAAATTTATAAGTGGGTCATACTCCAAGTGGCATGCAACAAACCCATTTTTTTACAACAAATGGGTGTTGCTTTTGGAGGGAAAACCAAATGGGAGAAAAGGCAGAATAAAGTAAAATGACCACAATGCCCTTAATGAAAACACCCCATCTTCTTCCTTGCACCTCACTCACTTTCTCTCTCCCCTAAAACCTGGAAAAAACAGAGGAAGCAAAGGCAAGGGGAAAGAATAAGGGTTTTATGTGGAAATCAAACCTGCGCTCTCTCTCCGTCTCTCAAGCTCTCTCTAAAGTTTAATGTACTCCTGAATCCTAGAATAGTGAGCAATTGTGCATGAAAATTGAGGAAAATCTCACCCCAATCATTGAAGGCAGCTTGGTTGTGGGAGAAGAAGGGGGTTGAGGCAAGGTGCGTACCTGTAGGTGAGGGAAAGTACAGAGGAAGGCTGGAGGTGAGCTTGCAGTGTTTGGTGATGGTGGAAACTTGATATTAGAGGTCAGCCATGAAGTCGAAGGTGGAAGGGTTTGGGCGTCTGACGTTGGTAGACGCTTTCAAGCTGAGTGGTAAACATAAGATATGTTACATATTATTTAAAATTTACGATTTTGGTTTGTGGAATGAGATTTTGATGAATGATTTAGGGTGTAGGAAGGGTACATGTCTGGGGTAACATGTGTACCATGCTATTAGTCACCGTTTACCAGGGTATCATTAATGTTGTTGACTGAAAACCCAATTACATGGGTGGCCATGTTGGAGGGTAGGATATGGTGTTATTGTGATGAAAGGAAGATGATGTAGTTGACACTGACATTGAACGAGAATTGCGCACTGTTGAACCAGGGAAAATGTGGTGTTCACCATGGTAAACGCAGCGGTGTTGGGGACTCCTATTATATACTTGTGTGTTATTAAGGATACAGTATTGATTGTACTGACCATAAACTGTTATTGTTTGATGTACAGGGTAATTGGAAAGGTTGTTGACCGATACAGTGGCACGGTAGTACGGTAGTCAGTGTTACAACGTCTGGTAAAAATGGATGGGGATGGGGTTATTGTGGGAGGCAGTGGTAGGGGCAGAGAGGTGGTTGTGTATGTGTTATGGGGGGCAAGTTGGACGATGGTGGAGCTGGAAAAGTAACACATGTAGGAGGTTAGATGAAGTATATCATGCTCAAAGAGGGTGTGGGGTTGGAGGAGGTGCGAAGATAGGTGAGCGAGATTACTAGCGATGTTTTGACTGTACATAAATTGTGGTACAGTTTAAAGTACGACTGAGGGATGGTAATGGAATTAGAGGGGGATGGTGATATGAGGATGTTTTTGAAGGGGAATGATGAGCACGGGTATTTGTATGTGGGCGGCAATGATGGCCCGAAGAGGCGAGTACAAAAGGCAACGTGGAGTTATGATCATGGCATCATTTGTGGGAGAAGCAACAGGGATAGGGATGATATAGTCCAAGAGGGTCGTAAGGGAGCAGGTCTGAAAAGGTGAATAAAATGTGAACACTACTATGATGAACAACATAACTGAATGTTGTGGAGGTTGGCGATTTATTGGATGGTTCGTATGTTCCAGGCCGTTGTAGAATATGATTTTGCATTCTAGAGTTATCAGCAAGTGACAGAAATGTTCAACCTCGCAACTTGGAAATGGTTCAAACATCGTTCGAAACTATGGTATACGCGTGGGTTTGTGCTCCTACTGGGTTGTCAGCTATGACCCCACCCCCGCCCCTGTTTGTATTGTAATGATGAAATTCAGCTTTGCATGTTCAGTTCCAGCATCTTTACCGAATAGAAGACAAATATTCACCACGGTAAACCACGCTCTGTAACCTGTAAACCCATGGGTAATTGACAGATTGCAACCCTGGTTGTTTGTATTGTACTTATAGTGGGTAGTCAGGTGTGACCACACCCCCACCCCGTGTTTGTAATTTAACGTTCAAGTAAGTTGATGCATGTTCATTAGGGGCAGGTAACCTACCAT